>OX637533.1:43119255-43334255 GCA_951800035.1 Linnaemya tessellans | reverse complement strand
GTTAATTGAACTACAATAATTAGAGTTTTTATTTTAAATATTCGAAATTATGTTTAATAAACTTAATAATAAAATTTCTAGCTGATCAAAATTGCATTTTTGTCCATATTGCTCAAATGCAAAATGATAAAGTGATAATATTACAGTGTCATTAAAACTATTTCATCAAAACAGTAATACCTCAATAAAAAACAGAATTATTTCACGAAAACAGTAACAACTCAAAGAAAAAGTTAAGCATTATTTCATGAAAACAATAAAACAAAACAAAAAACAAAAAATTTGCTTAGCCTGAATCAATTAAACAGTTGCAACTCAAAATACTACCTGACTAAAAGAAACTTTTAATATTAGAATAACAACTTAACTCAAAATACTACTTTTTATACGAAAAAACAATTATTTGTTAAGGCCAATTACTTCAAACAATTCAAAATAATTTTGTTTTCTTGATTCACAGAAATAACCTACTTCAGCAGGAAAGAGGTCACAACATGTAATTTTATTAAGAAAGAGTAGTCAGAACGATGGGAATTTTTAACCATAGGTAGACATAGGTGTTATGTATTGTTTTTTGTCAAAAAGATAAAATAAAAAAAAAATTTAATTAATACAGTATTGTTGAACGAGTGCGATATGTACATTCTAAAAAGTAAATAAGCAGTTCAGTATTATATATGTATACATATACATATGTATATATGTACATCACATACATATTACTACAATAATTTTGTACGCACGACACAAATCTACGGATATTTTTGCTACATTTTTACATTTAAGAGCATTTATATGTACATACACACACATATATATAAATATATATATATATATATATATATATATATATATATATATATATATATATATATATATATATATAGGGTCCGCAATCTAACGTTTTTTTTCAACTAGTGCTTATTTCGTGAATGCTAACACCTAGTTAGCTCATGTCTGATTTGACAGATAATTAGTTTTATTCTTCCGCTGAAACGGAGTCACTGTTTGGTGCGGATTTTGGTCCAGAGGCATAATTGGGCCAATTTTCTTCGAAAATGAGCAAGAAGTTCAGAGTCAACTCAGGGGTACCGCAGGGCTACGTTCTTTCTCCTACTCTATTTCTAATTTTTCTTAACGATCTACTTTCCCAAACTTCCTGTTCTATTTACTCTTTCGCAGATGATAGCAGCCTTTCGCATTCTTATTCATTTAACTGCAGGCCGTCAACGTCTGAAATCGAGACGAGGAGGCAGTTTATGAATGACGTTCTGGATGGTGACCTCGCGAGGATTTCCGAATGGGGTCAGGCGAACAGGGTCGATTTTAATGCCCGTAAGACCCAGTGTTGTATGCTTGCGCATCGACGTACTTCATCTGTTTCTATGGGTGGTGTAAGTATTATGGAGTCAGGGGCTCTTGATGTTCTGGGCATGAAAGTGCAGTGTGATGTCAGATGGACGGAACATGTCTTTCAGGTCGCAAAAGAAGCATTCAAGTGTCTTGGCTTCTTAAGACGGTGCAAGAGATAATTCACCCCTTCTGATCTTCTTAATATTTACACCACTTACATCCGACCGAAGATGGAATACAACTCTCATGTTTGGGCCGGTGCTTCAAAGTCTATTTTGAAGTTACTCGACCGCGTACAGGAGAGGGCGATGAAACTCATCGGAGACAGTAGGGTTGCCAACTCTATTGACTCTCTTGAGCATCGTCACAATGTGGGGTGCGTATCGTTGTTCTATCGTTACTATAATGGCACGTGCTCTGGTGAAATTACGGAACTTGTTCCTGAAACCCATTCTTTCTTACACTCAACGCGTTTTTCATCAAGAGCGCATGCGTTTGTGGTCGATATTCCAACGAATCGCACTACGCATTACAGAGAAAATTCGTTTTTTCGCCGAACAGTCAATTCCCCGCCACTTACAATTTGAGGGGGTTCAAGTCGAATATCCACAGACACTACTCCCTTTATCTTCCTTCCCAAAATCTATTTTGCTAGTTCCAGCACAATGCACTGCATATGTAGGGGTTATCCCCTGAGTGCTGGTCCTACTCCTAAAAAAAGGAGTGGCCGTTACAGTCAATGGCGATCGTTATCGGGCCATGCAGCCATTTGAATGAAATTATTTTCCATTATTAACCGGAAGGATTGTACTTTCAAATAAAAAAAGAAATTTGAGAAAATATTCAGTAGTTTTCTTTATAGCATTTTCAAAAAAAAAAGTTATTTAGCGGACCCTATATATATATATATATATATATATATATATATATATATATATATATTAGGGTGGTCCTTATTTTTCAAGTTTTGAAATATTATCGCGACACCCATTTATTCGATTCTATACCATAAAAAAATAAACTATGTATTTTTATTTTACCTTCAGGTAAGATTTAGAGGTCGCTACCAGTATTGAAGCTTTACCAAAAATATTGTATGGCCCCATCAACTAAAGTAAAATACGCAGAGAGTTAAATTGATATGAATTCAAAGACAACATGTGCAACAATGGCATCTACTAGTAGTGGAGTCAACGTAGTTACTAGAAATAAAGCCAACATTTGGCTGATTGGTCAATTACTGCCAAAGCCTAACCACTTATAGTTACCATCTATTCGAGAAGTATTGCGTTTGTTCTTTCACTACAAGGGCGAAGAAAATAAAAGCATATATAGGTATTTTCTATAATAAAACGCTGCTGAAGTACTTTTCGTCGAATCTTATATTTGAGCGTGTTGCTTCCTACAGATCTCAGTACGAATGAATTGCACGTTTATTTTAAACAGATGTCAAAAACGTATATCTATGAGATAAAACAAAACAATGTTGTGTTGCATTTCTAGGTACTATGTAGAATGTTGCCACAGCTACTCTCCTCCTAAAATGTTTTCAGGGGTGTGAGATGAATCCTGGGCAAAAGAAACGTTTTTCTTTCTGCTGAATATTCCTAAAGGTATTGGTGCATAAGTAAGAATTCTTGAGACCAAAGCGGGTCTTAGTTGTACAATTAGTTCATTTCTGCTGTACGTTCTCACAGCAACAGGCACTGCATCCGGATCCTTTGTCATGAATGCAGGTTTCAGTCGTTCAAGAGATATATTGTGTGGCTTGTCCTTAATTTTTACTGAATATACTCTATCCGAAACTCGTCCTAAAACTTCATAAGGCCCCGTATACGGAGGCTCCAATGGCTTTCTGATATGGTCTGATCTGACGAAAACATGAGAATAAGACGTTAAGTCTTTATGCACAAAAATTTTTGTATTGCTTATGTGATGATTAACTGGTGTAGGGCGAATTTGCCGTATATATTGTCGAAATTTATCTAAAAATGAAATTGGATCCGTTGCATCGCCATGATCCGGAAAATATTCACCTGGAATACGAATTGTAGTACCATACAGTATTTCTGCAGGAGAAGTTTGTAAGTCCTGCTTATAACAGGTTCGCAGTCCAAGTAATACGGTCGGCAAAATTTCTAGCCATGGTGTTGATTTGTTGCACATTAATGCTGCTTTTAATGAACGATGCCATCGCTCAATCATTCCATTTGATGACGGATGGTATGGCGTAATTCGTATACGTTGAGCTCCAATTAAACGGGAAAGAGATAAGAATAATGCAGACTCGAATTGTGTTCACTGGTCGGTGGTTATAGTCTTCGGTGAACTAAATCTCGAAATCCAGGAGAAAAACTAACAAGTTGTCGTGCTGATCGGACGTGTTTTTACTTGAACTCTGCTACATTTGTTTCTTTTATTGTTTATTGCAATATACCTTGGAAAAATATTTACCAATTCTGAATTTAATAAAACTGAATCGTATAGGAAACTAATGCAAAAAAAATAGCAAGAATGAGCTTTAAACAATATTAATTAATATAAAACAAACTAAACAAAATAAAGATATACAGCAGTATTCACAAAAAATAAACAACAAAATAACACGAAGCAGGTGTATAAAGAAAAAGCAACATAAATAAATCGATAAGAGAACCTCTTCGGTAAAAATTTATATTGGTGTTTTTACAACAACAAATATATAATCATCTTCTTAGTTACATATATTTTCAATATAAACAACAAAACTATAAGCACTTATTAAAATATTAAAATATACAATAACCTTTGGAAAATTAAAATACACATACATACATATATATCTAACTTAAACGAAAATAAGAATTGACTGTTTAATGCCAATGTATTCTGCTAAATTGAGAAGTCGCAGTAATAATAATAAAAAAAGCAACAACAAACAACTGGAACAGAGTAAGACACAAATATCATCGAATATTATGGATATCTCAGCACCAGCTCCCACGCAAAAAAGATTAAGAGAAGTTATTGAAAGTGCACCCAATACTCGCAATTACAACAATTCTGAATCTCTTCATGCTCATAATACAAATTCGCCGCTTAAAATCATGCAAATTATGGACAAACGATTTGAAAAGTTAAGCGAACAGTTACAAACATCTATACAAAATATGTTTCGTGAGTGTAAAAATCACTTAATAAATGTAATAAATGAAAGTTTTGAGAGTATTAAGGATGAACTGCATAATGTTACTGAAAGAGTTGAAAAATTGGAAACAGTCAAGGTAAACATCAAAAGTATGCAAGAAGAAATAAAATTATTAAAATCAAAAATTAAACAGAATGAAAATTCAAATGTTGCCTGTGAACTAAGAATTAATGAAATCCCCTATAATCCCAATGAGAATCTGGTAAACATTTTTTAAAAAATTTGTAAAACTATAAACACTTTAGTTCCTGCGATCAAAACAATATATCGGCTCCAAAATCACAATAATAAACGTATGACAGATTCGAAATACGCTGCAATAATTGTAAAATTCTGGTCTCCATATGACAAAAATTATTTCTTGAAAACTCTTTCTATTTATCGAAAATGTAATCCAAGATTTTCATTTTTATTAAGACAATTCAGACAACAAATTCTTCGTCAATGAAAATCTTACTTCTGGTAATTTTAATATTCTTTGCTCAGCTATTCGTCTGAAAAAAAATAAACATATACATAGTGCGTTTACTATCCGGGGCCTAGTTTATATTAATGTGTCTCCTAATGATCAAGCTATCTGTATCGAGGAATTGGATCATCTTAATAAATTGTTTCAGCCCCCTGATGGGTCTTCTGCTCTTGGTGAATTTCGCGGCATTGCTGATTTCCATCGGTCCTAAAATAAAATTTAAATCAATAGTTTTCTTTTATTTTGCTTCACTTAAATTGTTATCACTTTTTCATAATATTTTTCTAATGCACAATTCTACTGCCATATATAATTCCGTATTCTTTCCTTGTCCTAATAATATGTATAATATATCACCTAAAAATGACAATATACTTTACTGCTTGTGCGCTGTTTTTTCGTATCCAAAAAGTGTTGATGAGCGAAATAGATAATAACAGGGTTCGTTCTAGAGATAGCATTGAAAGGATGATAAAGGTGTTGGCCAATCAAAGAAGAGGTATTAGAATCTGTCACATCAATGCACAAAGCCTAAGACCTAAGATTGAAGAGTTTAGATATATCTTTGAGAACTCCGATATCGAGGTGATATGTGTATCTGAGACGTGGTTTAAGACTGAATATACTGATTTATCAGTTTCTCTGCAAGGCTATAATATTAGGAGGGTTGACAGAAATGGGTATGGAGGCGTGGCAATCTACGTGAAAAAGGGAATTGCGCTTAAGGTTGTCTGTAAATCTACAGATGATGTCGCAATTGCTGGTGCTGATAGATCGGAAGGGATGCTTGAATATCTATTTCTGGAAGCAAGTTATGATGAAAGGAAATTACTTTTAGGTTGTATTTATAGACCTAATAATCGTATTTGCATGGTGGGATTTATGAATACCCTAGAATCGTTATCGGTATCTTATGAGGATGTTATTATTACGGGTGACTTTAATTCTAACGTTTTGGTAAATCCTTTCCTTATTGATAACTTGCTTACACTTGGCCTTAATTCACCTAACACGACTAGTGCTACGCATTTTACAAATACCAGCGACTCACTTCTTGATCTTTTTTTTTTGTTAGCGATATTACGAAAGTCTTACTTTATGACCAGCTGTCTGCATCGTGTTTCTCCTGTCAATCATTGTCAAACAATAGCGATATCCCATACAGTCTGGCATAACTATTAAATCCATATGTACATGGTCGAAACGCTGGGCAACTTCTTTGAAATGTTTAGGTGTTAAATGTGTATGTCTGTTAATCTTTGATCGTTGGCAGTCCAAGCGCTATCGTACCCATATACTTACATCATGATTCATTGATGGCCAGACGAATCTTTGGCGTATTTGCCTCAATGTCGCCCTTTTGCCAGGATGTGACATGGAATGAATCATATTGAAAACTTTTTTCCTCAGATGTTGTGGAATGTAAGTGCATACCGCAGAAGTTGACACATCACAATAAATTTCAATATTGGGGTCCAGTTTGATCTTTTTCAGACGTAACGATGTATTATTATTTTCTAATATTTGTTTCAGCTGCGTATCAGATTCCTGGTGTTGTAAAATTTTTTTCCAGATTTACCAATTCAGGCATGCTAATCTCGTTTATCCTGGATAGAGCATCAGCTACTGTGTTCCTCGCACCACAGACGTGTCGAATATCGTTTGTATACTGACATATGAAGTTCAAGTGACGTATCTGACGGGTCTGCTGCAAAGCAAACGTCAACGGTTTGTGATCAGTTAATACAACAAAACTGCGGCCATCCAAAAGATATTTTAAGTGCTTAATAGACAAGTAGATTGCTAATAGCTCCCTATCTAGGTACTATAGTTTCTCTGTGATGGTTTCAGCTTTAAGGAGAAAAACGCAATTGGTTCCCATCGATGTTCGACGAATTGATCCAAGTGTGCACCAACTGCTGAAGCCGATGCATCTGTACCTAACGACAACCATGCCGCTGGGTCCAAATAATTTAGTATCGTCCCATTGGCTAAACTGTTTTTACATGCTTGTAATGAGTGTTCCAAATCTTTAGTCCATTCAATCTTTCCTCTGTCGTTCCTCTTTGAATCCTTGAACAATCCGTTTAAATGTGCTTGAATGGTAGATGCATTTGGAATGAATTTCCTGTAAAAGTTCAATATTCCTAAAAATCTTCGTAGCTTTACAATGTTTTCCGGTTTAGGATAGTTTCTAATGGTATCAACTCTATCCTGAAGTGGTTTCAAACCCGTAGAAGATATGTGGTAGCCCAAAAAGTTCAATTTTGGTACTCCAAACTCACACTTCGAAGTAGTTAGGAACTGTATGTGCGAGAACAATTAAAATTGTCAAATTTGGCAATTAAATTTTAAAATTTTGAAATTTTAATTGCCAAATTTGTGTTAATGGGTTTTTTTTGTAATTTGATACTTTAATGTGTGTGTGTGTGTATTTTCCCACGGTTAAATAGGGATGTTCACATTGTTGTTGTTTAATTTTTTTTATTTTTTATAATGTTGGGGTAGGCGTGGGAATTTTTGTCTGTCCATATGAGACCTTGGGAGTTTTTGTCTGTCCGTATGAGACCATGGGAATTTCTGTCCGTCCATATGTGAGGGTAGTTTGGTGGAGGGGTGCTGTAGTAACCAAAATGAGTTTGTATAAGTGAGCGTGAGACCGTGGGAATTTTTGTCTGTCCATATGAGACCTTGGGAGTTTTTGTCTGTCCGTATGAGACCGTGGGAATTTCTGTCCGTCCATATGTGAGGGTAGTTTGGTGGAGGGGTGCTGTAGTAACCAAAATGAGTTTGTATAAGTGAGCGTGAGACCGTGGGAATTTTTGTCTGTCCATATAAGAGCTTGGAAGTTTGTGTCTGTCCATATGTAACCTTGGGAATACATGTCCGTCGGTATGTGAGCGTAGGAATTCAGTCTCTACATGGGTGCTATGGCCTAATAGAAAATAAGAAATTTTTAGTATCTGACACAACATTTTTTAGGAAGTAAAATATCTCAAAAGTGTTGTATAAATGGATGGCCCTAATGTTTGTGGTTCGTTTCTTCTTGCTGGAGTGAGATTTCTTCTTTTATTTTTTAGCTTGTTTTTAATTTTGGTGTGTGTTTACTTAAGATATTTTTAATTTTGGTGTGTGTTTACTTAAGATATTTTGTCCAGCAATTCAGTTATTTCTTTTTTGTGTGCAATGCTTGAGTGTGGGGGAATAATTTGATTATTCTGATCTTGAAGACGTTGTGAAAAAAAATTACTATTGCATAAATATTGAATCTGATATTTTGTTTATTTTATACATGACGATCATCGATGGATTTTATTTGGGGATCTGGATGGTGGTGCGATTTCTGTATTTTGTAGAATATGAATATTTATGCTATGTTTAAGTGTGTGTGTGTGTGTTTTTGTGTTCTGAGTGGCGATTGGAATGTCTGCCTGTCAGACAGGCTGTGTGTGTAACGATTGGTGAGTCTGTATGACAGTCCGCTTTTTTGCTTCCCTGGATTTAGCGCAAGTGGGTCAGTATGAAATGAAATAAATTTGTAGATATTTATGTACGCATATACATACAAACAAATAATAAGCGTTTATTCGTTGTGCCCAAATATTCCCTTGACCATTTGAATGAATGAACCATTGTGTTTGTTTGTGTGTTCTCTGAAATAAATATGTATGTAGGTTTTTATTTGAAATAAAAGACATTTATTTTAATTTTTATAAGCATTGATATAAATATCAATTTAAATCTGACTCCACTGCGTCCGCTGCCTCTACCAACAATTGATCGTCTTCATATAACGCGAGAAACATAGGTATATCTACATTTGGGAGAATTTGCACGTCCAATATTTCTATTTGAGGTTTGATTGCTACCTCTCTTGGACCAGTTGTGGTTGGCTGCGAAGACACCGCTAAAAGGAGATCCTCATCGCCTGTTAGCATCTCTTCATATGCTGCATTTTCTGGGGCTGCGTCAGACGTTGGCTGCGAAGACACCGCTAAAAGGAGATCCTCATCGTCTGTTAGCATCTCTTCATATGCTGCATTTTCTGGGACTGCGTCAGATGTTGGCTGCGATGACAGCTCTAGGAAAAGATCCTCATCTCCTTCAAGATATCTGTGGAATTCTTCCTGTCTGGCTCTTCTCAGATATTCCTTCAAGTGATGCCGCTGAAGTCTGCGATACAATGGAGTGTACCAGAAGGGCTTCATTTTACAAATAAAAGCTCAACTTAAAATCTTAATAATTCTGCTTTTGAAAATTTGTTTAGCTACAAAACTTTTGTAGTTTGTCATTTACATAAATATTGTCCACGTAGCAGTTTCTTTTACTACAAAATTTTGAAACGTCTCTACATGCATAAGCATGTCTACGTATTCTGTCCATATCACTTATCAAAATGTTTGTTTACATAAATATTGTCTACGTAGCAGTTTCATTCCCTTAAACATTTTGGAACGTCTCTACATGCATAAGCATGTCTACGTATTCTGTGCATATCACTTATCAAAATGTTTGTTTACATAAATATTGTCCACGTAGCAGTTTCTTTTGCTACATAATTTTGGAACGTCTCTACATGCATAAGCATGCCTATGTATTCTGTGCATATCACTTATCAAAATGTTTGTTTACATAAATATTGTTTACGTAGCAGTTTCATTCCCTTAAACATTTTGTATCGTAGCGGCATGCATAAGCATGTCCCTGTACTCTGTATATATCACATTCCGTTCAAAACTTTGTAACGTATCTGCATGCACAAGCATGTCTCTGTACTCTGTACATATCACTTATCAAAATGTTTGTTTACATAAATATTGTCTACGTAGCAGTTTCATTCCCTTAAACATTTTGTATCGGCATGCATAAGCTGTATCTCATATACCCGCTGTACTTCTAAAACTACTTTTTTAAAATTTTGCAACCAACGATTTTTGTAGCTACAAGTTACTAACTACGCAAATACTGAAAACTAATTTTTGAAATGTAGCATACTAGACCATACTAAAGATTTTCACGAATTAATGTAAATCAAATTTTTTAAGATTCAAGTCAGTACATTTTTGTATATAAAACCAATAAGTCGTGAATATTTCAAAACTCCTTGTGTTTTAAAAAATAGAACTTTTTTTATATTACAAACTAAAAACAGTATATAAGTGCATTTATAAGTTGTTTCAACATATATATTAAGGTTTTTTCAATAAATAAATATTAAAAACAATTTAAAAAAAAATGAGTTCTTCAGTTTTCCGTTGTAATATCTGTAATAAGCAATTCAGATACCAAAAGTGCTATTTAAATCATTGCAAAAGTCATGTTCAACCCCAAGATGTGCAGCAGTCCGTACAACCCCAAGATGTATATCATTCCATACAACCCTATAACCCAATGGTCTACAACAATTTGCTATATCAGTATCCCGTGCAGTATCAGTATCCAGTGCAGAATCAGTATCCCGTGCAGTATCAGTATCCAGTGCAGAATCAGTATCCAGTGCAGTATCAGTATCCAGTGCAGAATCAGTATCCAGTGCAGTATCAGTATCCAGTGCAGGCTCCAGCGTATCCTTTGTATCCGTATCCAGTGTCAACCAACCAATTCACAGCACCTATGGAAATTCCATATCCCATTAAATATAGTGTACAGTTGCAGCAAAATAATAGACCCAATAATAATTACCCAAGCTATTTGCCCGTAGAGAATTCTCCTCAAGACATGGGTATAAGTCAAGTTATTCCACATGATCAAGCAAATACTCAAAATGATGAAGTAGAAATGGATATCTCAAATTCTGCGGATGATCTACTCTCTCAAGCTCCAAATGAACGCAAATATTATATAATAAATAGTGCTTTTAAAAATAATATTACTACATTTGGAGTTCTAATAAATAAGGATTGTATTCTATTTGAAGATGTTATTGTGGATAATAAAACTATAATCAAAGAAAGACTTGAAAATAGTCTTGCCGTGCACAACATCATTAAATTTAATATTACTCTAATTGGAGAGTATATTAAAATTGTAAGCGATGAAATGGAATTGTGTACTATTTCTCACCGGGCAAAGATGGATCTTCTGTGCATTGGAGATGATGTTGAGGAACTTATGGCAAAGCAATTTCAAGAAATCCACAACAAAATGTCTGAATTCCAAGAACGGGATTCAGGATGGACTTTAATAAGAATTGTTCGCCTCGAAATCGCCATAAATAAGTCATCTTTGGTGAGAGGATCGAACTGGATAAGTACGCCGGATAAAGTAGAAAGTAGAGCTGCCTGCATAAATGTTGAAAACAAGGACATTTACTGCTTTAAATGGGCTATAATATCTGCACTGGATACCTCTGTTATTAAAACACCACAACGTTGCAGCTCATACAACATTGCAGACATCAGCGCTGACATCATATACATGCAAAACGGAAATGAGCTTGATTTTAAAAATTTAAAGTTTCCGTTGGCATTAAAGAGTATTAGGATATTTGAAGAAAGTAATCCTAATATCAGCGTCAATGTATTCGGATACAACGATGAAAGGAATGAAAGTGTTGGACCATTCTATAACACCAAGAATGAAAAATCTCAACATATAAATTTGTTATTATTAGAAAATGCTGGAGGATATCAGCATTATATTCTTATAACAAATATATCAAAGTAAGTAAAGAAGTATACATTTATTTACGTAAATTTATTAATATGTATTCTTATAACTTTTTTCTTTCCATAGACTTTTAAAATCCCAGACTACCAAGCACTGCAGAAAACTTCTGTTTTGTAACAGCTGCCTCCAATATACCCACAATGAGAGGACGTTAGAACAACATAAAGAAGAATGTGGGAAAATTGTTGCGGAGCTACCGTCTGAGGAAAAAGCGGTGTTGCAGTTTAAAGACCAGCAACGACAAATGGATGTACCATTTGTTGTGTATGCAGACTTTGAATGCATACTGCAGGAGGTTAGTATCAGAGTAAGTGATAAAAGTAATTATATTAAGAAGCACATACCATGTGCTTATAGTTATTATATTAAATGTAAGCATAATGATAGTTTAGATAAATTTAAATTATATACGGGTAGGGATGCAGCAGAAAAGTTTGTAGAAAATTTGATTGAAGATTGTGAAGATATTTATAATGAATATTTAGCAAACAAAAGGAAAATGGATGCTTTATCTCCTTTCGAAATTTTTAATTTACAAAATGCAATAAATTGTCATATTTGTCACAAACATCTAGGCAATGATAGAGTGGGAGATCACTGTCACATAAGTGGTAAATTTAGAGGCGCAGCTCATAAGATTTGCAATTTAAAATTTCAAGTTCCTAAATTTATACCAGTTTATTTCCACAATTTTTCTTCCTATGACTCGCACCTTTTTGTTAAAGAGTTGGGTAAAAAATCCGACAATATAAAAGTCCTTCCGCTCAACAAAGAATTATATATATATCACTGTCTACATTTTCAAAAATGACCGACAACTACAACCTTGAAATTAGATTTTTAGATACAATTCGTTTTATGTCAGATAGTTTAGAATCTTTAGCCAATAATCTTTCAGAGCAAGACTTTAACATTATTAAAAAACAATTCAAAACCAAAACAGAGTTTGATCTTGTGAGAAGAAAAGGCGTTTTCCCTATGATTTTCTAGATTCTTTTGAAAAATTGAATGTTGGTGAACTTCCAGCAAGGGAAGATTTCTTCAACCAGCTCAATAATAAGGAGTGCTCGATTGAAGACTATGATCATGCAAAAGAAGTTTGGAATGCTTTCAGCTGCAAAACCTTGCAAGATTACATGGAAGTATATTTAAAAACGGATGTGCTCTTACTTGCAGATATATTTGAAAGTTTTAGAAAGGTTTGCAAGAACATCTACCACTTAGATCCATGTCAGTATTACACTGCACCAGGACTATCGTGGGATGCTATGTTGAAGCATACAAATATAGAATTAGAGCTTTTGACGGATATAGATATGTACAATTTCTTCAAGAAAGGAATACGTGGTGGGCTTGTACAATGTAGTAATCGTTATTCAAAAGCTAACAATAAATATTTAGCTGATTTTGATAGAGAGAAGCCCTCAGAATTTCTTGTGTACTTAGACGCAAATAACCTTTACGGTTAGGCAATGTCTGAGTATCTACCTTATGGTGGATTCAAATGGATGTCAACTGAAGAGCTAAATCTAGATCCGACAACCATAGAGGATAGTTCAAGCGATGGATATGTCTATGAAGTTACTTTAGACTATCCTTCTCATTTGCACGACTCTCACAATGACCTTCCTTTCTGTCCAGAAAATAAAACAATTTTGCAAACAAAGCACATTAAATTACTAGCAGATTTTTCTACAAAACAAACATATGTCATACATTATAGAGTTCTTAAACAATGTTTGCAGTATGGTCTAGTTCTAAAGAAAGTACATCGAATTCTCACCTATAAGCAATCAACCTGGTTGAAAAGTTATATAGACTTGAATACCAAACATAGGGCTACTGCAAAAAATGTTTTTGAAAAAAATTTCTTTAAATTGTTAAATAATGCAGTATATGGTAAAACTATGGAGAATGTGGAAAAGAGAAAAGATGTACGAATAGTTACTAACTGGAATATGACAAACTGTAATCATTTAGGAGCTCAAGATTGGATATCTAAACCTAATTTTCATAGTTTGTCAATATTTTCTGAGGATATGGTAGCGATTGAAATGAAAAGAGTGAAAACCTATTACAATAAACCCATATATTTAGGATTTTGTGTATTAGAGCTTTCCAAATGGAAAATGTATGATTTCCATTATGGGTACATGCAACCCAAATTCAAGACAAACCTATCATTAAACTATATGGACACAGACTCTTTCATTTACACAGTACAAACTGAAGATTTCTATGCTGACATAAAAACTGACGTCGACCATAAGTTTGATACTTCAGATTACCCAAAAGACAATGTATATGGATTTCCTCTGGTAAACAAAAAGGTGTTGGGTATGATGAAGGATGAGAATTGTGGAAAGGTAATGAAGGAATTTGTAGGATTGCGATCAAAAATGTACTCTTTTAGTGTGCAATATCAAAGTGATATTAAAAAATCGAAAGGAGTAAAGAACTGCATTCTTAATAATTATAGTATAGCTTCATATAAAAATTGCTTATTCAATAAGTCGACTGTGTATGATGATATGCTAACATTTAAATCAAAAATTCATCAAATTTACTCAAATCAAATAAATAAAGTAGTATTAAATTATGCAGATGATAAAAGAAAAATAAGAAGTGATGATAAAAGTACGTATGCATGGTATCATTTTCGAATCGAAGAAACCAATCCCGATTACGAACTTGATATGCTATTGTGGGAAATTTCAAGATTAGAAAAGGAAGAAGCAATGGAATAACTGCAACTAATTTTTTAGGTAATAATTTAAAAGAAAACATGTTTTATTTTTAAGTTAAATATTGTTTTATTGTTAAGAGAGAGTGAGAAAAAACCAGAATTTTACAAATATATTATATATTAAAAAACATTAAAGATTTTGTTTTATTCTGATTATTTACTTTTAATGAAATAATGCATAATATGAATTAATTAAATGGCTAATTGCCATTTTTCTTAAATAATATACCGAACACCGGCAGGTGTCTGGTCCCTCCACATAATCCGGATGGCTCCAAGGACAGGATTTGAAATGGCCATCGTCCTTATCTTCATCTTCCATTATACCCATTTCTTCGTTTTGATCCAACATGTCTAGGAAAAATTTCATCATATCCCGGTGTTCATGTAGTTGACATCCTTCAAAGTTGATTAGGAATTGCACAAACTTGTCTCTTATTTGGCTCATGTTTTTTATTTTAAATTTAATCTTTTTATTAGCAAATTTACTTGCGTTCCGTTTTACTGTTACTTTGCAACTATAATTGATTATTTCAAGGAACCAGTATGAAGGTGCATGTTATGAAATTTAAAAAACGAAGCCTGATCGTTTTTGATCCGAAAAATAATTTTAAATTTTGTGTGAACGACTCAAAAAAATGTATACATATTTGTATCATCTCTCTATCTTTTTTCAACTACTTAGTTTTAAATACTTATATAGATTTCATTTCTCCTCACTTTGTCTTTTGTCAAAATAAAACAAAAAAATCATTGTATAACGATTTTCTGTTAGGCTTCTTACAGTCTAGAAAGCTAAAATCGAGATTAGTTTGCAATAAAAGTTCAAAGCTATAAGTTGTGAAAAAATTTCTACCGCAATGGATCTGGTGAAAAAATTTAATTCGTGCAATACAAAAACCTTAATACATATAAAGGATCTAGATGATTCAATCAAATACAACATCCTACGTGCAAAGCGGGTAACAACAAAGTACGGAGAAACAATTCAACTTGAGCTGGAAAACCATATAATGTTTCTCCCGAACCGATATAATGCATTAACCAATGTAGAATTAGAAGATCTTTCGAATGATAAATATCGACTACAAAGAAAAGGAGAGCGAAACCTGATCTTAGATAGCGAGATGCACGAGTTTTTGATACCAAACTCCCAGTACCCTGTTTGGCAGTAAAAATAAAAAAAAATGTTATGTATATTTTGTAACTAATACAATAAAACAACGAAAGAATTTTTTAAAATAAGTATACAAATATATGCTTGTGTTTTATTTCAACTCTTTAGTTGCTTCATAAAGAAATTTTAAACATAAATGACCACAATTAAATGTATTAAAGTTTTGATATTGATTGTAGTTGTATTCAATATTTCTACCTAGATATTTGATTAATTCTAAAGGAGGTTGTAAATTTCCAAAGCTGTCGAAATATTGTTTTTCATCCTTGTTTCTATAGTATGCTACCCAATGAGTACCTGGTCCTGCTGATAAATCTAAATTAATTATTCCACATTCTACTGTCCTTGGCCGTTTTGGTAGAGAATCCAACATATAAACTCCTCTAAAGTGTGGAATATTTCTTGAAAATTTTCTTAGATCAAATTCTGATAATGGTCTGTTGGGTAGCATTTCTAATAGTTTTTTGAATGATCTTTACAAACAAGTCCATAACCCTTTTTATATGGTTTAAGGTACAGTCCTTCTCCCACAGCAATAGACTCCATTGCCTTATTGTGTCTGGTGGCTTCCTCAAGTTGTTTTTTTGCGTCCTTTGTTGCATTTACAGTCTTAGCTATAGCGGCACCTCCAGTTGTTAGACTACCAAGTGCACCTAGAGCAGTTAGAATTGGAATTAGCGGTAAAAATCCACCAATTTTTGGAACATTGATTATGCGTGGTATTACAACGCGTGCCTTTTTCCCCTTAAGTGATCTGTTGATAACTTTACGAGCGATTTTAATGGCCGAGTTAATGTCTTGTGGTTTTTCTTCCCGTAATGTTTTTGTTGCTGCTCTAATTGAACTATTGAACAGCTTTTTATCATTTAAATGAGTTCGTAACGATAGTCTTTGCCTATTTCTGCTCTTCTTCTCCATACCCATACCAAATTTAGTTTTTGCTTTCATTGCATTGGTCACCATATATGCAAATGTTTTTTCTGCAAGACTGCTATTGTTTGAAAGAACTCTTTCCCAAGCTTTATTTTCCAGAATTTTATCAGCTTGGTGTCTACTGTTTAATTCTTTGTTTTTGTAGTAAGCTATATCGTGATTTTTGCAAGCAGCATCCAATAAATTAATTCCTTTATCTCCTCTATCTAAACGCTTTTGTAATCTTGTGCCAGGTCCACAGTACTGATATCCATGAAGATGTAATTCAAAAGGTAGAGAATTTATTATTTTATTTAGTAAACCTTCTCCAACGATAGTTTTCTTATGACTGAATGTTTTTTTATAAAACGTAACCATATTATTTTATTCTAGAATAAAAGATATTGTTTTGTGAATTTTACAAGTAGTTATTGAAATGCGCTTAGTAAAACAACACAAAAATATTTTAGTTCGTAATGTGGATGTATTTTCAAATGACAGTACAAAAATAAGACATAGTTCCTTGCTACCAAATTCTATTCGAGCATTAATAGTTGGTCCCTCCAATTGTGGAAAAACTAATGTAATGATCAGTTTGCTAGAAAGTCCTAATGGTCTCAAGTTTGAAAATATCTATTTGTACTCAAAATCTCTGTATCAACCTAAATATGAATACCTAAAGAATTTAATTTCGTCAATTAAAGGAATGGGATACTACACATTCGCAGACAATGAGTCCGTTGTTCCTCCTAGCGAAGCTAAAAGCAATTTAATTATGATTTTCGATGATGTTGCATGTGAAAACCAAAACAATATACGTGCATATTTTTGTATGGGGCGTCATAAGAATGTGGATTCATTTTACTTGTGTCAAACCTACACAAGAATTCCAAAACATTTAATAAGAGATAATGCCAATTTAATTATAATGTTTAAACAAGATGCGAAAAATATGAGACATGTATACGATGATCATGTTGCCAGCGACATGAAATTTGAAAAGTTTCAGTATATATGTCAAGAATGTTGGAAGGATAAATATGGATTTTTGATGATAAGTACAGATAATGAACTAAACAATGGTCGCTATAGAAAATCATTTGATTACTTCATCGTAATATAAATTACTGTTCATCAAGGGTATCGCTTAGTACATAATCTGGCTTTAAACTTTATACATGTGATTGTTATAACTGGTCATCTAAGCAAAAACTTGATCTGATACATAATAATCTGATCAGATACCTAACAAGCTGATCTGATAACCTCATCTGATAAACTGATCTGATACCTGATCTGATAACCTGATAAACTCATCTAATACCTGATCTGATAACCTGATCTGACACCTGATAAACTGATCTGATACCTGATCTGATAACCTGATCTGACACCTGATAAGCTGATCTGACACCTGATAAGCTGATCTGATACCTGATAAACTGATCTGATACCTGATCTGATAACCTGATCTGATACTTGATAAGCTGATCTGATAGCTGAAAAGCTAAAATGAGTGAAAAAATTCTAAAAGACTTGGTGACAACAAGAAATATATTAAAGAAAAAGCTTCGTAGTATAAAAACTGGTGAAATAGATACACATCAGCAATTAAATGATACATTCAAGCCCATAACAGAACCTTTAAAAGAATTTATAAATAGCTCTAAATATATTGATATACCGAATAAAAAAGAAAAGAATGATAAGAAAACTGAATATGAGGACAGTGCCAGTTTTCATCCTCAGAACTCAACAATGAAGTTAGAAACAAGTACCCCTAAGAAACTAATTGAAGAATCAATGTTTAAACAGTCTAATAGTAAAAGTAACAGCGATTTTGATGAAGATGACTTTTATTCACAACATTCTAATCATGACGAGAGTTATCCTGACTTATCACTATTGCAATCGAGAAATGAACTAGATACTAACTATGGTCCACATAGAGATTATAATAACGAATGGAAATTTGGTAGTAGCAACATCGAGTTGAATCAAGATAAAATACAAGTTGGTGGTCAAATATGGGCTCTCACCCCAGGACTGTTTTCTTTGATGTTTCATAAAACACCGAAAAGCTATGATAAATTCGAGCTTGAAATCTATAAAAAAATATTACTTACTACCAATGCACACAGAAGAGATTATAAGTCCGATGGTCAAATCAAGGGGACTAGAGGGTACAAGTACAAACATATTATTGGAAAACTTTTTAAAGAGAAAAATCATAAGAGCTCATCGGAATTAACAAAGGCTAATTATTTAGGTAAGGGTTTGATGCAGGCAAATCCTCATAAATCAAACTATATATACTGGGATGATCCAAACGAGTTGGTAGATCGACTTAGACTACTGCTTGCATCACAGTCTGCAGGTCATACTAATCACAATAACGAGATTGTCTCAATTATTGAAGAACTACGTGAAGCTAATATAATAGTATAAACTATATAAACGCATACACATTTTAAATATAAATTATGTCTGTTGATAAATTCGGACATTATCTAAACGACACTAGCAGTATAATTTCATTGAAAAATGCACCTAAATTGTTGGGGTTATTTTTGGATGCGAACAACAACATTGATGTCCAAAACAAAAGAATCAAAAATGTTGCAAAAGCTTTGGAGGAAAACGATGCTATCAATAAATTGTTTTTGCAAACTCAAATGGAAGAAGTAGAACACAAAATTATAAAAGAATTTAAAGAAGATAACAACAAAATGCACAATACTCTAAAAAATCAAATCGAAATGCAACAACATGAAATAATATTACAGTTGGAAGAGAATAAAAAAATGCAACAAAGCATTTCCAAGATCAGAGCATCCTTCGAAGAAGAAATTGAAAAATTAAATGAGAAAATTTATAGATTTGAAAATTACATGCTTGTGTCAATTGCTGAAAGCGCATCAGATAGATCGCAACACACCCAAAAGACTTCTTAAAGCTTAGACATGGATACAAAAAGAAATTTAGTGAACGAGCTCCATAAGCAAGCTCGAAAAATGTTTGGACGTCGTAGAGTTGTTATGAAAGGAATAGACGATCTTTGGCAAGCGGATTTAGTTGAAATGGGGAACTATTCTACATACAATAAAAATTATAGATTTTTGCTAACTGTAATTGATACATTCTCCAAATATGCTTGGGCAGTACCTCTGAGAAGAAAAACAGCTGTTGACACAACGCAGGCAATGGAGACTATTTTTCAGTTGGGGCGTGTGCCAAATAACTTACAAACAGATGATGGTAAAGAATTCTTCAACAAACACTTGATTCAATTGATGGATAAATACAACATCAATCACTACTCAACGTATAGCATCATGAAAGCATCAATAGTAGAACGATTCAATAGAACATTAAAAGTAATGATGTGGAAAGAGTTTAGTTTTAATGGTTCCTACAACTGGCTTGATATATACAAAGATTTACTTAATGCATACAATAGAAAAGTTCATCGCACCATTAAAATGCCACCGATTAAAGTCAACTCAAAAAATGAAAAACAACTTCTAAATACAGTATACAGTCATTTAAAGATGTACAAAATGTCAAAATTTAATGCAGGAGACCATGTACGTATTAGCAAATATAAACATATTTTTGAGAAAGGCTATACTCCGAATTGGACAACAGAAATTTTCACAATCCAAAGAGTTCAGAATGCATATCCTACAACATACATATTAGAAGATTATCTTGGAAATCCTATTAAAGGTGGCTTCTATACGGAAGAACTGTCAAGAACTAGATTTCCAAATACATATCTAGTTGAAAAGGTGATTCGACTGAAAGGGGGCAAAGCATTAGTTAAATGGTTGGGATTTTCTAATCAACACAATTCCTGGATAAGCAAAGATGAAATACTATAGATGGAAAACGAAATAAATCGTCATCCGCAATGATAACAACGACAATAACATCAATATTTTTAATAACTAATGTTAATTTTAAAATAAGATTATGAAATATATATGCAAATTATTCTTATAAACCATGGTGTGTATTAAACTTTATTTATTTGTGAACAGGCTGTTATAATGTCAATAACACTTACTCTGAGCTCTAACTCATCAGCGCTATATGCTAATTATTTTCCTCCCATTGATTTAAACGACTCATATGAGTGTGCGCTAACTGATTTTCATTCATACAACAGTATTCCAAATGTAGACTCCTATAACAATATGTTTCATATAG
Organism: Linnaemya tessellans; assembly: GCA_951800035.1. Taxonomy (NCBI): domain Eukaryota; kingdom Metazoa; phylum Arthropoda; class Insecta; order Diptera; family Tachinidae; genus Linnaemya; species Linnaemya tessellans. Next base: position 43,313,530 of record OX637533.1, on the reverse strand, counting down.
GGGAATATGTAATTGAAATACCAATTGGATCTTATGAATTGAAAGATATAGTTGACTACATAGAAGAACAATACAAACGACTCAGTCCTGGAGAGCATATTTTTATAGAAGCTAAAAACAATACGATGCAAGTTAAAATAAATAGTTCTAAAGACCCGATATATTTTAATAAAGAAAATACAATTTTGAATCTTTTAGGATTCAATAGTAAAATCCTAACACCGACCGATGATCATTACTCAGATCTTCCAGTTAATATTTTTAAAGTAAATCTCTTGCGAATTGAAAGTAGTATCGCTACTAACACATATATGAACAATTCAAAATCACACACACTTCATGAGTTTCCGATTAATGTACCTGCAGGCTATAAAATAGATGAGATTCAAATAGATGAGATTCAATAGATGAGATTCAAAGGTCACTTACAACAACAAACAAAAGTTTTCTCAAGTCTTTGAATTTCAAACTGAAAACAAAATGAGCTCAATAATAAACGTATTGGATAAGCCATTGTCTGACGAAAATATAATAAAAAAGGACTATCATACCTACATACCATATCTACAATCGTACAATAATAATGTAGAGATTCGAATCTCAATACAAAATCAAGATTTGTACGTGTTACCTAGTGAGAGCTATATATATGTGGAAGGTTTCGTTGTAGATGAAAAAACTGGAAAATTTTCAGAAAATTTTAAATTGAAAAACAACTTTGTTGCACATCTATTTGATGAAATCCGCTATGAGCTTAATGGTATTGAAATGGATCATACAAGGTATTTAGGAACAACAACCACAATAAAAAATTTGGTATCTCTATCACCAACTCAAAGCGTTTGTAACGAGCAAAAGGCACACGCTTGTTTTTGCTCACATGTAAGCATCTTATTATTCTTTATATTTTGTTACTCGATTGTTTATATTATTTACTTTTACAAACCTAATGAATTGTATGGGCATTTTTGTATATTATATTTTGCTTTACCTACTAAGTAAAACATTCAAATTAGCGGTATATATTGATAACCATTTACACACGTACATATGTACATGCACAACGATCTACCGTAAGAAAACTTGTTTTACATTTAATTTGTTCTTAAATATAATGCTGCTGCATTCAATTTGTTATGCTTTACTTTTCATACATCAATCGCGTACAGTTGGCATGTACACATGTAGGTACATGGTGATGTATGTATGTATGTATATGATAATATAAAGTAGATGCTAAGCAGAAACATTGTACGGCTCGCGTACATACATGCATATTAACGCTCATGTATGTAAGCGGTGCCAGCCTATATAAGGCGCAGTAATGCTGAACAGCGTTCTTAGTTCTTGGGCAGCCGGCGTGGAGGTAAGTTGTTTGGTCTTGATATTAAATTTCAATTATTAATTATTTTGGTTAGTTTTAGTGTCCGAAGGCGATTACAGAATTTGTCTACTAAGCGACAGTATTGTTAACCTGTGGGCATATTCTTGTAATCCACTAAAGCTAAAGTGTGGTAGAGGTAAATGACAACCTAAGCGACAGTATTGTTAACCTGGTTGGACATTTGCTTTTCCCACAGCGTCTTGCCATATCTCGTGTGCGTCTTGGTCACATTGACCACATATAGTAATTATTTCGGGTAGTTTTGGTGTCCAAAGGCGACTACAGAATTTGTCTACTAAGCGACAGTACTGTTAACCTGTAGGCATATTCTTGTAGTCCACTGAAGCTATAGTGTGGTAGGGGTAAATGACAACCTAAGCGACAGTATTGTTAACCTGGTTGGACATTTGCTTTTCCCACAGCGTTTTGCCATATCTCGTGTTCGTCTTGGTCACTTGGACCACATACGGTTGCTAGAGAAATTGTCTCCTTACCCTATTATTGACCACGTCGCCAAGAACCAGCCTGTGAAGCATCATTTTTACTATTGCTCAATAAACGTGTATACTTGAATCTTGGTGTTTTACTTGGCCAACGAGAGATCTCCCTGCAATCAACAAATTTATGTAACTGACCCTGGACGCCGCTGAGCTCTACCCCAGCAACCAGCGGAAACGTGTCGTTACACGTTGTAATGCAAAATGGTGGATGACATAAAACTGATGATTTGAATCTTAAGAATGGGTATTTTAATTTTTATGTACCACTAAAAATGCTTTTGGGATTTGCTGAAGACTACAACAAAGTTATACTTAATGGAAAGCATGAATTGATACTCTTGCGCAATAAAAATGATGAAGCTCTTGTACACTCGAGCGTTTCTACTGAAAAATCGAAACTTACAATTTCACTCATCTCCTGGAGAATTCCACACGTACAATTATCTGATCAGAGCAAGTTGAGTATGATTAAAATTATTAACAATGGTGCTTCTATACCGATGGCATTTCGTAGCTGGGATTGTCATATGAATCCACAATTGAATACAGGAACAAGTCATATTTGGAATGTTAAATTAGCTGCAAGTAAAGAGCGACCACGTTTTGTATTGGTCGCATTTCAACGAGATAACAAATTTGTTCACTGTGACCTCACTAATTTAAAAGTACATTTAAATTCAACCTCTTACCCATAACATAAAATTTAAAAATGAACGGTATGCAATTCTATATGATATGTATGTAAGATTTCAACAAAGCTACTATATGAATGAGCCTCAACCATTATTAACTGCCCAGGAGTTTAAAGACGACGCTCCAATTATTGTAGTAGATGTAAGCTATCAGAACGAATCAGTCAATACCGGACCGATTGATATAAAAATTGAATTTGAAACAGCAACAAATATTCCAGCAACGACATCAGCTTACTGCGTTCTTATTCATGACCGCGTAATAGAATACATACCAATAAAAGGTCAAGTCCGGAAGGTCTTATAAATTAAATAACATGGATGGTGATATTGTTTTTGTAGACTTGCAAGGTTTCAAAAATAATTCAAATGACTTCATCGCAAAAGAACTAGCTGTAGTTTTCAGCAACAACGAATGCCTCAATTTCATCATAAAACCTCCTTTTGATTTCGCATGTTTATCGGTCAAAAAACAGAGAGAAGCAGTTTGGTTAACAAAAAACTATCATCATATTAACTGGAATGATGGATCAGTCTCATTTCAAAGCGTTTGCAAGTTTTTAAAATCTAATATAAGAAATTCACAAATATATGTTAAGGGGGGAGAGAAGAAAAAATGGCTAGAAAAAATTATTCATCAAACAGTTTATAACATTGAAGACATTGGCTGCATTAATTTTAAACAAATGGAAACTAAGCATTCAACATATCTCTATTGTAGCTATCACGACTATGGTGTTTGTGCCTTAAGGAATGCAATTTTACTTAAAAATGAAAATGTTAACAAACTTTTAAATAAATGCTTATAAAAATTAAAATAAATGTCTTTTATTTCAAATAAAAACCTACATACATATTTATTTCAGAGAACACACAAACAAACACAATGGTTCATTCATTCAAATGGTCAAGGGAATATTTGGGCACAACGAATAAACGCTTATTATTTGTTTGTATGTATATGCGTACATAAATATCTACAAATTTATTTCATTTAATACTGACCCACTTGCGCTAAATCCAGGGAAGCAAAAAAGCGGACTGTCATACAGACTCACCAATCGTTACACACACAGCCTGTCTGACAGGCAGACATTCCAATCGCCACTCAGAACACAACAACACACACACACACACTTAAACATAGCATAAATATTCATATTCTACAAAATACAGAAATCGCACCACCATCCAGATCCCCAAATAAAATCCATCGATGATCGTCATGTATAAAATAAACAAAATATCAGATTCAATATTTATGCAATAGTAATTTTTTTTCACAACGTCTTCAAGATCAGAATAATCAAATTATTCCCCCACACTCAAGCATTGCACACAAAAAAGAAATAACTGAATTGCTGGACAAAATATCTTAAGTAAACACACACCAAAATTAAAAATATCTTAAGTAAACACACACCAAAATTAAAAACAAGCTAAAAAATAAAAGAAGAAATCTCACTCCAGCAAGAAGAAACGAACCACAAACATTAGGGCCATCCATTTATACAACACTTTTGAGATATTGTACTTCCTAAAAAATGTTGTGTCAGATACTAAAAATTTCTTATTTTCTATTAGGCCATAGCACCCATGTAGAGACTGAATTCCTACGCTCACATACCGACGGACATGTATTCCCAAGGTCACATATGGACAGACACAAACTCCCAAGCTCTTATATGGACAGACAAAAATTCCCACGGTCTCACGCTCACTTATACAAACTCATTTTGGTTACTACAGCACCCCTCCACCAAACTACCCTCACATATGGACGGACAGAAATTCCCACGGTCTCATACGGACAGACAAAAACTCCCAAGGTCTCATATGGACAGACAAAAATTCCCATGGTCTCACGCTCACTTATACAAACTCATTTTGGTTACTACAGCACCCCTCCACCAAACTACCCTCACATATGGACGGACAGAAATTCCCATGGTCTCATACGGACAGACAAAAACTCCCAAGGTCTCATATGGACAGACAAAAATTCCCACGCCTACCCCAACATTATAAAAAATAAAAAAAATTAAACAACAACAATGTGAACATCCCTATTTAACCGTGGGAAAATACACACACACACACATTAAAGTATCAAATTACAAAAAAAACCCATTAACACAAATTTGGCAATTAAAATTTCAAAATTTTAAAATTTAATTGCCAAATTTGACAATTTTAATTGTTCTCGCACATACAGTTCCTAACTACTCTTCGAGGCATTAGTCGACAAACTAGAGTCCTTTAATTTTTGCAAAACGATTTTTAAGTGTTTGTTGTGCTGCTCTTTGGTTTTGGAAAATATAAGTATATTATCCAAATAACAATAAACGTAGTCCAAATGTCGAAAAATTGAGTCCATATACCTTTGGAAAGTTTGAGTCGCATTCCTCAGACCGAAAGGCATCACCACAAATTCAAACAATCCCACCGGCGTGTTAACAGCACTTTTTCGATATCATCTGGGTGCATCGGTATATTGTAGTAAGCTTTATTAATATCAATTTTTGAAAAAATATTTTTCTTACACAATCTCTCTGATATGACGTCCACTCGAGGGATTGGATATCGGTCTGGCTGCGTATTTGCATTTAACTTTCGGTAATCGTCGCATGCTCTCCATACACCTGTTCTTTTCTTTACAAGATGGATAGGGCTGGACCACGCACTACTAGACGTGCGTACTACCCCAAGCTGTAAAGATTGGTAAATTCCTCTTTAATGACTTTCAGTTTCTCACCAGAATATCTTCTTTGCGATTCAGCTATTGCCTGACAATTTGTTATAATTCTGTGTTGAACGGTATTTGACGTTGGTAAGCGATAAGAAGTTGGATTTGTAATCTCGACGTACTTTATAATGAGATTATAAAGGTTAGACGATGAGTCAATTGTTGATACACTCAATTGGTCGGAGTATCTTGCCTGCCAACCTGATGAGAATGGTGTCAGCGAATCCATCAATTGCCTTTGTTTCAAATGTACTACTAGTCCGTAGTGTGCTAAAAAATCCGCACCTAAAATAGGAGATTTAACGTCGGCTATTATGAATGTCCATCCAAAACGTCGCTGGAGGCCTATATCTATCTCAAGGTATTTGGTGCCATAAGTAGTTGATGTGTTGTTTACTGCAAATAGTGATTCTGTTCTATTCCCAGTCAAAACAGATTTCGGTATGACTGACACGACGGAACCAGAGTCTACAAGAAATCTAAAATTATATTTATTGTCAACTATATGTAGCCTTATTTCTAGTGTGCGACCTAAACTAGTATTGCACATATCGAAGACAGCTGCCTTAGTTTTTCTTAGGTGCAAAAACACCCGAATTAAATTCACACGGCTGTTTACACTTTTTTGAGCCAGCACCAAACTGGATATGATAATAACAAATTTTTTGTTGTCGACGGGATTGAGACCTATCTCTCCCATGCCCACTCTCTCTGCTAATACTGCGACGTTGTATTATTTGTTGCTATTTCGACAGAAAGTTGGCTCAACTTCTGAATTATTTGACTTAAAGATGTCTCAAGGGCTAAAACACGAGATTCCAGAGCTGACGTCTTTGAGTGTGACGTAATTGCATTCCAATGAGATAAAATATCCCTTGGTGATGTTGTTGTTGACATAACAAAAGGTGGTTGTGGCGATTTGTCAAAGATGTGATCAGCAATTTCAGCTAAATTATCAGTAGGTTCAGCCTTGCATGCTGATAATACGCATCGCACATTGCTTGGCAAATGTTGCATCCATAGTGCAGCCAATGCCTCCGAAGATATACTGGTTCCTGCCAATTCCTTCATCACTCTCAACAAATGACTAGGTTTCTTATTTCCAAGATCCAAGCCCGTCAAAAGTTTCAAAAGCTGTTTTTCCTTGGAAGTGCCAAAACGAGCAATTAACTCCTTTTTCAATTTTTCATACTTGCCTGAAGCTGGGGGTTCTTGGCGACATCAGCTATTTGCATTAATGTGTCCGCATCTAAGGCGGTGATGACTGTATAATATTTCGATAAGTCTGCTGTAATCCTGTTCACGTGTAATAATCCATCTACCTGTGTAAACTATAATTCAGGATCAGAGGGCAGAAATCTAGGCAAATGGTGCTTTCCCACTGCTTCCACTGAAATATTATCATCATTGATCTCTACCAGTTTACTGCACCCACTTGTGTCTGCATTGTTCATATTCTCCAACGATTGGAACTTGATTTGTGGGGGCGATCTCTCAACACTCATTGTGCTTCACAAAATTGTTCGGGGTCAAGGTATTTTCTATAATAAAACGCTGTTGAAGTGCTTTTCGTCGAATGTTATATTTGAGCGTGTTGCTTCCTACAGATCTCAGTACGAATGAATTGCACGTTTAATTTAAACAGATGTCAAAAACTTATATCTATGAGATAAAACAAAACAGTGTTGTGTTGCATTTCTAGGTACTATGTAGAATGTTGCCACACATTCATGAATCTGCTACTTTAGCTGCATGTGAAGTCATTAACTTATGGGGAAAAGCTACTATACCAACCAGATTAAAAAAACATATTATTATTTTTTTAGGAGTAGTACCAGCACACAGGTGATACCCCTACATATGCAGTGCATTGCGCTGGAACTAGGAAAATAGATTTTGGGAAGGAGGATAAAGGGATTAGTGTCTGTGGATATTCGATTTGAATATATGCAGTGCATTGCGCTGGAACTAGGAAAATAGATTTTAGGAAGGAGGATAAAGGGAGTAGTGTCTGTGGATATTCGATTTAAACCTCCTCAAATTGTAAGTGGCCGTGAAGACATCTGCAGGTAGTTCGTTCCACATACGGACTGTTCGGCCAAAAAACGAATTTTCTCTATAATGCGTAGTGCGATTCGTTGGAATATCGACCACAACCGCACGAGTTAAATGTGTTATTTATTATTCTTCCATATAGTAAGAATAAAACACAATATTTTTATTGTTTTATGTTGTCAGCTCTTCAGAGTGACAACTTAATTTATTTAAACCGATCTTAAGACTAATTTTACAAAATATTTAAAATCTAATATAAACTAAGTAACGTCAGTATTTTTATGCTTACGTTACTGTTTAGCAAAATGTGGGAAAATATAAAAGGTGTAACTTGAGGTAAGCAACGTAAGTATTTTATGCTTACGTTGCTGTCTAGCAAAATGTGGGAATAAAACTTTAGGGTTTCCCTACACTTTGCCAGCCATTATAATTATTTTGGGTATCAGGATGTGACTCCTCCACCCTTAGTCTAAAACACTCCTGGGTTTTAGTATGTACATATGTAAGTATAAATTTTTGTAATCTTATGATAAGCCATACTTTTCCTTTATTCTTTTTACATTCTCAAAGTTTCTTAGTTCTATTTGCTTAAAATTAATTGGTGTTATATTAGAAATTGAAAAGTTGTTATTCGGGTAAAAATATCTGTCCTGAAAAGCTATTCTATTATTTTTGAAGATTTGGCTGTTAATTTTCAGTTCGCAATCATAAAAGAAAAGCAAATAATTTTTATTAATTCTCAGCTTTCGATCATCACAGTCCTGTATAATTTCTAAGTCGTTGGCATTTTTTATCAAAATCATATCGTCTTCAAACGTTTCAATTTCGGTTGCATTATTATACTTAAAATTACAGTTGTTCAACAAAGTGCAGTGTTTACTATGCTTTAAATTTTTGAGATAAACATTCTCCTCATAAGTAAAAACATGGTGTTTAATTTCAATAACATAGCTATTTGGCTCATTAATTTCCATACAATGTTTATTTGGTAAAGGTGTAATCAGTTTTAGGTCAGTTTGAATGTAGTCAATTGGAATTTTTATTGCAATAATCAGAATTCCGTCTTTGTAGTTTAAAACGTCAGCTTTCATGGATTTTAATTTAAATAAGTCAATTTCGAATTTATCAATTTCTTCTGATGTTAAGATACTTGGATGAAAAATGTGATTCTTAGCAGAAGCAATGTTGTCCTGAATATGTTCGATTTTTCCTTTGAGGTAATTGAGTTTAAACATTTGGTCTGTATATAGAAGACTTTGAAATATTTCGCTCTGTCTATTATTAAAACTAGTGAAAGCATTTCTAATATTTCTTCTGTCCTCTTCTACAGCTGATTTTAAAATTTGGACCGATTCGTTAAACTGTGTGTTTATATAAATTTGCTTATTAACTGCACCTATTGTATTATGATTGTTCTCATCTATTACACTAAGATGCTCAAGGATCTCTTGACGATCATCATCATCCATAACTCCAGCCAGCCACTTATAAGCATGACCAACGAAGTTAAACAGTCCCCTTTTTCTCCTTAGTTCCATCGGAGTGATTGATTTCAATTTAGATTTTATAATTTTTATTTCCGTTTCGATCATTTTCATGTTATCAAGGTATACATTTTTTATATTATTCTCGACCTGATTTAAAATCTGATATAATTCCTTGGTATCAACTAAGTGCAAGACTGTAATCGTTTGGTTTATCACCTCAACTTTCCCTACCTTAATTTGTGCATAACCTGCCTCCTCAGTGATTGGATTAATCTGTAGTGTTCCCTGTGTCTCAGTAGCTAGAATCATCATTACCATTACTATCAGGATCTGCAAATTTAAAAGATTTTTAATATTGACGATAAGAGCGTTTTCTAAAGTTTTTTTTTATTGTTTTGGGACCTGTTCGTTTCTAAAACGCCTTTTGAGGTTATTAAAACGTTCAAACAAATGCTCAAAGTCAATATCGTCTTCACCATTATTAGGATTCGTTTTGTCTATACCGTCAACTTCATATTTTAAAGGCCTTTTAACGTTGGATTCATGCACATTTTGCAACCCTTTCTTAATAAACTTTGGTTGTTCTTTGTGCCTTAGGCTTTTATAATTCTTTATAAAGCCTTCTTCTCTGTTTTCTATGTAGTTTTCGCGAGATTTATTTCTTTTTTGGATTATTTTAGTTTTAGCATCTTTTAATCTTTCTTTTATAATGGTATGATCAATCAATTTATTTTGTACATCTAAGGGACTGCATTTTATTGCGCTATGGTAAGTACTATTGTAGAATTTTATTGCCTTAAGGATTTGAGTATTTATTGGAAGTTTTTCTTCCAAATTAAGGGCTCTGACTTTTTCTGTGACTGTATTGTTGAATCTTTCAATATCCGAATTGCCGGTATGGCTATTCGGTTTCGTAAAATGATATTGAATTCCCTCTTGATCAAGGTAGCTCCTTACATTGACGTTATTGAATTCATTGTCTAGCACAAATTTAGTAACATTGCCTTTAATGGCTAAAAATGCTCTAATTTTCCTAACCAAAGTTTGACTATTTCTGTCGAGCAAATGGAATGAAATTACGTGTTTTGAGAATTTGTCGATAAAAATTATGAATGAGTGTTTACTGTTTACGTAAGTATCGACGTGAATTATTTCATTTGTGGTGGAAGGGGTTTCAGTTATTTTGAACTTATTTTTTATTGGGTTTCTGTCATATTTAGCTGACGAACAAATGTGACAGTTATTTATTATTTTATGTATCGACAATTTCAAATGTGGATTATATATCCTATGCTTGATACTCTCGTAGGTAGCTATAATACCTGAGTGTCCACTTTCGTATTTATGGAACAACGATATCTGTTTATTGAGTTCATTATCATCCTCAATATCTCTAGCTAAATAAGAACACTTGACTAATTTAAAGTTGTTTCTGTCTGGAAATTCCGCTACCAACTTCAGTTGAACCTTGTAATATTCGTGATCATTTAATTTGGAAAATATCCCTATTTTTCCTTTAGCAACCTCCCTCCTTAAAATATTGGATATGTTATTATTTGCGATGTCGTGTCTGTCTATATAAACTCTTTTATTGCCAAAAACCGTTTCAATGTCTTTCTCTTTAATATCCACTACAATAATTTGAGTTTTAAAACGATTTACTACCGTATCCAATATTGGAATACCATCGTGGAGATCCTCCTCTTGAGAGTGTGCAGTCTCAACATCTAAAGAATCTCCAATATTGCTTGTTTCACCGCAGTCCATCAACTCCTCTGATGTATTTATCTCGTTTCTTTCGACATTGATTCTACTTAGGAAATCTGCTATATAGTTGCACTTCCCTTTTATATATTCTATCTTAAAATTATATTCGCCTAAGTCAATCAGGTATCTTTGTAGCCTAGGGCTTATATCTTTGCCTGCATATTTATTTATGAGCCACTTCAGTGGTTGATGGTCGCTTTCTAGGTCGAATTCTTTCCCATAAATGTATGGCCTAAAATATTTAACACCCCAAACTATTGCCAACAATTCTTTATCAATTGTTGCATAGTTTGTTTCGTGTTTGTTCAACGTTCGCGAAGCATATGCTACTGGGTGACCATCTTGAGTTAAGACAGCTCCAATTGCGTTATTGCTTGCATCAGTGACGATTTTGAAACGTTTTGAAAAATTTGGGTATCTCAGTATGGGTGAACTCGTTATAAGCTCCTTAAGTTTTTCAAAAGCCACTATATAGCTAGGGTCATTCATATTAATTTTTGTGTTTTTCTGCAAAAACTTGGTCATTGGGTATGCAATTTTGGCATAGTTGTTAATAAATTTTCTATAGAAACCGGTCATTCCCAAAAAGGCCTTAATCTGTTTTTCAGTACTCGGTAGTTTCAAATTTTGTATTATTGAAATTTTGTTAGGATCTGGTTTTATACCATTAGTTGTTAATATGTGACCCAAAAACTGTGTTTCTTTCTTGAGAAAGTCACACTTGTTAATTTGTATCTTTAGCTTAGCCTTCCTTAAGGTTCTAAATATATCCTTTATATTATCGATATGTTCCACCAGAGATGAACTGAATATTAAAATGTCATCCATATACACCACACATGTCTTGTTTATGAAATTTCTTAGCACAGAGTTCATCAATCTCTGAAAGGTTGATGGTGCGTTACGAAGACCAAAAGGCATTCGAATAAATTCGTAATGCCCAAAGGGTGTAGAGAATGCCGTTTTCTTTCGATCTTCCTCCTTAAGGAGTATTTGATGGAAACCTTTTGCCAGATCCACAGTCGAAAAATATTGGGCTCTGCCTAATTTATCTAAAATACTGTTAAGGTTAGGTATAGGGTACCTGTCTTCTACTGTAAATTCATTTAGTTTGCGATAGTCTATTACTAATCGCCATTTTTTCTCTCCAGAATTATCGGCTTTTTTGGGCACAATCCATAAAGGACTATTGTATGCAGAATTGCTCTCACGAATAATGTTTTGCTTTAACATATCTTTTATTTGTTTGTTTATTTCGTCTTCATGAATTTGGGGGTATCTGTATATTTTTGAATAAAGTGGTTTGTCAATTGTAGTAACGATTTGATGTTCTATTTGGGTTGTGGCTGAAAGATTATCGCCTTCTACATAAAATAAATCTTTAAACTCAGTAAGAAGATTTTTGATTGCTCTACTTTCCTCTTCATTTAAGTGACAAAAATCAAGTTTGTCTACGATATTTGTTTTTGCAACTGGTTCCAATACACTTATATTCTCATCAAAGAAAGAACAGTACATTTCCTCAAAAAACAATTTTTTGCCTAAAATTTCTATATAACCATGTTCGTTATTTATTCTTGTCTTAAGGGGTACCAAAAAATTTTGTCCGATTATACCATCATATTTATTATTGCTGAAATTAATAATTTTCCAACTTAAGGTTCCTTGAGCAGAAAATTCCTTTGGGAAGGGAGTAACAACTTTAAATTTAATTATGTTTGTACCGTTAATTGTTCTGTATTGCACGGGTTTCATTAATTCTTCTATTTGAAAATTTTCTTTCAAAACATGAGGTTTAATAATGCTGGTTGAAGAGCCAGTATCAATCAAAAATCGTATTTTTTGTTTCCTAATAGTGAGTATCACTATCGGTAATTGGATTGGGGAGGCTGTATTAAAAAATTTACTTCTTTTTCCTCTCCATTTCCTATGTCCATATGTGTAGTTTGCTGATCTACACTCATGTGAGAATTCCTTGTCCTGTTCGAACACCTTTCGTTTATTTGATTGTTTTGAAAGTTATCTCTCTCATTATACCTATTAGTCTTATTTTGCCAATTCCCTACATTATTATTCTGACGATATCGCTCCTGTTGATTTCTTCCAAAGTTTCCACTGCTTTGTTCTTGAAAATAATTTCTTTTAGAACTACTCCTTGGCTCATATTGAGAGCTGTTTGTCACAGAATTTCTCCAACTGTTATTAGGGTTTGACTCGGACTTTTGCCGGTTGTAGTTTCGATTAAAATTTTGATGTCCGTTCGTCTTGTTCCTACAGTAATTATTGCTGAAATTTTTATTTGCCTTATGCCTACTGTCAATAGCTCTACTATCGTCTAGCAATCTAAGTTTAGTATATTTGTTTACTATGTCGTTTAATGTCAAAGTTTCATCTAGATGAACTCTGAGTGGTCCATCTATTTTTTCAATTAAGATATTCACTAAGTCCCTGTCTACATTTTCTGAGCTATACAACATAGATTTATTATCATCTAGTTCATAAATTTCGCTTATTTCATTTTTTGCTAATTCGAAACAATCAAAAAGTTCTCTTAAATTACTCACTTTAATGTATCGACACCTGTTAAAAATCTCGGCATACGATGCCTTCGGTCTGGCTTGGGCCTTCAACTTTGCTTTTAATTGATCCCATGAGATGTCTCCAAGTTGCCTTATATATGTTGCGAAGTCTGCAGTGATTTTTTCGTTTATTATTATCTGGATTCCAAACTTAATTAATGCGGTGTTAGCTCCGCAAAGACCTATTAACATCTCTATGGATTTTATAAATCCATTGATGCTATGGTTGTTATTCAGTGGTCTAATTTGTCGAAACTGCTGAATTATGTCTTTCGGTTCCATTAGGAGATAATTCTGCTGATGAAGCTGCTGTTGGTGTATTTGCTGCTGCTGTTGCATTTGATGTTCTTGATGTAATTGCTGTTGTTGTTGTTGTTGTAGCTGTTCACGTTGTTGCTGCTCTTGCTGTAATTGCTGTTGTTGCTGTTGCAGCTGTTCACGTTGTTGCTGTAATTGCTGTTGTTGTTGTAAAATTTTTTGTTCTTGCAACCGCAGGACCGCCTCTAATTCAGCGATCTTTTCCTGCATTGCCCCGTCGGCTTGATGCAGATCCCTGTTTGCATCAAATCTACTCATCTTTTTTACAGTAACTTTGCCAATATTTGTTTTGTTTAATTTCTTAAAATTTTTAAGTTTCTTCTTTTTTTTTGTATAGAATTTTTCCACTTCTTATTTGCCAACAAACAATTTTTAGTTTTGTTGATCTTTGTTGCTTTTAGTTTTAATAAATTAACAAATTGTTGTGTAAAAAAAAAAATTATTCTTTCTTAAAAAAAAGTTTCTTATCTCACATTAGTATATTTTCTTTTAAAGTTCTCTTTATAATTTTTGTTTATTCACTTTTATACAATTTTCTTTTTTATTCTTGAAATTAATTATTTTTATTTCAATTAATTTAATATTTATCCGAAGTTTTTCACCGACTGCGCCAGTTAAATGTGTTATTTATTATTCTTCCATATAGTAAGAATAAAACACAATATTTTTATTGTTTTATGTTGTCAGCTCTTCAGAGTGACAACTTAATTTATTTAAACCGATCTTAAGACTAATTTTACAAAATATTTAAAATCTAATATAAACTAAGTAACGTCAGTATTTTTATGCTTACGTTACTGTTTAGCAAAATGTGGGAAAATATAAAAGGTGTAACTTGAGGTAAGCAACGTAAGTATTTTATGCTTACGTTGCTGTCTAGCAAAATGTGGGAATAAAACTTTAGGGTTTCCCTACACTTTGCCAGCCATTATAATTATTTTGGGTATCAGGATGTGACTCACGCGCTCTTGATGAAAACCGCGTTGAGCGTAAGAAAGAATGGGTTTCAAGAACAAGTTCCCTAATTTCAGAAGAGCACCTGCCATTGTAGTAACGATAAAACAACGATACGCACCCCACATTGCGTCGATGATAAAGAGAGTCAATAGAGTTGGCTACCCTACTGTTTCCGATGAGTTTCATCGCCCTCTCCTGCACGCGATCGAGTAACTTCAAAATAGACTTTGAAGCACCGGCCCAAACATGAGAGTTGTATTCCACCTTCGGTAGGATATAAGTGGTGTAAATATTAAGAAGATCAGAAGGGGTGAAGTATCTCTTGCACCGTTTTAAGAAGCCAAGGCACTTGAATGCTTCTTTTGCGGCCTGAAAGACATGTTCCGTCCATCTGACATCACACTGCACTTTCATGCCCAGAACATCAAGACCCCCTGACTCCATAATACTTACACCACCCACAGAAACAGATGAAGCAGCTTGGTCTTACGTACGTCGATGCGCAAGTATACAACACTGGGTCTTACGGGCAATCAAATCGACCCTGTTCGCCTGTTTATAAACTGCCTCCTCGTCTCGATTTCAGACGTTGACGGCCTGCAGTTAAATGAATAAGAATGCGAAAGGCTGCTATTATCTGCGAAAGAGTGAATAGGACAGGAAATTTGGGAAAGTAGATGGTTAAGAAAAATTAGAAATAGTGTAGGAGAAAGAATGTAGCCCTGCGGTACCCCTGAGTTGACTCTGAGCTCATCGGATGAGATCCCATCTATAACAACTCGTATAGAGCGATCCCTGAGAAAGCTGGATATAAACCGAGAGAAGGTATCTCCGACACCAAATGCAATATGTTTGGACAGGAGTGCTCCATGCCACACTCTATCGAACGCCTTAGATATATCAAGAAATGTAAAATCGAAAAATATTTTAAACAGTGACAGAATCTAAAAAAAAAAATTAAGCGAATAAGAACAAACGCACGGAACCATTACAGAAACAAGAACAAAACTGGGGAAAAAATTTAGACGATTTATTCGATATTGCTCATTTTGATTCTTTAAGTATAATGACTGTAGAAGAGAACGAAACGGTTTTATTAACTCAAAAACAAAAAACACGCAAAGGTTTTATTGGATCAGTAGACAAAATAAGTTTAGAAAAATGTAAAAAAATAAAGGAGAAAGAAGAAAGACTTCAGAAACAACGTGAACGAGAAAACATAAATATCTCAGCTTTGGCAGAAAATATCTGTTTTTCTCCTGTCATTTCTTTCGTCGTCATCTTCCTTCGAAGAAGCAACTACAACTATTCCGAAGTCCCATCAGAATCTCCTAAAGTGCAACTACCCCAAAAACGGGCTCGAAAAGACATAATTAGCAGCCAGTCAGCTTCTAGTCTTGATGTCTCTAAATTGAGTGACAGAATAGCAACTATGGTCGTAACATCTGCTCACATCCAGCACTTTTTTTCACAATAAAATTTGTGTAAATAGGAACTGTTATCACATTCAACTAAGCCACCTAATAAGTGGTGAAAAACACAATACACATGAGCACTGATGATGAAAGTGTTGCGGCTTTCGAAAACAGCTGTTCTGCTCTGCTGTGTAAGTTGAATAAGACTGATGTTGACTTTCCTTTGTGCCTTGGAATATTTATCATGTCTTTCTGAGATTTAAAAACAAATTTCGAACAATTAGCCTATGAAACTTAATTCAATTTAATATAGTAAAATGTTTCTGTTTTGATACAACAGCTGTAAATACTGGTTTAAGAAATGGAGTTTGTGTTCTTTTAGAGGGGAAATTAGAAAGTGACATGCTTTGGCTTGCTTGCCGCCATTACGTAATGGAAATTATGCTATCAGCTGTAGTAGATAAATCGCTCGGTCCGTCTAGTGGTCCTGATATGCAAGTTTTCAAAAGGTTTCAGAAATATTGGATCCATATTGACTAAAGGGACTACAAAACAATGAATGATGACACCGACTTTAGTATTCTTTTAGAATACGCCGCAGAAACAATATATTTTGCAAAAAAGCAACTACAAGTACATCAACCTCGAGATGACTACAGAGAATTGTTGAATCTCACAATCATTTTCTTAAAAGGAAGTCCCGTATAAGACAACTTCTATCATTGCGAGCGGTCGTGTTTTACAACGTATCCACAAAAGTTTATTTTTACCAGCTAAAAAGTGCTTAAAAAATTTATAAAAAATAATAGTGCTAT
Organism: Linnaemya tessellans; assembly: GCA_951800035.1. Taxonomy (NCBI): domain Eukaryota; kingdom Metazoa; phylum Arthropoda; class Insecta; order Diptera; family Tachinidae; genus Linnaemya; species Linnaemya tessellans. Next base: position 43,296,815 of record OX637533.1, on the reverse strand, counting down.
AGCTCTCAAAAAATCCTATCTATAAAGATAAAGATTAAAATACGATTGTAATCTTTAATGTGTCTCTTCCAAGATAAAATCACAATTTAAAAAATTACAAATTACAATACAAAACTCTTTTATCAGAGACATAAATATCACACCCATATACATACATAAAAAAGAAGAAATAGAGCACAAAATATTATAAGTTCAACGGCCGAAATGATTATGTGCAAACAATGCAACTCCAACATAACAACAGCAAAATATATAAAATGTTCGAAATGAGTTCAAATTATCATCTCTCTCCCTGCTGCTCGGTAACAGAAAATGCATACAACACTGTAGGTGGTTACAAAAAATCAGAATGGACATGTCAAGTGCAAGGTTCAAACTAGGTCTGAAACAAACAATGCGTACCAAAGCATTGTGTTTGAAGACGTATCCCAGCATAAAAGGCAGCGAGAAGACGATGAGGAAAGCAACGGCTCAACTAAAAAATTTAAAGATGGACTAGCATTAAGTTCTTTAAACTCAAGCTTAGCTTCGGTACAATCGGAGTTAAAAGATAAAAAGACGTCTATTCAACTTTTAAATAATACAGTAAATGAGAATAATACTAAAAACTCTAGCATAATAGATGAACTTAAAAATTCCATAACAGCTATGACTTCTTCTGTAGCAACTCTTGCGACACAAATAAGTGATTTATATCGAAGAGAAAGTAGACAAGAACAATAAATATATCAAATAAATAATAAAGTAAACCTAATAGATCAAGCGTTGTTGAAAAATAATATTGAAATAAAAAACGTTTCTAATTCGCAACTAAGCGCGAATGATATAGTAACTAAAATAGCAGCGTCAGTAGAAATTTAAATTAATAATAACGACATTAATAATGCATACCGTGTAAAAAAAGCTACAAATATAACTATAATTGAATTTACCACCCAAAACAAAAAAAGAGAATTTATGAATAAAATTCCACGTCACAGAATTGATGCAAGAATTATAAACGAAGATAATGTAAACAGATATATCTATATTAATGACCAACTTACGGCATATAACCGCCGCCTGCTATGGTCAGAGAAAACTTAAGCCAAGGAATGGGGCTGGAAGTTCGTATGGGTTAGAAGTGGCTCCATATGCGCAAAAAGAAATGAAAATTCCCCTTTGCTTATCATCAACAACACCTCAGATATTGAATCAATAAACTCTATCTAAGTATAGTTATATGTATATATGTAATAATCAAAAATAAAAATAAAGCCAAATCCCAAAATTTTAAAATGAATAATACCGAAATCTTATGGGTAAACTCCTTTAACGAAATTGAAAACAAACTCTTAAGTTATCCCTTCACAATAATTTGCATGAATATTCGCTCCTTAAGAAAACATTTCCAAACGTTCTTAGCAACGATAAACAAAGTTATAGAAAAAATTAAATTCATAGTGCTTGTTGAAATAAACGTTAAGAATGAAGAAAATCGCTTCTATAATATAAGTGGCCTTAATTCTTCTTTCCTAAAGAGAGAAGCAAACAAAGGAGGTGGTATTGCGGTATATGCGTACAAATTAATATAAATACAACGTCTTTCGAACATATACTATTGGAATTTTTATTTTTTTATTTTATTTAATAAAGTTTATTAGTATTTAAAATACTTTTCAATATCCATTTTTAATTTCACAATTTCCATTATATGAGGTTGTTTTTTACAAATTGTACACATTCTCTCTTAAATGTATAATAATTTCGTTCTATTTTTATATATTCTGGCATTCTATTATATAATTTTAGTCCTTTGTAAAATAGTGATCTTTGCGTCGCTGTTGATGTTGTTCTCTGCAGCCTGAAGTTTTCGGAGTTTCGTAGACCATATGGTTGTACTTCCCCCACATATTTAATATTTTCGCATAGGTATTCCGGCGCGTTTCCTGTTTTCATTTTTTGTACAAAGTATAAAGTATTTGTCTGCAATCGTTGTTTGATATTTAACCATCTAAGTGAGTCCAGCATAAAATTAATAGGTGTATACCGACTACATTTTAAAATACATCGCATGGCTTTGTTTTGCAATTTCTGCATCCTTTCTATTTGTGACTCTAAACAGCATGTATATAAAATCGTTGACCCGTATTCAAAATGTGGCTTAATTATGGTATTATATATATTTAATGCAGTTGTTATCGAAAGTTTCTTTCTTATACTCTTGAAAAATCCAATCTTTTTACCAATTTTTTTGCAATCGTGTTCTATACGATCTTTAAATTTTAGTTCATTATCTATTATAAAACCAAGGTATTTTATTTTCTTCACCTGTTCTATTGTTTCATTATTAATTTTAAAATGTATATCACTGCTCATATTAATTTCCATAACTTTTGTCTTATTTTCATTAAGTTTCAGTTTGTTCATCTTTAACCAATTGTTTATATCATGATTTAAATCGTCTCTACATTCATCTTCAGTTTCGCCTTCCGCATATATTAGAGTATCATCCGCATATAGAACTATTTTACATTTTCTTACAACATTTGGCATAGTGCACCTAAGATAGAACCCTGTGGGACACCGTAATCATATCTTATGCTATAAGATTTGGCACCATTTACTTTTGTCTTCTGCATTCTATTTCTCAAATATGATCTAAACCATCCTAATTCGACACCTCTTATACCGTACATGTAAAGTTTCTGTATTATTATTTCCCGATCAATTGTTTCAAAAGCTCTCTTAAAGTCTAAAAACAGTGACATGATCTTTTTGTTTTTATCTATGTATTTCCATTGATTTATTACATAATTTAACGCAGTTTCACATGAATATTTTTTTCGAAATCCAGATTGATATTTTGTTAAGAGACAGTTGTCTTCAATATATTTTTCTAATTGGTCCTTAACAACCTTCTCCAATATCTTTTCAAATGTTTTTAATGTGTTAATTGGCCTAAATTCTTCACATTTATCTGTCTTAGCTACTTTTTCTATCGGTAATACCATCGTGTGTTTCCAACTTTCGGGGAATATACCTGTCTCTAATGATTTATTTATTATATTTTGTAAAATTACGCCTGAAGTGTTCCTGTTTTCAAGAATCATTTTAGTTGTTATTTTGCAATAATCTGGCTTGCCTTTCAATTCTCTTACAAATTTCTTAAGTTCTGAAATTGTTATTAATCTAAATTTAAAACTTATGTTCATCATATTGATTTGGTCTATATATTGCACATTTTCTATCGATTCTCTTATTGATCTAACGCTATTTACAAAATATTCATTGAAATTATTAGCTATTTGTTTATCATTCTGAACCTTCTCGCCATTAAATATCACAGAATCTATCACAGTATGACTTTTTCTAAGTACTAGTTTCTTTATCTTTATCGTTTGCCTTATTTATGTGATCGTTTTTCTGATTTTCAATATTCACTTTATATATGTTTCTAATGTATTTATAATTTGACCATGCTTCTGTAGTATTTAGATATTTCGCTATTTGGTATCTGCTAATTTTTTCGTTTTTCATTATGTTTAAATCCCTATTAAACCATCCTGTATTACTATCTTGCTTTTTTACTATAACTTTTTTACTAAATTTTTTTTTCGTTTCCTCAAAACATATATCAAAATTAAAAACATCCTCATTAAGATCTTTGGTTTCGTCAAATCTTAACATGGCATTGAGTTCTCTGTTAAATACTGCCGTATTGTATCTTAAAATTTCAATTTTCCTTTGACAATCTTGTTTGTCCGTACTGCTAACTTCTATCGCAATTTCAATTATATCATGATCTGATATCTTTGCTTTTTTACTATTTTGTGTTGTAATTTTTTTACTATTCGTAATTACATAATCAATCAAAGTTCTTGTGTTTTCCGTTACTCTAGTATAAGACTCTACAATTTGTTTCAATGCATTATCATTTAAAAGTCTCTCGAATTGTTGTTTATAGAAACTGTCTTTTGACCAATCTATATTAAAATCTCCTGTAATTAGAGTATCACAGTTCAGCTCACAAACTTCCTCAACTACTTCTCCAAATATATCACAGAAGTCAGACATACTACTACTAGCTGATTTATATACCGCTACAATTGTCATGTTAGTCCCTTTACATTTAGCTGTACAGCCTAAAATCCAATATTTAGAGTCCTCACATTTCTCAAATTGTTTGTTTATTGTCCACTCATTTTTATAGTAAATGACTACACCTCCTGTTCGACTAGAGTTAGATAAACACGCAACTTTATTATAATTGTTCAATGCTACTTCCTGCTCACCAACATCCTCAGTTAAATGTGTCTCTGACAAAATAATAAACTCTGGTTTTTCCGTTTCCGCCAGTATCTCCAGCTGACTAAAGTTATTAATAAGTCCCTGTATATTTGTATAAAGCACTTTAATTTTCTTTGGTTGTTATTCTGTTAACCCTATTTTCCTTCTTCTATTATTTAATTTGTTTTGATATACTGGACACTGCTTATCATTAGTTAAATGATTCTCATCTAGACCCATATTCAACTTTTCATTCATACGCCTACAGTTTATACACTTTGATACTAATTCATTCTTACATTCATTACTTTGGTGGTTTTCAAGGCAATTTATACATACTTCCTCGTTTTTACAATCTTTCGCAAGATGATTATAACCTTTGCACCTATAACATCTGATCACTTCCGTTCCATCAAAAACTCTACATCTCTCCCACTCTATATTTACTTTCTGAGCCTCGATCAATTTTGTATATGTTTCTCCGTCTGTTGCAAGTTTTATTGTATGCATTACTCTATTATTCTTTCTATATTCAAATGTTTTTATTATCTTAATCTCGGTGCCACTCAAAATATTATTCTGTTTTCTCAATTTCTCAATTAACACTTCTTCAGAATATTTAAATGATATGTCAGTTATGTTTATCTTCATATCCTTGGGTTTTGCCACCTTCACTATATATTCTTCACTCATTTCATTGTGAATAGCATTCTTGATTTTTTCTCGTTCCACATCATTGTCGGTTTGTATTACCACAGTACCATTTTTTCTACTTTCAATGTTTGTTATCTTTAAGTTGGCTGGATCCACTTTTTTATTCAGATCCTCTCTTGTTGTTTCACCACCTTGTTTTTCTTTTGGCTTTACTATCACAGGCCTTTGTTTACTCAGATCTTGCAACATTGTTGTTTTCTTTACAGCATCCGAATAAGAAATTTTTGTTAGCTTAACACCTGTTTCATTAATTACTTTCTTTATGTCATTGCACATTTTGCTATTGTTTTGAATTTGAAATAAATAATAACCCCTTTTCCCTCATCTCAATTTATCGACCACCAAACAACAACTCGAACGCATTTATAAAAGAACTTGAAGAAATTATAAAACGAACTCGAAACAAACAAAACATTGCTATAGTGGGTGATATGAACATTGATACGCTAAGGAACAATAATGTAACAATAACATATATGGACATGCTCATGTCAAACGGGTTACAAAGTGTAATAACTGAGCCAACGCGTATGGACATTAACAAAAACGCACAAACGTGTATTGATCATTGCTTGATTAAAACCGTACGAGCTCAAACATATATCAAGTCGGCTGTAATCAAAACATCAATATCTAATCATTTCACCACTTTCTGTTGCATCGAACAGGTTTCAATAAACAACACAAATAATGATCAGATTCTCCCAATATGTTTTCGAGAGGATACATACATAAGTAACTATAAAGTTAGCAAGTTAATTAAAGAAACGAATTCAATAGAATTTACGACAAGTTTTGCGAAATTTACGAAAAACCTAAAATAATCAAAAAAGGAACAAAAAGATCTGTAAATCCATGGATTACCGATTAATTAGTACTCGTAAAGTGTTGTGAATATAGGGATAAACTTTATAAAAAATGGTTAAACAATAAAAAAAATATGATTTATGAACGTGAATATAAAAAATTTAGAAATCAATTAAATAAAAAAATTTTTAAGGAAAAGAATAAATACTACAAACAAAAATTTTTTGAAAATCGTAATAATCCGCGAGCAACTTGGCAAATAATAAACGAAATCAACGGCAAAACTTCCAACAATATTGGTGACATAATATTAAAAAACTTCAAAAACTGTAGTATTGAAAATATATTACACAACTTTGCTACTAATTTTAATGAAAACGTTAAAAAAATTATCCACTCATGCGACGTAAAAACAAATACACGCACAGAAAATACTATACAAAACTCGATGTATATAGAGCACACAAATGAAGATGAAATTCTTAATATTTTAACAAAATTAAATAAAAACAAGTAAAAACGTTATATTCGACCAGGTCGAATCTTAAATACCCTCCAAATATTTAGTAAGTGAATTTAAAATGTTTAACTTGGTGGGACAGAGTTCCTTTATATAATATCGTACGTCAACGCTCACTAAAGGGGGCGGGGTTCAAAAATATACAATATCATGTTTTCCACAGACGAACGTATGGGCATTGCTAGACCGTCTTAGACTTCATCACTGATCAAGAATATATTTACTTTATGGGGTCCAATTCTCTTTGGAGGGTATAAAAACTGTATTTTGGCGGGGCCGCTCTGGCAAGGGCTGTGGGGGAAACATTTCACCTTTGTCATAAAACTCTAAAAATAAATGCTTGGGATAATTATATACAAAATTAAAATTTCTTTTTTTTGATAGGGTCATTTAGAGAGCAAAGGGGGAGAGCGGGTAGGGCAGGAACAGGTAGACATAAAACTTTAAAAATAGATGCTTGGGATGATTATACACAAAATAAAAAAAAATTTTATTTAATTTTAATAGGGTCATTTGGCGGGCAAAGGGGGAGGAGGGGGTAGGACAGCAACAGGCAGTCATAAAACTCTAAAGATAAATACTTAGGATGATTATATACAAAATTTAAAAAAAAAAATTTTTTTGGTAGGGTCATTTAGGGGGCGAAGGGGAAGGAGGGGGTAGGGCAGAGAAGTACCAGGTTTCGTCTCAGCTTCGTCATTAAAGCTTAAAAAAGTTATTTTTAAGGAATGTGGGCTTAAGTAAAACAATTTGTTAAATGTTTATGCTATTTTTGCCTATAATAACGCCCACTGAAGTGTTCGGGGTCAAAAAATATTTTTATTTTATTTAATGGCTCCAAGTTTAAGGCGTTGGACCGTATTTGACATAAAAATATATCATTTGCTTAACAAAATAACCAAAAAACTTTAAAAATTATGTTGTTTTTTCTGGGTTGGTTTAGTTCTTCTTAGGGGAACTTTTTTCCCTCTTGCCCGATTTAGCCCATCTTCGAACTTAACCTGCTCTAAGCTTTAAAATATTTTTATGCGAAATTTCAAGAGTCTAGCTCTTTTCGTTTGGACTGAATCGTGATTTCCACAGACGGACGGACGGACGGACATGCTCAGTTCGTCTTAGATTTCATCACTGATCAAGAATATATATACTTTATGGGGTCTGAGATGGATATTTCGATGCGTTACAAACGGAATGACAAAGTGAATATACCCTCCAAATTCTTTTTTGGAGGATATAACAAGGGTCCTGGTATCGATGGAATCAGACCCAAAGATATTAAAAATAATGCACTAAATCTTACACCAGTAATCACTACACTAATTAATCAAAGCATCAACCAAGCTGCAGTCCCAAAACTGTTAAAAACGTCAATAATTAGACCCGTGTACAAAAGTGATAAAAAAGACAATGTTAATAACTATAGACCAATAGCCATATTATCGGTGATAGAAAAAGTGTTAGAGGAAGTGATTGTAAAAAGACTAAATAATTTCTTAAGCAGATGTAAAACAATACACCAAAATCAATTCGGTTTTCAGAAAGAAAAAAATATATAAATAAACTATTAGGTAAATTCGCTGATAAAATTAATAACGCTCTGAGCAAGAAAGAACAGTGCCTAGTGTTATTCATTGACTTTAGTAAAACATTCGATTCACTATCTCACAAAAACTTCTGTCAGCACTAGAAAGAAACGGAATACGAGGGAATGTTTTATCTTGGTTCGAGGACTACCTGAGCTTCCGAAAATATTGCATCAAAATTGAAAATAAATTAAGCAATGAAATTGAATCACACTACGGAGTACCACAAGGATCGAAACTGGGCCCAATTCTTTTCCTAATATACGCAAACGATATACTTAATAATTTAAAGGATAGCGACACATATGCATATGCCGACGATACAGCAATTGTTGTTACGCATAAAAACATCGAGACATCCACACAAACTATGCAAAAAGAACTAGATACTCTATCTAAATGGTGTCACGACAACGGACTGGTGATCAACGCGTCCAAAACCAAACTGATGCATATCAGACAGCCACACGTAAAACAGATTTGTACAAAATTGAAATACCACGATATTAACTGCATACAAGACAAGGCAAGTAACATCAACGACAGCTGCAACACCAAAATTCAACTAGTCGACACTTACAAATATCTTGGAGTACACATAGATACCACCTTCAAATGGAAGACGTACAACAAAGAGCTGCAAAAGAAACTGCGCAAAGCTGGCTACTAACTATACCACCTCAGCCATGCTGCCACAAACACTGTTCTCCGCCAAGTATATTTTTCATTGGCCGAATCCTATTTGCGACATGGCATATCGGCTTGGGGAAACTCTTCTCACTGCAAAACTCTCCAACAAACACAAAATCGCCTTCTTAAGCTATTATATAAAAATCAATCTAGTAACAACAACGCTACAAACAACAACACTATATATGTAAACACCACAGCAGACACCCGGAACATGCAACCAAATGAATATAGCAACTCAATTAACTATAATCAACCCCGGAACAATACAGAAACATCTTCAAACAACACCAACATAAAATCTAAAAACCTACCACGTCATCTTAATATACTAAACGTCAAAAATATATACCGCTTAACAGTTCTGAGTGACATGAACGATTCCCAACTTCTACAACGCATCAATCATCACTACAACACTCGCCTCCGTTCTCAAGGACGCCTTAAAATCGCAACTACAAGAAACAGCTACGGTGATCAAACTCTAAAAGTACTATTGCCAAAAATATACCATGAGATGCCAGCGTACTTGATGGATATTACTAACAATGCAATAATGAAAAAAAATTTAAGAAGTATTTATTATCCTCGCAATAAAATGTAACCTAAATAATCACTTACCCGCAGACAAGCCAAAAGGCTTCGCGGGTTGTTTATATTATTAAGGATGAATTCAATTAAATTAAATAAAATAAAATATTGGTTTCAAGCCTCCACCGCTTGCTCGGCACCAAGAAATGACTTACAATTATTAAAAGATCGGAACAAATACACTTTAGCTACGCACTTCCGATTGAGATGAAATTTCGCATATCGATAGAAAATTGAGAAATAAGACGAACATTTGAAATGGTGAAAGTCTCGGAAATGCATAGTTTTCGAGTTATGGACTTCCGAAATTTTCGTATGAAAATGCAGTGTTTTCCTACATTTTTTTATTTACTAAGACAATATTGGTATCATTTGAAGTAATCTTATGATATATGCAAAATTTATCAAAAAATTCTTCGGCTTCGCTAACTAAAGCTTTTCTGCATAGCCGGACTGAAAGATTTTCTCCTCTATGGTATAACAAATACCGGCTTCGCTAACTAAAGCTTCTCTGCATAGCCGGCCCTCGGCCGGACTGGAAGATTTTCTCCTCTATTGTATAACAAACCCCGGCTTCACTAACTAAAGCTTCCCTGTATAGCCGTCCTTTGGCCGGAGTGAAAGATTTTCTCCTCTATGGTATAACAAACACCGGTTTCGCTAATTAAAGCTTCTCTGTGTTCATACATACATATACCTGTGTTCATACATATATGTATATATGTATGTACCTAAATAAATTTAAAAAATGTAGGATAACTGCGTTTTTATATGAAAATTTTGGAGGGCCATAACTCGAAAACTATGCATTTCCGAGACTTTCACCATTTAAAATTTTCGTCTTATTTTTCAATTTTCTATCGATATGCGAAATTTCATCTCAATGGGAAGTACGTAGCTAAAGTGTATTTAAGCCAAAAGATCTTACAGCCTTCGATAGAATAAACAACGAAATGGCTTCTGTCGCCTTAAAGAAAATTCTGGGACACTTGTGGTATTTGTCGGAAGAACTGCTGTCTTTAGCATTTTTCGACAACGAGATTTCATCACAAGATAAAAAGAAAATGGTAGATGCATTTAAAGTCAAAGGCATAAAGCATTGCCAAAAAAGAATAAACATTAGTGTCAAACATATCAATGAAAAAAACATTGAAGACTTTGTAACCAGCAACTCTTTGAGATTCTTTAAAATTCTCGGTATCTCTTCAAAGTTTTTGAATAAAAACGTAGAAACTTGAACGATGATGCCGATTTTGTGGCGGCAAAAAAATTGTTCATTCTATGTGAGTAGTGAGCGATATAGCTGAACGGGTGTTGCTCTTATCTCGGAATATAATAAATTGATTACGAACGATGAAGAGCAAAATCAATATTTGCTTTTATTGCTGAAGGAGTATAGGAAAAAATACCCCAAACTCAAAAAAATCAACCGTTTTATCTTTATAAAAAATAATTTTTGTTTTAATAGTATATTTTTACCCCGGTATTCATAAAATTTTAAATGAGTTTAATCAAATTTTTTCATACAAAATTTTCCTAAATAAGATTTCAAATACATTTTTTTTTATGAATATGTATGTTAGTTTGCAACAACAAACATAATTTGTACAGCTTATATCCTGAGTTATGAATAAAATATTTTAAAATTAGAAAATTCGGAGTTATTTTTTAATATTAAAAATCAAGAAAAATGTACTGAGAATTTTTTAAAGGCATATATTCTAAATATGGAGTGCCCCTTGAAAAAAAAAGAAATTTTTTTTCTTAGTAGTAAGGACCACCCTAATATATATATATATATATATATATATATATATATATATATAAATATATATATATATATATATATATATATATATATATATATCTATATATATATATAGATATATATATAAATATATATATATATATATATATATATATATATATATATATATATATATATACATATATATATATATATATATATATATATATATATATATATATATTTATTTATTTATATATATATATATATATATATATATACGTATATAATATATTATAAATATTTTGCGTCTACTCAACTTGTTCACCATTTATTATTTAAAAAATGTTCGCAAATATTTCCGAACATAATCTATTTCCCAAATCTGTTTTGCATTTTTTAAATTGCTAAATATATTTTCTTCAGATAAAATTTTTCGACTAGAAACGTTTTCTATCGTTCCTAAGCCTATACAAAGTACAATTTTTTCATAATCTAATAGTGCATATTATCGATACTCATCTACTAGTTGCCGATCAACATCTATGTAGGGTAGGAAATCGTTTTTGACACGAACATATGTATAGTTTTTAGCTGAAAAGCTTGCCTTCTTTGGTCACGTTTACATAGGAACCGTGTTTGAAGATAATGAAAACATTTAACTCAATCTAAAATTACACACAGATTACACATGAAAGTAATTACAGATGTGGGCTACACATGCAATTACACACACTCTGAGTAATTTCACACTTACTAGCAACACTGTTCTGTCTACAGAATGTATATATTAAAGTATGGTAACATTTTTATGAGAATCAAGCAGCAATATGTCAAAAATAAAATCAATAGCCCAATTCACAATCCTGTGCAAATGGTCTTGCATTATAGCATGTGCAAATTAAGAGAGTATTTGAGAGCATTTTCAATGTATTTTGTTGGTGTAGAGTACAATTATTTTGCTCATGCTACGATGCTAGACTACTTGCTCGACATTGTGAAATGGGCTTATGTGTTTAAATGAAAATGATTATTTTGAGGGCAGCACAGCAGCAGGACTACACAACAGCTTTTGCTGCTGCTGCCAAGTTAGGCTATATTATATTTTGACGGGCAGCAATTAACAAATATAGTGTTGCCATTATATACATATATAATATATATATATATATATATATATATATATATATATATATATATATATATAAATATATATATATATATATATATATATATATATATATATATATATATATATAAATTGGAAAAATGAGAACAACAACGTTTTTATACCCTTCACAAAAAAGTGAAAGGGTATATATAGGTTTGTCATTCCGTGTGTAATTTCTTCGATATACACATGGGACCTCATAAAGTATATATAAACATATATTACAGAGTAACCCCCCTGGATCCTTATGAATAGCGATGACGATTGAGCGATGTCCGTCCGTCTGTACGTGAAAACGGTTTTCGTAAGCCCCCAGAAGAGCTAGGACCGTTGGATTGGAAATGAACTTAAGTAGAGTGCTATTAAAATTCAGAAAGATTCGAAGTATGGTTCCAGAGCTGGGAAGCTTACACCTATTTCTCGACGCAAAATTTATACCAAAAACCAATTATTTTTTTTAATGTTTGTAAATTAAACCTATTTCGTGTTGTGGGGAGCCTCAAGGGTCTATTAAAATCTAAAATAAATAAAAAAATTTCCAGGGAAGGGAAATAAAAAATTTTGTTTTTCGGCCTATTCCGTATTTTGTTAAATTGTTAAAAATTTTAAGTTTTTCGTTGACAAAACCTCTTTATACGTCATGAAGATTTGCCGTGGCCAAAAAAAAAATTGAATTCAAATTTTGTTTCCTAGGGTGAGAAATTGAATTTTTTTTATACGTGAAAGTAATCAAACAGGCTACTGATGTTGTTTTTTTTTTTTTTTTGTTTTTTGCTAACTAAACCTGTCTTATAATTTAGGAAGAAGAAAATTGGTACCAAAATTCAAAAATAAAAAATAAAATTTTTTATGGTACACGAAAGTTACCAAAATTGTAAAAAATTTTAAATTTTTCTTAAAAAAACTACTTAATACCTCAAGAAGCGTTGCACTGATAAAAAACAAACAAAATAAATTTAAATTTCGCTTCCAGGGTTGGGAAATTTAAAATTTTGAAAGTTTTTTTTTTATATTAAACATAAAAGAACATTATATATATACAATATAGAAATAAATTTATGTTTTTATAGTTTTTCGTGATACTATTAAATTTTTTATCAATAACTTTCATTTTGTTCTGAAATTTTTATTTGACATTTTGTTGTCACAATACTATTTTAAATGAAATTTATTTGTTGGTGGTCAAGCAATGTCTATATGCATTGCATTGCTTTACCAAATCATCAGTAGACTTTAACCACAGTTTTCAAAAGTTACAAACTTTTAGACGACATTTGCTACTGCAAATGTTTGTAACTTTTCAAAACTGTGGTTAAAGTCTACTGATGATTTGGTAAAGCAGCAATGAAATGCAAATACACATTGCTTGACCACCAACAAATAAATTTCATTTAATTTTGTTCATTATAAAATATATATGCGGCATCCCTGTTGTTGCTGTCTTCAAAATAATTATGAAGCTGACTTCATATCAACATTTGAAGTTGGCAGCATTTGAAGCCGTGATGTTGTGAAGTCTGCTGTCGTCTATGTGTTACGAACTTAAGAGCATACGCAAAACCACCACCATAATAAAATAGATGCTATCATGGTGAAAGAAATACAACAACCAATTGAATTTTTGCTTGTGTAAAGTCATGACAAACGTCAAAATTTATGGAAATAAAACACATTAAAGTGCTGCACACATGCACAATTACTAACTACGCTCACATACATAAGCGCAAGGCGCACTTGTCGTACACAAGAACTTGACACCAATGTAAACTCACCATGAATTGAAGAAGAAGCTGTCATCTGCCGTAGCGCTGCCACCTTATATTTCTTTCACCATGGATTCTATGTCACGACTGCAATCTCTAACTAAACTGTATGTTAAACTTTCACCCAGGGCTACCAGTTTTTTTTATTTTTATCTTGGACCAGCACTTAGGGGATGACCCCTATATAATCAATGCATTGCGCCGGAACTGAAAACGAGGGGATAGTATTGAGGGGACAGATTAGGAAAGATGAGAAGATAGACAGTTGTTTTTGTAGCTATTTCAACCTTTTTCTTCGCCGGCTAATTTTTGCCGACGAAGGTGGGTGCTGTTACACTGCTTTTAGTACATGATAGTGTCAGCTCTTATCCCCAATTTATCATTCCCAAAGTTGCTATTTTTGTATCCCCAAGGTTCGTTAGAACTGAATTCCAAAGGAAAAATATGCACAATTATTATTAATTTATATTATTTGTATCGAAAATATATTATACTAGTTTACTTGGAGTTACAAAAATTTATAAGGTTACGTAAAAATACACACACACAAGAATAAACGCATTAATTATGTATTAATATTTTTAATTTTGAAAACTTCAGCACCAATATCTTCTGATTAATTAGTTGGTGTATTTTTGTTGCACAAGGGTTTTGTGTTAAAAAATTTTAGCATTTCATGATATCCAAGGAACTGATTCTTTAATTGAAAATCAGTTTATTGTCGTTGAAAATCCAAAAGTACGTAACATAACTTTTTTTAATTTTACAGGAGAAGCAAAAAACGTTATAAAGAAAAAAATATTTCAGATGTAGAAACAATTTACGCAGTATGGAATTAAAACAGAACAACTAAACTAATTCAAGAGAAAAAACTATACATTTCGAAATATTTTTTAAGCTATATTTGTTACGTTTTTGGTATTTGTGTTTTCTGAAACAAAAGGACGTATCATCCTAAATATTTTTTTTAACAAAAGTGAAAATAAATATATGAAATAATTTTTTAATTGCTTTTATTACAGTTTAACTTTAATGAAAGATTAAATGCATTTATTCCGTTTTTTAATTATTATCTTTTGATAAGTGGAATGAAGTTTTAATAAAATAAATACTAATAATAAAAGTAATAATTTTATAATTTAATTAATACAAAATACAAATATCATCATTACATTCTCAACGCTTACAGTTTATCACAAAAAATCCGATGCGTGTCAGTTTAAAAAATAAATACAATAAAACTCTCTGCAACTGTTTGAAACACTGATGGCACTTTAATATGGTGTTCAGACATGCATTATAATAATTAATTATTATTATTAATTAATTATTATAATTATTAATTGAGTCAATAATAAGTTAATTGAAAAGTGTTCACACTTACTCAATATAGCTAACTCAATTAGCGTTTGACAGGTGTTGTTTACATGACTGCTTCACTGGTGTCATTCCATAAAATGCACTTTCTTTTTGCCTTTGGACAACTTGACCACCATTTTTTTCTGTGAATTTGTTTACATATGAGTTGTCAAATTTCATAAAGTTTGTTCAGTAGGCATTATGGTGCTCACTAAACAAACTTTTACAGTGCTGCAATTGCTCAATTTTATAGACAATTAATCGTTAATTGATCAATTAGCTAATTAAAATTTTGTATGGGTAATTGAGCTCAATAATGCTGTTAATTGCGATAGGCTCAATTAAGGCGTATGTCTGAACAATATATAATATGTTTATGTTATTGGAGTTCGTGTTGAAAAAGTACGGAAATTAATTACGAGTATATTGTTATATTACACAAACGTATATGGGCATTTCCAGAAAAAAGTCCACCTTGATCGAAAAATTAAAAGTTAACAAACAGATTTTTTCCTAATGTATTATAAAAGAGAAACTTCTAAAATAAATTAAATTTAGGAGCTCAAAGCTTTCTTTTGTTGGGATGGTGAAATACTGAGCTACAAGTTTGAAGTTCCCGTTTTTGTAAGTGTTTCTTAACTTCAAGGGCATTTTCTCTTTATAATTAACATTCCTAAAAGCAATTTCATAATAATACTCTTAATGCAAAACTGTTGCTACAAACATATTTAATCATAAAACAAATGCAAAAAATAAATTTAGTATTTTGTAGTTTTTATATAATTTTCTAATATTTATGTCTTTTTCGCATTTTTTTAACATAATAAAATAAAGTGGAAATTTTAGTAATGTAACGCCAGTAACGTAACGCCAGACCAATTTTCATAAAAGAAAAAAAAGGAAAAAAGATTTTTTCAATTTATAACTTGGAAAATAAATGTATATTGGTCCAAAACCTATCAAAAAAAATTTGATTAAAAATACTTGCCCAATTCGCAGAGTTCAACAATTTTGTTATCAAAGTCAAATCGCACTTCCGTTTTTTGTAACGTAACGCCAGGTCACTTTTTGGAGTATATCTTGAAATTCTTAGGCTCAACTATTTCCATTTTTTGGCTGAATATAGAGCTATCCAATCACTTCTCTAATGTGAGAAAAAAACTTTTTTAAATTCTGGTTTTTAACGTTTTTTTTCAACATATCGTCGTACAAAAGTAACGTAACGCCAAAATGGAAATGCCCATATATTTACGTTCAAATGAGTTTTTAATACTTCTACAACGAACAACAACCTACAGATATGCGATATTCCATTGAAAATAAAACATTTATTTAGAAAGCTAAACATATAAAATGTCTTTACACATATTTATAAACTAAACATATCAAAAGAGATATAAGTACCAAAAAATGTCTATTGTGGCCCATTCCCATTCAACATACATACTTCCCATCACTGTCTACAACTGTCACGTAACCTTAGAATAAAATTCTATTTTCTGCAGGTTGCGACGTTACGGCAACATCTCATTAAAGTCAAGTAAGCGTTTTCACAACTTGTCATATAATAGTTTGGATCAGCTGACACATTTACGATTTAAGCCAGTGATGTGCACTACCACATAAACACAGTTTCGCTTGTGTGTGGCGCAGACAAAAGCCTCTGCTTACTTTTAACAGAGGTGGAAATGTTTCTGGAACTACTTTCTGTTTATCAAAAGAACTGAAGACAGAAATCTACAAATTGTATTCAATGCTTGGTACCACATATAATTGTGAAACAGCATTTTCTACCATGAAAATAGTTCTAAGCAAAGCACGCAAGAACAAAAGAGTACCCAGGCCATATAGATCTGGATGAGCTAATATATATTTATTTGAAATAGAAATAAAAATATTGTGTTATACACAATAAATACAATTATAAATGCAAAACATACGAATAGTAGCAACAAGCCCTTCAACTCAAAATATAGATAAAATTGAAAAGTACTTGTTATCCATCCCTGCTGTATGCTAAAGAGAAGCCAAAACCTAAGGAGAGCGAGAGAAACAAAATTTTTTTCTTTCGTATACATATTTGTTTGCTGCGCAAGCAGAATTTGTTTTTTTCTTGCTTTCCTATAACGCGTTATAGAGCAAGAGAAGCTTGATCATCTATGATCAGGGCTGCCAGAAATGCCGATTTATCGGCATTTTGACGATTTTTTACTCCAAAAATTTCAATATGCCGATTTGCCGATTTTACCCCTAAAAAATGCCGATTTTTTAATAATAGTGTGGAACATCTTTTATTATATAATTCTTCTTTTAATAACAATTCAATTGCCTTGTTGTAGCTGTGCACGAAATTCCGATGTTCCTTAGAAAATAAAACTTTAAAAGAAGGAATTCTTTATTCTAAAGATTATTTGAAAATGAAAAACTCTAATTGCGAAATAAATAACGATTTAATAAAAATGTCAAAATCTAATATATATGATTGATTTATGAAAACCACATTATTTCCAATTTTTGTATTATATTTACGAATTTTGTTCAAAAATTTTAGGATAATATTCTAAATTTTTAATTGTATATTGTAACTCCTATTTTAGAACCTACGAGTAGAGTTAATTTTTAGGAAATTCTGAAATATAATAGCAAAATTTTGAAATACTATTGGAAAAGACGTATATATTTTAATTGGAACGAAGTTCCTTCTGAGACGTTGCGGAGGGGTACCCTAACCGGGAAGAAACGTCCGTAACGTAAGATATTTTGTTTCTAACTCAATGTTTAAGACGTATGAGTAATACAATTCCATACAAACAAATATTAATCATACGCAGCCGGGCCGTGACAGAATTCAATTTCGTTTGGGAACAAAACTGATTCTGTATTTTCGTTGATCGGCGAAAAGAAAAATCCTAATAAAAAATGTATACCCGAATAATTATTTTCTTTATACCTCGAATAGAACTTAAAATTAATATTTTTATAATAAGGAACTGCGTTCCTATCCGGTGTCCCACGACACCACACATCTTTTTTAATTATTTTATACTGTTTTATAAAAAGCAAGTTGATATTATGTATTTTTTTTAAGTAAAAGTCATTCTAAATGAATAAAATAATAAATCCTTTCTTTTAAATTGCCAATTGGGAGATTAAACGAAACCCCAAAATAATTTCAAAACTTGTGAGGTGCAAATTTATTGATCTATACATGCTGTTTTATGTATAATATTTAATAAATTATATTGAATTGTTTTTGTTTATATGTCAAAATAAGTTTTTTAATTAATGCCGATTTTTTGCGGATTTTAAGAAATGAAAGTGCCGATAATGCCGATTTGTTTTGGGAAATTTGCTGATTTTTCACGAAAAATTTCTGGCAGCCCTGTCTATGATTTAAACGTTCGGTTAAATGAACCTATAGTGTGGTATTACAACATTTTCTGTCAACTCAGATTTAATTCGAAACAAATGTATACCAGTAAGGATACAAACAACAAAAATGATGCTGAAAATAATGAGTACCAAAGTTTTGATTGAATAATTGATGTGTGTACTTAAATACACGTTTTTGTAAATTGTGGGTGCTGTTGGCTGAAGTAGTAGAACACGGGACTATGAAGCGGATGGTCCTGAGTTCAAGCCCGCGTTGAGTCATGAAATATTGTGTTGAATTCTTCTGATCAGCATTAGTGCGTGGTTGTGTTAGTTGTTGCCAGCCTGTTTCAATGATGAAGGCATAGTCGCTGGTCACTGAACATAATTGGCAGCGACTGACACCATCATGTACTAAAAGCAGAGTAACAGCACCCACATTCGTCGGCCCAGTAGCAAAAAGTAGCCGGCGAAGTAAAAGGTTGAAATAGCTACAAAAAATTCTATAACTTCTCATCTTTCTTCATCTGTCCTCTAAATACTATCCCCTCCTTCCTAGATCCGGTACTATACACTTCATATGTAGGAGTCATCCCCTACACGTTCAATAAAATAATATTTTTCTTGTAAATAAACACAACAAAAGCTTCTTATTTTGTATTCCATTGAATAGATTAGTAACTTTTTAATTTTTAACGTGAGTCGAAACTAAAAAACAATAAATCTAATTCTGCTTTTACGCGATAGATATTGTTCACCTCAGTGAACAAAAGGTATATTTGTGTCCAACCCTGACCTTTGCCAATAATGCCCCCCTAAATAAAATCAACACCAACAGCAAGACTGATAAATAGTGACCGAACACAAATCGTTTTTAACTCTGGCCTAGTGCGTGCGAAAAGAACCAAATGAACAAACAAACCAACAATAAAATAGTTAAGTGAATTAACAAATAAACAAACAATAAAATAGTTAAGTGAATTAACAAATAAACGAACAAACAAAGTAAAAGTGAATTAGCATACATATGTACATAATTTCAAATTAATTTGTATATATACTTATATATTTGAATCTCAGATACATACCTACTTGCTTTAATATAACTTACCTCAATGTTATATACTTACCCTAAATCTTAATCTACACATATTGTAATACCTACATATATATATTCAATAGACTTACCCACACGTTTATAACGTTTAAGAAAAATTTCTACGGTTTTCTTATTTACTGAAATCGAAATAACCCCACGTAAGTGAAATTAAAAACCCCGGCAAACCCGTATAAATAGATATGTTACTCGAAAAGTCGCGTTATTATTACACACTTATTTTGTTTAAACAAAAAACAATAGAAAAAAACAGTCCTTTTAGAAATGTAATCACAAAAATCATAAAACTTAAATTATTTTTTCACGTAAGACATCACTTTCATTGCTAGAAATATTTTCGAAATCATCTTCACCTTCTGCTGATGGTTTAATGATTTTGGTCACAAATTGACTTCCAGTCTTAATAAGTCTCTTATGTATTTGTATGTTGAAATACTTTACAAAGTAAATTTGCAAAGTATTTGGTGCACAGATGCCGACGGAGTGACTTAGACTATATGCCGGCGATGTTATTAACCCGTATTTTCTTCCGTTACTGTGACTGACTGTACACGACCTATGCCTTCACATAGGAAGTAGCAACGTAGTTAACCACGGAATATTCCTCAGAAGAACTGTAAAACTATACAGTTATCTGAGGTGTTGAAATTAACTAGTGCGAGTGAGACGCAAAACTCTCGAAGGAGAGTAAACAATCAGTGGTCTGGCTGCACTTAAAAGATAATTGCCAACGAGGCTTGATGTTAACTGACTCAGAGCTGCTTTGCGACTGTCTCTTATGTAATTCACGATTTGACTGTATTCTTACTGCTGTGTTCACAAAAATTAATGTGTACTTCAAGTGTGCTTTAAAGAAAAATTTCATACAAAATTTATTTTAAAATGTTGATCAAGTCTACTTTATTTTTTGTAAATACTACTGTTATACCGCTGACAGACATAGGATTTCTATACCACATTAGTATTCTATATATACTACATGTGTGTCAACCTATACTACAATTAAACCACAAAATAAAGTGGTTTCAATACTACGAAAATATACGTAGTATTAACCCAGTTTACACCCTTTAGCTTTGTTTAATTCCATTGGGAATGAGTCATCGTCCAATTTCGCCACTTCAACTTTCGGGAAGTTAGACGCCTCAACCTTATTAAGAAAAATGTCCATGAATATGTATAGTTATAATGGATTTATAAACCATAAAGACTTACACGTGTCCAAAAACGCCAGTACTTATTTTTTATTATTTTAGAATGAAAAAAGCAGACGATTGTACATATTTATTATTATTGTACATATTTATTATATATTAATTTATTAGGTAATTTTGTCGAAAGGCCGAAGTAAACTAGTGAAGAAATCTTTAATGTTTTCGTGTTTTATTTAATTTTTTTACTGTTTATTCTTTTTTTTTTAATATGCACCTATTCAAGTGAAGCAAAATTAAATCCTGCTTTTCTTTACAAATTACAAAAATAAGCATGGATTTAACTAAGCTGAAATTTTTAAAACTTTCTTTCCTTACATTATTTTTCTTTCATTTTAGGCCTTTAATAAAAATTAAAATATAATCCTGTCAATGGATGATTTTGAGAGCAGCAAGCTTAAATTGATTGCTAAAACACTGCACCTATTCATGTGGAACGCAGTGTAATTATCGAATAGCGAAAACACAATTTCTTTTTTCGCATAAAATATGCAATTCTGTTGTTATTATTAACAATTATGCTAAAAAGTTTTTCTTTTTCCATTTTTTTATTACACGAAAATAAAAACAAAAATATTAGTATATACTATACATATACCACATGTCTGTCATGCCAAAGTAGTATCAAAAACCATAGTAGTTATATCATGGTATAGAAATCCTCTGTCTGTCAGGGATATTACACTCTTTCTTTCAACTAAATTTATTTGAAATGTGTTGTTTTACATACCACACTATTTATGGTGCTGCCAACTATTTTCTTAATTTAAAATCCTCCAAATCCAGTGCAAACTTCGTTTTTCAGGTAAATATACGTATATATTTAGATCGCGTTAAATCAAATCAAATCGTGTAAAACAGAATTATATATTTATTAGGAAACGCGTTAAATCAAATTCGCGTAAAAACAGAATTAGGTGTATATTATTATATTACATCGTTCAGAAGTTATTGAGATTATTAAAAAAAATTTGGACCAAATGTTTCTAATCCAACATCAGAGTTAATGTAAAAACTTTTCCTAATTTTCTTTTTTTTTTTAATAAGTATTAGCTACTGAATTTCAAATTTAACAATATTTGAATGCAATTACAAAATACAAATATTTTATATAGCTCAAATATAATGTTGTATTATATCATTCGCTCATTTGGAGATATTGGACACGTTATTTGGCGGGGAGGCTAAAAAGAAATCTGGCAGCACAGATAACAACCATTGTTAAGAACGTTAAAATATCGTTTAAAGAGTTGTATTGAAATGAGTTTTTATAATACTCTAATATTTGTAAGCTTAAGGTCACTTTATTTTTATTTAAAAATATTAATTTTCAATTTTTCGTGACTTTTTCAGAGACCTTAAGTTTAAAAGTATTAGAGTATAATAATAATTAAAAAGAGGTCAAAAACCAGAAAAATTTTGAAACCTTCAGAATACACTAACTGTCTATTTCCTTCTGGAATCTGGTGGGTTTTTTATTTCTATTTTAGACAACAATTACTTTTTATAGTAGAGACGTGATGCTCACTGTATTTAGTATCATTCAAAAAGACCGGAAACGCATTTTTCTTTTCACAGCTGTCTTTTTACATAGATGTATTCTTATATCTAGTTGTATTTTTACAGTCGTATATTTACAGAGTTGTATTCATTACACCTAAAGCTACCAAATGGCCAATCTGAGAATCGATTGTAATACTTATTCTAAAAATTCATCCTCTAGAAACTCGTAATCCTCATATTCATCCGTGTTGCTTTCAGAGTTCTACGAGTAATTTCTTTCTTTATGTTTTAACCATTTTTTTTAACGAGTAGAGTCGACTATTCCTCTGTACAGCATTTAGGAACAAATATACATCCCGTATCATGCTCCGATTTTTATGAAACTTTAATCATGGGTAGTACTCTTAAATCTAAGAATTATAGTAAAAAAATTTTGGAGCGGACTCACTTAGTTTGGGAGTTATAGGCCTCTAAAGTTCAAACATATATGTGTCTATAACTTCCTTCATATTATTGCTACATAGTTGATATGGATATCGTTGGAAAGGTCTTCTAAATACCTTTCAAACGATATATAACAACCTAAGGTTCTACTGATTTGGAAAGGTAAGCGCTTAAAAAATCTGTTTTTTGTATTGCCTTTTTTTACAAAAGTACCGTTAAATCGAAAAGGGGTCTATATAACGGTTTTTTATTATATAGTAAAATGAATAGAAGACATTCACACCTTTCATTTGACACCTATATCATAAATGTTTAATAAGGAATGAAGACACTACAAAGGAATTAAAACTTAAAAGTTGAAGATAGTTACTTTTTCATAGAACTACACGTATTAAGTATACAAAAATATACAATGAGTGTAACACCAAAATTTGTTTAAATTTTCTTGTGATAATAGTGGACTGAAAATGTAGTACGGCCGCGCTCTAAGATTTTATTCTTCATAGTATTTCGTATCACAACGAGCTCTAATAAATATTTTTATCTAAAATAATTTTTATGTTTTACTATTTTATATTACCGCAAGGTTTTCCGCATTGCCGGCCTCTGGCCGAGCTTAAGGGTTTTCTCCTCTATGTATGTCGAGCAGTGGCTTCGCTGAGTAAAGATTTTCTGCATTGCCGGCCTCCGGCCGGGCTTAAGGATTTTCTCCTCTATGTATGTCGAACAGTGGCTTCGCTGAGTAAAGATTTTCTGCCATTATTACAACTTAAAGTTAGTTAAAAGTAAGATTTTATCGGACGTATAATCGAGCTATGCAATTAGTTTGGCGGATTTAAGGGGTTATAAAGCATGCCCGCAAAATTTAAAAATTTAAGGAATGGGTCTTGCTTGCTAGCTCTACACCACCTTAAAAATATAAATTTTTGGACATATCCATTATAAAAGGCCTTCCTCCGGTTGTATTCCGGAATGGACCTTTTTAAATGCCGCCATAACCCCTCTACTGTATTGGTGTGCTGCCCGGATTGCTCATCTCTGAAGGATACACTGTGATTCACCTTGTGGTGAATGTATCCTTCTTCTGATAAAGTATCGTACGCCTAATAATAGATAACAATTATTTAAAACGATAAATGGAAAAAGGTATACTTATACAAAAAAATATGTTCATACCTTCCAGCAATCGGAAACGATTATGGACCCCGGTCTGATATATCTTTTTATTAGGGGTACCAAAACTTCACGGGATCTACTATCTACGGGAATCATAAATGATCTTCCTGTCTCCCGTTCTACTCCACCAAATATCCATTGACCATCAACATGATATCCTCTATGGTATTTCCTTTTCCCTAATTTGGTCTCATCGATTTCTACTACTATATTTGGTCCTCCAATCACCAAATTAATTTGGAACGATCCAAAAACACATACCTCTCGACAAAATGAATTAAATTCGACCGCGGTTTTTAACGAAATGGATATTTCCGCCTTGATAAAGGTTAATGGACTGTTTTTTGTCCAAAAATATACAAATAGTATTATTTGGAAAACAGTCAACCTTGATTTTTCAAAAAATGTCCCGGTTCGAAAACTTACAACAGCGCGGCATAACGATCGTTTCTTATTATTTTTTTTAAACTTTTCGCGTACAAATATTTAGATTTAATTTAGAATATAATTTACTTTAAAATTATAAACAAATTAGACTCACTTCCACTTCCATCCGTCTTAACAGTCACTTTTAACTAGTTTTAGCACATGGCCATTTCTACATTTGTAGTCGCCCTCCTTGGGAACAAGACCCCATTCCATTAATTTTTGGATAACTTCTTCCGAAAGTTTTCCATCTTCCACACAATTAAATAACTTGAATATATCAAACACACGCATGTTGACACTTTGAAACGCACTTTACTTGTAATGTACTCATACTTCTTTACATTTTCTCATATTTAAAGTAACGGTATTTTTTTAAATTGCTTTAATTTTTAATTTTTTATTAATAATAAGAAAACCTTGAAAATGTAAAAAATGAAAACATACATACATATAAGCATATTAATATATTGCAAAAACTAATATACAAACATACTTACATATGTCCAAGAACAAATATGCAAGTAGCAAAAAAATTAAAAACTAAACCTATTATACATTTGTATGTGTACGTACACTCCTAATAAGTAGCTTGTTTTTACATCTGTATCAAATGCTTCAACGTACAGTAAAATCATATCTGGCCTTATTTGAAGTTTTAATTCCTCTGTAGTGCCTTCATTTCTTATCAGATATTTATGATATAGGTGTCAAATGAAAGGTGTGAATGTCTTCTATGTATTTTACTATATAATAAAAAACCGTTATATAGACCCCTTTTCGATTTAACGGTACTTTTGTAAAAAAAGTCAATACGAAAAACTGATTTTTTAAGCGCTAACCTTTCCAAATCAGTAGAAACTTAGGTTGTTATAAATCGTTTGAAAGGTATTTAGAAGACCTTTCCAACGATATCCATATCAACTATGTAGCAATAATATGAAGGAAGTTATAGACACATATATGTTTGAAATTTAGAGGCATATAACTCCCAAACTAAGTGAGTCCGCTCCAAAATTTTTTTACCATAATTCTTAGATTTAAGAGTACTACCCATGACAAAAGTTTCATAAAAATCGGAGAATGATACGGGATGTAAATTTAAGCCCAGCATTTATGTAATTTGACTATTTTCTGTATCTGTTATTTCATAACGATCGTTTCCTAATTGCTTCCGAATTATATATGGGCCCCGATACTTCGGTATTAGTTTTTTATTCGCAGCAGCTGTCGTATCGAAATTTTTCAAGACTACCAAGTCCCCTACCACAAATGATTTCGCTGGTTTGTGCCGTTCATTAAAGTACTTCATATTTTTCGATTGAGACTTCTCGATCGAATTCAAAGCATCTTCCCTCAACCCGTCTAGATTCCTTTCCTCGCCGCTAAAGTCCTGAAAATATTCCGTCAGTTCGTCCACCACTTCACCCCTCTGTTCTATTCCAAAAAGTAATCTACTTGGGGCCTGTCCCGTTGAACAATGAACTGAGTTATTGATAGCAAATTCTACATCTGTTAGTTTATTGACCCAATCAGAATGTTTAATTGGCTCTGCTAATTTAGCTAACATAGCTCTCAAATCCCTATTTCCCCTTTCCACCTGCCCGCTTGATTGTGGTGATGCCACAGAGGTCTTTCCGTTCCCTGACAAATGAATCGAATTCGTTGGACGTAAAACATGTACCTCGGTCACTTATTATCCTACGTGGTCTGCTGTAATATTCAAAATATCTCCTCAACGCGCAACATACCTCCTTTGTCCCCGGTGTATTAACCGCATATAATTTCGTATATTTTGTAAAGGCGTCGACTACTACTAATATGTACTTCCGTTTTGATCTTATTGAAGGCAAAGGACCGAAGTGATCTATGTGTAGTGTGTCAAAAAGAATATGTCTCTTATCTATACTATGCAAATTCCTCTCGTTCTTCCTGTTTGGGGCCGAGTTAAAAATGCACCTGATACAATTTCTTATAAACCTGTTCATCTTGCCCCTCATACTCGGAAACCAATAGTATATCTTAATTTGTTTTATGCACTTCTTAATTCCTACGTGGTCATATTTCTCGTGAATTAAACGCATAATATTTTCTTCTAGCTCTGCGGGTACATACAACTGTCTCTGTCCTCTATCTCCTATTCGAAAAACTAAACCGTTTTTCAACGCGTAGTCACATAAGTCCTCCGTTTCTAACCTGTTTCTAATCGCCATTATCCTCGCGTCCCTCGCTGCGTTATCTGTATATTCATGTCAACATCGTCTCCGTGGACAGCGGCAACAACGGGAGCACGACTTAAGGCATCCACGTGGGACATGAATTCGGCCCTGCGACGTCTAATAGTGTAATCATAATTTTCCAATTATAATGCCCACCTTGTTATCCTAGGGTTTATCAGTTTCCTACTCAAGGTTAGTGCAAGAGAATTGCAGTCGGTCACTATGGTGAAAGAAATTCCTTCCAGATACACCCGAAAGCGTCCCAAATCGTATATGATTGCCAGCGCCTCCAATTCGAAACTATGATATTTCTGTTCGGCAGAAGTGGTGCATTTTGAATAATACGCCACTGGATGAAATTTATTATACTCCTGTTTCTGTATCAGTACCGACCCATACCATCTGGTGCTGGCGTCGGTGTGTAATTCTGTTTCACGTAGAGGACTATATACCGCCAACACCGGACCATCAATCAACTTCTGTTTTAAAGTCATAAAAGCCTCTTCACACTCACTTGTCCACTCACAATGTCTCCTCCTCTTTAAGTCCGTTAATGGTCTTGCCGTCCTTGAGAAATCAGAAATGAAGCGACGGAAAAATGAAAATGAACCTAAACATCGTTCTACTTCATCATGGTTTGATGGCACTGAATGTCCTTAGCACCCTGTTTATGAACCTCTGAAACACAGCTCCCGCGTTCTTGAGTCCGAATGGCATGAAACAGTATTCGAATTGTCTGAGTGGAGTGATGAACGCGGTATATTTAATCGATTCCTCATGTATCGGCACCTGGTGAAAACTATTTCTAAGATCTAAGGTAGAAAAAAATTCCTTGTTGCCTAAATAATCTAAACAATCTTCAATTATGGGTAAGGGGTAGTTATCCTTCAATGTGATCCTATTTAATGATCGATAGTCGATACACATCCTAAGTTCTCTATTCTTCCTCCTCACAAAAAAAAATAGGAGAAGCGTACGGGGAGTCACTGGGACGAATTATGCCTTCATCCAATTTACTTCTCACCTCGCATCTTTCGCGATACGAAAGACGTCGGGGTCCACAGCATACGGTAACATCATTAGTTACCCTTATCTTCATACAATTGTCCGTAGGTCCCTTTATGAAGTCAATTTTTCCTAGATAATTATCCTTCACAATCGACCTCAAAGCAGACGCCCTCAGTGCACCCAATCTGCAGTTGATATCTAAATCACCATCAGCATCTACAGCACACACCATTTGCGTCAACTCTCCATATTCACTATTTTCTTCAATAATTTCTAAATCAGACATGACCCCTTCAAATTCGGAAACAATTGTTCTACCCTCGTTAAAACATTCTGTTATATTCCCAAAAGGGAACAAACTTTATCGGGCTTCGATTCCCTTTCCGATTCTATAGCAAAAATCCTCAAAAGTTGTCCGGACAGTGAAATTGTTATTGCTGGTGATTTCAATGTCCACAACTCATCGTGGCTTCGCCATTCGAGCCACACAACTTCAGAGGGCCAATATGTTGAGTTATTCGCCGCGCATAATCACCTAGCGCAACTAGTGAATGAACCAACACATATACCGTGTGTTGAAGGGCACCAACTAAATACGCTTGATTTGTTCCTAACTTCACAACCTCAAAAGTATGAAGTGAACGTCAGTGCACCTCTCGGTAATTCGGATCATTGTATCATCTCCGCTTCTTTTTCGTTCTCGGCACTTCGAAACGTTTCACCCACAGCCACGAAACGTTTAAAATACGTATACGAAAAAGCTCGTTGGGCAGAGCTCAACGAATTCTATCGTACTTTCAATTGGAAACTATGTTTCTTAGATAAAAATATCGATTTAATGGCGGAAATGGTTGGAAATATAATTTTGCTGGGAATGAAATTCTTCATCCCATCCAAAAAAATTTCGGTTAAGCCGAGACAAAAATCTTGGTTTAACCAATCTTGCAAAGAGGCAATCAGATCCAGAGAGGAAGCATTCAGTACTTGGCGGAATAACAAAAACGCAAATACTGATGCGCTGCGCAAACAAGCGAGGTCTTCGTGTGCCAGAGTGCTAAGGCGTGAAAAAGCTTTATACGAGCAGCGCCTTCGTGCTAAAGTTCTTACCGCCACGAGAGGTAGTAAAAGCTTCTGGTCATTCGTTAAAAGAGTAAAGGATAAAGCTAGTTCATCAATTCCAACTCTTTTAAGGGATGATCAAATATTCACTGAACCTGTTGATAAAGCTAACCTTTTGGCTGAGATGTTTGCAGGTAATTCTTGCTTGCCAGGTAGCAATCAGCAATTGCCCGTGGTGGAAAGAGTATCAGTTACTATGCCAAGAATATTCTTTCGACCACGTGCAGTTAAAAAGGTTTTAGCGAATCTCAACATAAACAAGTCTCCTGGGCCGGATGGCATTCCAGCACTGGTCTTGAAGCAGTGTTTTTCGACGCTAGCGCGTCCATTGGCTAAGCTATTTAGTGCATCGTATCATGCCGGTAAATTTCCGATGTGTTGGAAGT
Organism: Linnaemya tessellans; assembly: GCA_951800035.1. NCBI lineage: Eukaryota > Metazoa > Arthropoda > Insecta > Diptera > Tachinidae > Linnaemya > Linnaemya tessellans. The sequence continues at coordinate 43,267,620 of OX637533.1, read as the reverse complement.
TAGCCAATGTAACGCCGATCCCTAAGAAGGGAGAGGCGCAATACCCCGAAAATTACCGCCCAATTGCAGTCTGTTCGGCTATTTCCAAGGTCATGGAAAGTATGACCAACTTCCACCTGGTAAGGTATCTGGAGACCAACACCTTACTTAACGACCGGCAGTATGGTTTTCGCAGAGCTCGCTCTACAGGAGACTTGCTCGCTCTGTTAACAGAAAAATGGTGCAATTCGATTCACCATTTCGGCGAGAGTAAGGTGGTGGCTCTAGATATCTCAAAAGCATTTGATAGAGTGTGGCATGATGCACTTCTGTCAAAACTGACTGCTTTTGGTGTCGGTGATGATTTCTCTCGTTTCATAGCGAGCTTCCTCAGAGACCGCACTATACGAGTTGTTATAGACGGGGTCTCATCAAACGAGTTCAAGGTAAATTCAGGGGTGCCGCAAGGCTCTGTTCTATCTTCTACTCTCTTCCTCATCTTTATAAATGACCTTCTATGTCAAACTTCAAACCCTATCTATTCTTTCGCGGATGATAGCAGCATTATCCATTCTTTCTCTTTCACCAGCCGGCCAAGCCTGGAGGAGATTGACGTCAGGAGACAAAGGATGAACGAGTCACTCACAAGTGATCTCGTGTCAATCTCCGAATGGGGCCTCGCGAACAGGGTTAACTTTAACCCTCATAAGACGCAGTGCTGCGCGCTTACGCATAGGCGGCTGGTCGAAGGTTCTGCGCCATCCGTGTTTATGGATGGTATAGGTATTGGGGAATCAGAAGCTCTTGATGTTCTTGGTATGAAAATACAGTGTGACGTTCGATGGACAGATCACATTTTTCATATTTCAAAAGAAGCTTTCAAGTGTCTCGGCTTTTTAAGACGGTGTAAGACATACTTCACCCCAACTGATCTCCTCAATATATATACCACCTACATCCGACCAAAGATGGAATACAACTCTCATGTATGGGCCGGTGCTTCAAAGTCTGTTTTGAAGTTGCTCGACCGCGTACAGGAGAGAGCGAAGAAGCTCATCGGTGACAGTAGGGTAGCCAACTCTATTGACTCACTGGAGCATCGACGCAACGTGGGGTGTGTTTCACTGTTCTACCGATACTACAACGGAATGTGTTCTGGTGAAATAAGGGAGCTTGTGCCGAATAACCGTTTATTTCTGCGAGCTACCCGCTCTTCACATAGGGCACATCCTTTTGTGGTTGAGTTGTCAGTGAATCGCACCACGCATTACAGAGAGAATTCGTTCTTTGGCCGAACGGTTCGTATGTGGAACAAACTTCCAGCAGAGGTCTTTCCTGTCAGTTTTAACTTGGGGAGGTTCAAATCGAACGTCCACAAACACTACTCCCTCTATCCTCCTTCCCATAACCAACTTTCCTAGTTCTGGCACAATGCATCGCATATGTAGGGGTCATCCCCTGAGTGCTGGTCCAAGAAAAAAAAAAATGTTTGTCTTCAATAATCTCCTCAACTTCACATACGTCTCCATCTCTATAAATTCATTTTCAAAAGTTCATTTTTACTATAACACAGCCTCATTTGGCATAATTTTATATTAAATTTAATTAAGAGATCACGCCCAATTAAAAACGGCACATCATCGTCCGGTAATATTACAAATTTGTGGTTTACCTTTTTATATCGGAAAGATATTTCACATTGAACATGACCGCACATACTAATCTTTTTATTTCCGATACCCCTATAGGTCGTCAATACTTTCACATCTTTCACGAGAAAAGGTACAATTTTCATACAGCTAATTGGGCTGCCAGTGTTAGATAAAGAACAAAAATTCGTTACCTCAGTGCGCTTATATTCTTTAATGAATGCAACACTTACCATATTGAGAGAATATACTGCATCATCTGGATCAGCATCTTGTATGGCCGCAGTCAAACTCTTTTTCTTAGGGCAGTCTTTGTGAAAATGTCCCACTTCAGTTTCGGGCATTTGCTTTGGTAATGCCCATATTGAGAGAAGTTGAAACATCGTATGTCAGCATCAGTGGTTTTAGCAGTCTGGTTTCCAGTTGTGCCTGTTCTTTGCCTGTTGAGAGATGTTACAGCCCGTGCCTGCTGTCGTTTAAGTTCGTAGCTATCCATACGATCAGTTAATTCGCTGATATTTCTTGCATGATAGAGGCGAGTGATCGCGTTGGAAGTATCTGGGGTTCCATCGATAATGAAATCTATTAATTCTCTTTCGTCTATGTCAGATTTCGCTGCGATAGCCTGCATTGCCACTACATAGCTTATGGACGATTCGCCTGCTTTTATTTTTCTTGCCCGCAGCTGTCGATATATTTCCTGTCGCGATGCAGTGCGTTTAAATAGCATTTCCAAGCTTGCTTTTAGGTCCTTATATTCCAGTAACCCAAGATTATCTGTATGTTGCTTGGCAGTTCCTCCTAACCGCTGGCGAATACCAACGCACTTTTCCTTATCCGTGTACCCACAAAGGTTTGCGTAATCTCCGAACTGTTCTAACCACTTTTTTACATCGTAATAATCGTCCCCACTAAACAGCGGTACTGCGGCATCTAGTTCTATCAAATCGAATGTGGGATTTTGTCCGTAAATTCGCCTCTAATACACGAATTTGCTGTTGCAGCTCTAGCATCTCCAAACGTGTTCGTAAATTTAGTATTTCGTCTATAGGAGAAAACTTACCCACGAGAGCACCTCCGCTAGAAACATTGGCATAACATGCAGTGTTTGTACTACACACAGCAGACGGATGATTCGTGCCAGCCATGTTTGAAGCAGACGCTGTAGTGAAATGATAATTAGAAACAGGAAAGTTGGTGGCAGGTTGTCTCACATAGACCACGTCTTCTGCTCCAGAATATTTAGCCACAGCGGGCATGCCGGCGGCCGGGATGTCGTCGGGGGCACATTGACAGCGGGTGCCTTGACAGCAGGCACATTGACTGCGGGTACATTGACGGCACGCACATCGACAGCAGGTGTATTAACGGCGTTAACGTTGACAGCGGGGCAGTTGACGGCAGGTATATTGAAGGTGGGAACTCTGGCAGCGGGTGTGACAGCAGGTTCAACGCCAGGAGCTTCTTTGATAGCTGGCATATTGATGGGACGAATGTGAAATGCGGCAGGAACGTTGACATCGGGTTCCTCTTCTGACTGTCCGTTGGCACCGGACTCGTTTAGATCAACAGGCACTGCCTATAAGTTCGAGGCCTGGTTACGCACAACTTGTGTTCGAATTCTTACTAGTATCAATCTCTTTTTTAGGGATTGCCTCGTACAATCATTTTAATTGGCTCAATGAAGCCGATTCAGGATAATCTATTTCGGCTACATTGAGCAAACTCATTAGAGTTTGGCGGCTTGGTCGTAAATCCATCTATATCTGTGTAATCCGCTATCATTCGGTTATATTTTTATCGGATGGTACGTCAGACGCACCCCACACCTGATTGTTCTGGTGGGTTTTTTATTTCTATTTTAGACAACAATTACTTTTTATAGTAGAGACGTGAAGCTCACTTTATTTAGTATTATTCAAAAAGACCGGAAAAGCCTTTTCATGGTACAATTATCAGGTATATGCAAAGCGAATTCATTACAACAAAGCAACTTTTTTGTGAAACACTATGTCAAATACAAGGCGAACTATTTAATTCGCCTTTATCACAAACGTTTGGTGGTTGAAGATATACTAATTTTATTATCCTTCATGTTCCATTTAAAGAGTAAAGAAAATAAGATAAAAGTCTCATTTGCAAAGTATATAACTAACATTGTTGACAATAATAATGAATAAAAATATCTTCTACATCTACTACCATCTCATTATTCAAGTGTGCACATCATAGGCTAACATCTGTGACAGTTCGGCCTCTCCTGACTCCAAATTGTCATCGATTTGAGATTCTTCATCGCTATTCTCTTCGTCAATATTAGCTTCTAGTTCAGGATACCGCACCAAGGCTTTAATTTGTCAGAGAAATAAATAGAGCTGTATCTTCGGGATGTTATTCTAAGACCAGGTATATCTTCTATTAGGTAACGATCTCTTCCAAGTACACGTGTGATGACATAAGGACCTCTATACTTGGGCTCCAATTTATGCGTCTGGCCAGTTGCTCCTGGTTCATATTCTGCGACGACTAGGTCATTTTCAGCGTATTGATGAGGGACTGCGTGTCTCTTATCAAATCGTATTTTCCATTTTTCGCGTTCTTTAGCAATATTGTCCAGTGCCAGCTGGTGTTTTTCATCGATAGGCATTTCGATCGTATTCTGGTGTAAATCCACTTGTGCTGCAGTAACGAGATAGTTCTGTACATGGTCTTTTATTTTGTAGTTGAACAAAAGTTCTTTGGGAGTAAGTCCAATAGTTCCGTTAACTTGAGAGTTTATCATCCATTGAAATTCATTCAGTTTTAAGTCGCAATTTCTAACGTCTTCGGTAGTGCTTCGTAGGAAGTTCAAAATCAGCACATTTGCCCTCTCAACCTGACCATTTGCACGGGGTGTTCGGACCGCAGTTTTGATATGATGTATGTGATGATTACTACAATAGTTCTCGAATATTCTGGACGTGAAAGACGTTCCCCTGTCGGACACAATCACAGTTGGTAGGCCAAAATAACCAGACATTTCGTTTAGGATATTTATTACGGGAATAGTTTTAGTACTTCTTACGGCTTTAATAAAAATAAATTTCGAAAAAGCGTCGGATATAGCCAAAATATGAGTGTTCCATTTTTTTGAACGAGCAAAGGGCCGCCCTAAATGGTCTATATGTATTAAATAAATGGGTAGTGGTTCAGGCGGCTCTGAGTACATTCGTCCTTCTGGTTTTCCCTTCTGCGTTCGGTTATAACACCACACGATACACGAAGAAATATATTCCTTTACATACTTTCGCATCTTCGGAAACCAAAATAGCTCCACTATACGCTGCAATGTTTTTTCTGTTGCAAAATGCCCCATATCGTCATGAAAATATTTTACAATTTGCCACCTTACAGCCGCTGGTACAACGAGTTTCAACTGCGTGATCACTTTGCGGTACAGTCGATGATTTCAGATCTCGTAGTCTGTTTTAAGTTGGGTCTCCTCAGACGATTTTTGTTTTCCAGACAGAACGGACATAATATAGGTTAATCTCCTGTCCTGCAATTGCATTGTTAATACCCAATCTTCAATGTTATCGGCGACTGTAAAACTAAATCCTGCTGGTTCGACTTCGTTTGAAGGTTCGTCAGGTGAGCGGCTCAGAGCTTCTACGTGAGCCAATCGGCTACCTTGTCGATGAGAGGTCTCGAAATCAAATTCAAGAAACTTTAACCACCATCTCGCGATTCTCGCCTTCAACTCCTTTCTCTCTCGGACTTTTACAATAGCGGAACAGTCGGTTACGAGCATAAAAGGTTTACCCAGCAAATAAATTCTAAATCGTTCAAGGGACTCCACAACGGCTAGTACTTCCAATTCATAGCTGTGATAACGCTGCTCCTCTTTAGTACAATGGCGACTATAATATACAACTGGTTGAAAACTATTGCCGTCTTTAGATTGCAATAGCATTCCGGGAAAACCAACGGAACTAGCATCGGTATGTACTTCGTGTAATGCAGTAGCGTCATATAATGCAAGTAGAGGAGGATTAGTTAGCATATCCTTCAACTTATCAAATGCTTTACGTTGCTCATCTCTCCAAGTAAAATTATTCCTCTCGAATTTGTGCGTCAGGCTTGTCAAAGTTTTTGTAATTAGTGAATAATGTGGGACAAATTTTCGGAAGCACCCAGTTAACCCAAGAAAACGACGCGTCTCGGTCACGTTCGCTGGTTCCTTAAAATTGCTAATCGCCCCTACTTTATGCTCGCCAGGTCGTATACCCTTGCCGCTTATAATATGGCCAAGATAAGTTATTTCACGCTGCAAGAATCCACATTTGTCAAGCCTTATTGTCAGACCATACTTCGTCAATATTTTGAAAAATTTGACCAAAATTTATAAACCCTGGTCTACCGTTTCGCTTGGGATGATAACATCGTCTAATTATACTAAAATTTCACCACGTGCCATCTCATTCGCTAACTGGTTCATTACGTTTTGAAAAATTGCTGGTGCGTTTACTAATGCAAATGCAATGCGATTATATTCGAAGTGACCGTCTGTTGTTACGAAGGTAGTATACTGTTTTGAAGACTCCTCAATTTCCAATTGGTGGTAGCCCATTTTCAGGTCAAGCGTTGTAAAAATCTGGCTACCTGCTAACTGCGCAAACTGTTCTTCTAATACAGGCATAGGATAGGGTGTTTTCATGGTGATTCTATTCAAAAGTCGGTAGTCGACACAAAGTCTGCTTTCGCCATATTTCTTGTCAACCAAGACCACTGGTGAAGCATACGGTGAATGCGAGAGACGGATTATCTGACATCTCAATAAATCCTATATAATATTTGAAACTAAAAGGGAATCGATACGCCTTCAGATTCACTGGGTCACTCGTTTTAAGTTCTATTCTCATTTTAGAAATCGTACACTTACCCAATTCAAATATACTTTTAGCAAAGCACTTACGGTTTCCACGAATAATTGTTTTCAGCTCAGCCAGTTGTTGTGAATTACCCATATCACCTACGTTTATTTCATTTTCGATTTCTAACCAGCATTCATCACCTTCAATTATAAATGTATTCCCCTCACGACCGAGTAAAATGTCTTCCGGCAGTAGATTGTCCTTAATAACAAATAGTTCTACATTCAACATATGACCGTCAATTTCAAGAGTGGTATTAACCTTTTGGTTACAAACATATTTGCCGCCCGCGAAACCGGATAAAGTCTTGGAACATTTCTGTAGACCGCTCGTGTTCACAGCGTGACTTTCACGGATTAGAGTTATCGGACTCCCAGAATCAACAAGCGATATCATTTCACCATCGTTTATGCGAAGTTTCTTAACAAAATTATCTTTTGATTTCCCGGTTATTTTTTGATTTATGTTTATTCGTGCCTCCGGTGTCCATTTACTTGAACAGTGTTCACTTCTGTGATTTGTTCGGTTACAATGCGAACAACGACTTTTACGTTGCGGTTCAGGACAGTTAATAGATAGATGTCCCTTTCGGCGACAATTAAAACACTATATTTCGCGAACAGTTCTTTTATCGTTTACCCCGGAAACAACCGCTCCAAAACCGTTACTAATATGGTTTCTATTACGACCGTTAAATTGTCCTGTTTTCACATTATTATATTCGACATTTCGATTCCGATTGTAACAATTGTCATCTTTCACCGAATTATATTCACAGTATGTTTCGCTATCAAGTAATAAATCGTTAAGTTGCACATAATTTTTGGAAATAATTCTCTTAAAAAAAATAGATCTCGCTTAAACCGTTTTAACTGACACAACGTTTCAGTAAATATATCCCGTCATATGTATATTTATGTACATTTGTATTTCTACCTATGTATGTACGTCTACAAACCTTATACGTCTCTCCTCATCTCAAAAAAAAAACACAGCACATCAACACTATCGTTGTCTACAGCCGGAAAAGGCAAATGCAGGGCGCGGCGCCTTTTCATTTACTCTTCTGTTACGTACATGTGTACACGCATTGTAGAGCTGTAAACAACTTTAATCAGTCTAGTTTCAGCATTCAAACAGGCAGGTAGTGTTTATCGCATACTTTAAGAATCAGCGTTGCCAGAAAGCAATGTGAGTCCGATCACAGTTGAGAAATCCTTATGAAAAAATTTTTTGCTGATTCTAGTACAGGGAAAGGCAAATGCTTTGGCGAAAAGTATGAAGAGATGCGGAAAATTATGAATGACATTCCCTTATGACCACCTGGTATTTTGTTAACAATTTAAACCACAATTCATTGTGTTCATTACATTCAAACTTTTTGCAAATAATGCCTGTTGGTGAATAATGCAATGAAAAATATATATGTACGTATGTGTATTTGTATTACTCTTTGTCAAATGTCCTACAAAACCTTCTTATTTACACACCATCACTGCATACAGAGCCACAAACATCATTTTGCCCCAATGCCATGCCGATACTAATTTTCTAATATATTGCAAATACCCATAATAAAATTAAGTTAGTTTTTGGAGATTTTAAAGTTTTAATTGGGGAGAAGTCACGAAAGTTGATTGGCAATACCGATTCGTGGTGAGAGCGCAGAGAGTAATAAGTAATACAATCGCAAAATGTAATAGTATAGGTTGCCTTTCCCTGGTCTACAGTAATGGTGAACATCACGAAGCAAATTTTTGCAAATCGAATTCACACGCATTCTTACTCTCTTTTATTTTATTCTTCTCTGAGAAATATTTTTTCTCATTTTACCCATACACAATGGGATATATTCCGTACGTTGTATGAAATATTGTTTTATGTGAAAAAATAGAAAATAAAATGCATTTTTCTATAGGAAAAAATTAATTATTTTTCTATAGAAAAAATAGATTTTTAATAGAAAAAATAGAGTTTCAATAGAAAAATTGTTTTCGGTTTTACTTGTCCTTGCTTTATTAATTAAGTTAATATTGCATCGAAATTTATAAGAATTAACAGCTATAACGAAGCTAGAGTGAATATTAAAGAAGATAGGGGAGACTACAACTCACTCTTTACAGCAAATTTTTAAGATGCTGATATCTCTGAAAAATATATTGAAACTACAACGAATTCATTTTAGATAAAAACAATTCATTTAACATTAAAAAAACATTCAAATCTCCGCCTTACATGCACATTCCTCGCCGTTTCAACGACAACTGAATCAAATATAGAAAAAGAACCAAATTAATAGGTATGACCCATTGTGCTTTCTGTTTGACTCATTTATGTTGTTGTATAAGTGAGTGAAATTTTTCTGGTCATGTCTGGTCTACAGTACATAAAAAAACTTCACGTCGTCGTTATTCTTATGTATGTAGGTATATAGCAATTCTTCGTTTCTTTTGTTTGTTCTCGCTCACACTCTTTCGACTCAATGTTCTTTTCTTACAATTTTACGCTTTGCAAGATTATCCCGCTTCTGACATATCATAAACGTTTGGTGGTTGAAGAGATACTAATTTTATTATCCTTCATGTTCCATTTACAGAGTAAAGAAAATAAGATAAAAGTCTCATTTGCAAAGTATATTACTAACAGTGTTGACAATAATAATGAATAAAAATATCTTCTACATCTACGACCATCTCATTATTCAAGTGTGCACAACATAGGCTAACATTTGTTAAAAAAAAATAAAATGTTTTGTGAACAAAATTAGTTTTATTCATTGTTGTGATAAACATCACAAATTAGAATAAACATTAAATTTTAATATAAAAAAATATATGGAAATGAGGTAAAAGTAGATGCCCCAATGGAGGATAACGAAAATAATGAAGAACATCTGCTAGTTGTTGAGAATCCCAGTTTGGATTTGGAAGTCTACGCAAATTCTTATGTGGGCTTGGTCCGTTTGTATCGGCTATTTTTTGTGTCTGATGTGTGTCCTTCGTTGCGCTTGGAAGCTTTAAAAATGGCTATAAATTATGTCATGACCACTTACAATGTGACCATGTATCAAGTGTTGCATAAAAAGCTCAATGATGTGTATGTCAGCAGTACTGCTGTAGGCGCGGTTGGTGGAAATGGCGGCGCAGCCGGAGGAGGTGCCGGATATAGCTGCACAGCCGGCTTTGGCTGCCCAGGCCCTTGAATTACCGGTATTCGATCAAAACTGGGTAGAGACTAAAAGCACAAAGGCTGCACTAAAATTGGAAAAACTTGTCTCGGACCTGAAGAACTTTAAATCAAGTTCCATCAAGGAAAGTATACGGCGAGGTCACGATAATTTGGGCGATCACTATCTAAGCTGCGGATATTTGTGATAGAGATTATTCCACCAGTGGCAAAGAAGTGGTTAATTAATTGTTTAAACGTCATTTAAGAATCGCTGTATTTGCAAAATTGGTCACACGTACTGAGCTAGGTGTCTAAAGCAGAGAGTACACCAGGCGAGAAAAAGGCTAAAAAGAATTACCTATATGATTAACTTTGTTGTTTTAGGCTGTTCTGACGCGTCTAAAATGTGCAGATGGCTTGACTGAATTACAAACCAAAAAATACAAATCGGCTGCCAAACATTTTTTGTTGGCCAATTTCGATCATTGTGATTTTCCCGAAATGATTTCACCCAATAATGTCGCTATGTACGGAGCACTTTGTGCTCTCGCCACATTGGATCGCCAGGAACTGCAAAAAAATGTAATCTCAAGCTCATTTAAGCTATTCCTAGAACTAGAACCACAACTGAGAGATATTGTCTTTAAGTTCTATGAATCCAAATATGCTTCATGTCTTGTTACTCGATGAGATACTTGACAACTTGCTGCTTGATATGTATATTGCCCCACATGCCAGTAATTTGTATACAAGGATTAGAAATCGTGCACTTTACTTTAAACAGTACTTTAGTCAATAACTATCTATCTGCCGACCTGCGTAAAGTGGCCATTGCCTTCAATCGTACTGTTGAGGCTTTGGAGATCGAGGTGATGCAGTTGATTTTAGAAGGACAAATTCAGGCTCGTATTGACTCATACAATAAAATATTGTATGCAAAGGAGACTGATCAACGCAGTAGTACTTTCGAACGAGCTATTTCCATGGGCAAGAAATATCAAAGACGTTCTCGCATATTGGTTTTAAGAGCAGCCATACTAAAAAGTAATATACACGTTAAGGTTGGTAAAACTTTCATAATTAGCTAATAATTTTTATTGAAAGAAATTTTTAATTTTAGAATATACCACGTAAATCAGGAAATCATGTCACCGACTTGTGCGTAGCGGCTGGTTCAAGTACTCCTACAACAGCTAGAATTTAAAATTATTTATATGTTCTTCGTTCGCTTCTACTTACAGATCCTAAGGATATTGTTTGAAAACATTTTCATTAAATATTTGCATACAAATTTATTTTCATTGTGAATTCTAACTCTAGCAATTTAAAAAAAGATCCCACTTTTGAAAAATAAATAAACATATGCATGTTAGTGTCTTTGGAAAATAGGTCTTCTAAATTAGTAAGTCAGATATCATTTGAAGGCTTCACTTTGTTTTGCGGATGTGTTCATGCCTTGATATAATATATATTTTATAATTTTTTTTCATGCAAAAATTCAGCTCCTTTGTGAAAAGTACGATTGTTATTTGCGAGTTATTTTGCATTAGGTATGCGTACTCTTCGTTCATTGGGGTAAAATTTAAACTGTATTTCTAAATTTATCTTGAAAATTTCAAACAACCAAAACAGTTAGTAAAAAGAAAACATAAAATTGCGGCGAATTTCACAAATTTTGACAATCTGTTCACTGTCACCTGCGCTGATGCATATACCTGTTTATTGTACCATGCGCCTTTTTCTTTTCATAGCTGTCTTTTTACATAGATGTATTCTTATATCTAGTTGTATCTTTACAGAGTCATATCTTTACACAGTTGTATTCATTACACCTAAAGCTACCAGATGGTAGATCATTACAAAACAAATGTTTAAAAATTGATTTTGTTTTAATATCTATTTTTACGAAAGAAAGAACTCTGCCGATGTTGTGATATCGGCAGGAAATAATAAGATTTATAGTATGCTGTTCTCAAAAATCCCCAGCGAAAAATAATTTTCCCCGAAAAAATCCCCTGCGTATTTTTAAGTTGTTATCCTCAATGTCAAATATAGAAAATTCTTACTTTGGGGACAAATACGCATTAAAGTGGGAATGCTGGTTCAGCCTCCTTTCTGTTTCATCATAACCTCTTAAGGTGGGCACACACTTCGTTCTTTTGAACAGTTTTAAGTGCTACGGCAAATGGCAGTTTTTTGCTCAACCATTGCTTGGCTACATTGATGTCAAGTTGTTTTGTACAAGAAGTGCTCCTTGTGTTTGTATATGTGAGCTTTGTAGTAAGTGTGCATGGATGCAGCATTTTGATGTAATTCATTGGTATAAATTTTAACGTGGGCCATGACAAAAATCCAATTGGTTGTTGTAATGTTGCGTAGTACTACCACCCTATATTTGTTTCATCATGCTGACAAAACACAGTGTTTAGGTACCATTTCTGTTTATATTGCCTTTAAAATTTTAATTTCAATTGAATGAAATAAAATAAAAAATCTCGAAGTATATCTATGTCAGTGATTTCAGCGTCATACACAATTGCGGAAACAAAACTCACATGTACGCTTACGCTCTTTTATTTTGAGAGCGTAAAACATAATTGTTTACTGAGAAACACTCTCATTCAGCGGGACGTATCGCAAGTCCTGTTTTGAGGCCTCTAAACAGAAATAATATACATATAGATATATATATATATATATATATATATATATATGTATATAAATATATATACAATGTATATAAGAGGTTTGATATAAGTTGGAGCCACTGTATGTAGGTAGATCTTTTCGAAAATTTCTTAAAGTAGCTTTAAAATTAATTCATAAGTAAGGCTTTTTGTAAAAATTGTTTCTCTTGTATATAAACTAACCAAATGTTCAGCTTAAAAATGGAGAAATATTTTAAAATTAAATATCTGAGCACTTGGCAATTTTCCAAACCCTTTTCTACATCTTATAAAATTAGAAAATATTATTGGTAAATAAAAGGATACTCTTAGTAAGGCCTCGCAACCGCACATTTCTCATGCTGAGAATGTAACGCTGCGATTACACATGCAAGTAGTGGCATGCCATTGTTGTATACGTATTATCAACGAAAAATTATTCGAAATAGTCGAATCTCATGCAATTTGCTTTTCTGTCTACACATGCCATTGATAGTTCATTTTCAAAATGTCTTCGAAGCGTAAACTTCGATGTTGATTCCATTTCAACTTTTGGTTTAGTTTGTTATGTAGAGTTACCGAGTTCACCATATATGCGCATTTTTGGGGAAAAGGGTAGCATATATTATGATTAATATTATTTTAATAATATTAATGCTCTTTAATTAACAAACTTGATATTTTTCATGCGAATTTCAAGAAATACTGCATAATAATACATTAAATAAGTTAAAACTTTAATTACAGTTTTACTGTATTCCAGAAAGTTTGCATTAAATTTTTGGCAGGGTAACATTGATTATCGTTTTGACATTTAGTGGCATGCAAGTGCCAAATTTTTACTCGCATGCAAAATTAGCTGCCACTGGAGCTGCCACTAGAAAAAATGTATGTGTATTAGTAAAAAGTTGTAAGTGTATTGAATTTTTCGAACTCCCAGTGGCATGTGTAAACGCTAAGTAAGAGATAAGAGTGATCTCACCAACACAATCGTATTTGACATCACTGATCTATGTATATCAAGTAGTCGCAAGAGTACAACATAAAATTACAAAAATCACCGTACATTTCGTTTGTGTTAAATTCTAAGCTTGTGTAAGAAATTTTCTTTTATAATATAGGTATTTTGTTCACAATTATTTCCAAAAATTTAAATACGATTCACTACTTTTCGCATAGAACTTTTTTAAAACAATTTCTTTTTGTTACTTTTCTTAAACAATACACTTTTTCACAAAAATCTTTTCCACAACAATTCTTTTTTGCTACTTTTGTTGAATTAATAATGTTTTTCACAATTATTGTTTCAACGGGATAAACAAATATGGCTCGCTACAAAAGTAAACAAATTTTGATATACGTTCAGGTAAAAACTAAAAAAAAATTTTAGTCAGCTGATCTCTTGCATATACTTGATATAGATATAGTTTGAAAAAACTAATAAATTATGAAAGTTTTACAAACAAATGTTTTTTATTTAGCAGAAAACATTTGGGGATTCGAACTGTAGTCATAAAATAATACCACGAAATATATGACTAGTGTGAACAACCCGTCATAACATAGTAAGCTATTTCAAACATCGATCAGCTGATAAGAAAACAACACATATGTAATTAGATGTTATCAAAGCAAAATATAATTAAGATATGTGTAATAAAGTTGTTTAATATATTTAGTTGTTTGTATATATTTAGTTTTTGCGATTTAGTTCTCTTTTAATATTTTTTATGTTATAAAAATGTAGTTTACTGTGCAGAAATATAGCTATGAATAATTTTTTTGTTGTGAATCATTTATAAGTAACGGCGGCAAACATACTCTATCGCCGTCTTGCCTAAAGATGTTCAACCTTTCGACTCAGATCTCTAGAGCTATTTTGTGGCAAAACAAAAACATACCTGAAAGAGTGCTATTATTTTATGACCTTTTTGTATGCAGCACAACAACAACTTTTTTAACCCTAGCTTGGTCAGTATTTACATTTGTAAATATTCAGTTTTTATAGTGGCCATAATTTCTGTATTTACTGTTCAATATTGATATGGTTTGGACTCAGTGACTAATTTTTTATGGTCTTTCAGAAAAAGAAAAAAAAATTTAAAAAAAAATCATTTTCCGTTATTTTTCCAGGTTTTGTGATTTTTTTCTTCATAATTGGTCACTATTTACATATGTAAATAAAGTTTAAGATATTACTTTTTTATATAATTCATTGTATTTTATGCATAAAATTATTTATTCAATAAGTGTTAAGGATAAAAACAAATGATAAATTAATGGTTTAAACATTCCATGCATTTTGTTTGCACTTTACTGTGCTCAACGCAGATCGGCTTGTGGCATTGTCCACACACTTTTCGTGTTGAACGCTTTCTTTTGCAGTTGTCTTTATAACACATATAACAACCACCTTTTACCCTAGAATGCCCACGATCATCGTCGTCTGGAACAAAAGCTTCCAAAGTGGAGTTATTCAATACAACTACGGGGACCCCTGTAATGCACTCAATGGCACTCTTAGTGGGAAAATATGCTACAACACGAGGAATTTTCGCTCTTTTCAAAATTGTAGGCATACATAATTGTTCTGCCAATTGTTGCAAAAATAATCGACGTCCACCTGTTTTAGAAAGCAGTAAAAATAAAAAAGTTTCCTTAGAGCAAATATTAAAAACCAAATTACCATTCTTTGTAGTAAAATGTGAAGGAAAATTCTCAGTGTAAATTATGTATGATGCAAGGGCTGATATGTCCAACATATGAAAAAACAGAGCAAGGGGCCATCTATTTGTTTTTCGTTTTGTTGTGTATTGTCCCAACATGTGATCCATCACATCAACTCCTCCCTTTGTCATATTGTAGAATAAAATTATGTTTGGTTTTTGTTTCGTATCCGAAATTGTGTCGTCATATGGCATTGTTGAGAGTAAAACGACTGTTTTATTCTTTTTGGGAACATACGAGCAAATGGACCTATTCTCTGCAAAGCCGAATATGCTGCTATGCTCAATTCTTTGTGGTGACGGTTTAAATTCAGAGGGTATGCATGTTTTGTTTTTTTTTTAATGTTCCAACCATTGAGAGTTTCCAACTTGCAAGTGTATCTGCTAGAGAAAGACTTGTGAAGAAGTTGTCACATGTAACGTTGCGTCCTGTATTTTTGTACTGTTCAACTAAGTCTTTCACTACTCTCTCTCTGGTTTTTTTCTCTGTCGCTACCCGATTTTCCGGTATATATTTGCCCAGTTAACGGGTAATAAGATTTCGCATCGCAAACCCACCATAGCTTTATGCCATATTTGGCGGGCTTGGATGGAATATATTGTGTGAACTTTGTTCGGCCTCTAAAAGGAAACAGCTGTTCATCCACAGTAATGTTTTGACTTGGTCGGTAGTTTTGGCGCAAATTGGCATTTAACATTTCAAAAATTTCGGAAATGGGTGCGGCTTTGTCTGTTAGGGATCGCTGCTCTCTTGTGTTTTGTTGATCAAAGCGAATAAACCTCAAAATTATTTTGAAGCGCTTCGCTGACATAGCTGCTCGGTACAATGGAAACGCATTTTTTTGCCAAAGACCTTCAAGCCTCTCCTTACTTGCATTGTGGCTACCCATGGCAATCAGTATACCAAAAATGTACCAAGCTCCTCTTCAGAAACATCTTCCCAAATATATTTTCTGAAGGTGTTTTAAAACATATTTCTACATTTACAAACTCCTAAATAAATATAACGTTTACTTACTTTAAACTGCTCGACCTTTCATCTCCCTTCAATTTGTCGTATTCAGCTCTGCCTTTTCAATGCATTTGAAAATCTCGCTCAAGATAATTTTTTTTTTATTTCAGTATCGATATATATTAAAAACAAAAAGCTAGAACTAAAATTTTGCTCACAAATTATAAAGAAGTATATGTATTTACAAATGTAAATACCGACCGGGTTCGTAGAAAAATATTGGTGACCAAGCTAGGGTTAAACTGGTCTACTGGTCATATTATGACAATATGACTAAATAGCACGAGTTGTGAATACCCCAATTATGTATATACATACATATTTGATCACATTTACTTTAAATTATGTACGTTGTATACAAGTATTGTTACAAAATTAATGTAAAAATATTTCAAACTCTCATATATGTATGTATATAAATTAATTAGTTTATTAGTGCTTTTGTTTGTTATGTATGTCTATATGCCTGCATTTTATTGATTCTTATATCAAATCATCAGTAGACTTTAACCTAATTGCAAAATAACAACACAAATTTACTTTTGTAATTAGTTGTTATCAAGACAGAAAAAAATTAATATAATTAAAGATCAATCGTCTAAAAACTCCATTAATATTTAAAATTATTAAATTGCCTTCTGGTGCACAAGAATACCTAAATCATGGCGTAATAAAACCAGGTGGCAGCGTAAGGGCTACAAGTACAACAATACAACAACATACGTGTTTTTGCTTGTGTAATAAAGTTGAGATTGTCAAAACAATGAGTTAAGATATAAATGTCAAAAGCGTAAGAAAAAGAAGCACTTAAAATTTAAGAAATAAAATAACTTGCGTCATGCCAACATACAAAAGTGAAGAAAAAGTAAAAAAAAATATTTAATTAAAACACAATATTTTCTGTGACCTGAAATCGGAAATGGGTCTATATATGATATGATCTAATTCTTCAAAAAGTGATCACTGCATATAAGTGAACGCTTTGTGATTTGCTTTTGGCACAAGCTACTCCACTTTTCCATTGTTATGGAGCACTTAGGCACACGAAAAAATGAACAGGAACATATTTTTTCTGCACAGCTCACAAAAAGGCATATTTTTATAAAATTTGATAATTAATTTTGACCAATTAACTATATAATTCCACTATGAAATGCAATATAATTGTAATATTAAACGAATTTGTTCCAAATATATTGAAAACACTTTTAAAAATAAATTTGAAAATAACAGAAAAAACGACTGTAGCAAACATAAAACACCTTTTATCGTGTTTAACTAGTTTTTTATCTAGATTGATATTATTATTAGTATTTTCTTTTAGTTCACTTTTTTCACAACAATAATTTAAAATATTCGTTTTTCAATAAACAGTTTTTATTCATATATCAGCTCTGAACATATATATGTATAATTACGCCGTATTTTGACAGTTTAAACTCACTACAAACAAAAATTCAATAGGAGCAAAAAATTGTTTACATTCCTAACGATGCCACCTGGTTTAGTACGCCCTGATCTAAATGAATTTGTATGTATAAGCTATAACAGCTGCTGCCTTGTTATGAGCTGAATACATTTTTTTTGCGGCGGCATACGGAAAAACATTCAGTAGTTGCCAGCTACACAAGAGGGAGAACATGTTTTTCACGTGTATATATATATTTTTTGCGATTTAGTTCTCTTTTAATTTGTTTTTATGTTATAAAAATTTTATTTAATGTACAGGCATATAGGTATGACTAATTTTTTTCTCGTTTTTCAGTCATCAATCATATATAAGTAACGCCGTCTCGCCTAAAGATTTTCAGCCATAGGCTAACATTTTCAGCCGTTCGACTAAGATCTCTAGAGTTATTTTATGACAAAACAAAAGCATACCTGAAACCAAGGCGAATTCAATCAGGTGGGCTTATTTCAGAAAATGTCGATCAGGTGATTTTACGCTGGTCTGTCAAAATCTTCTTCTGCTTATTTTTTTTTCCAATTAAAACTAAAATTTTTGTGCGCCAAAAACAAAGTTTTTAAAAATTTCTCCAATTTAACTAAAAAAGTGGAAAAAACAATATGCGGATGTGCTTTGTGTGCAAGAAGAAGTTCGGCAAGGGAGAGGGAATTTTTATTCCACGTTCCGAAAGATGTTGGAAGCTTTTGACTAAGGAGGAGTTACTTCAAAATTTATTTGAACTATATTAAGATTTTATATAATTTTTCTTTAATCGAATTAAAAAATATGATAGTCTTGTTAATAGTTGTATTTAATAGACATGAAATTGGACAATTTTATTTAAAATGATCTGTATTAAATATTTTATTGTGATGGCTTAAACAATTTGTGCCAGTAGCTTAAACTTTTTTATCAATACACATAAAAATCATGGATAAAAACAAAATAATGTGGGCTGCTAAACTGCAATCACCTCTCAGATTAACGCCATCATCTTCTTCGTTAGTTTCGTTACTGTTTGAGACATTAGCCTGATTTAATGATTGCTTACGGAGATTTTTACGTTTTTTGGTTACATTGTTTGTTACAGAAGTAATGTTCAATGTAAATGCAATTAAATTGGCAATTTAATAATATAAATGTTCATATTATTAACCATTTAAAGGTAACGTTGATTTGCTGGCACCGCTGTTGTCCAATTTTGTTGGCATCATAACTATTCAGCGTCTTGCAGCGCGTCCACGTCGAACAATGGGAGCAGCACGATTAACTTCCAACTTACGAGTACGTTCCCGTTGTCTTTCACGTACACGATCCCTCTTCCTATACTCTGCACGGCCACCATAACATCACAAAAATCTTCTACTCTCTCATCATCCATGTACTTGCACAACGACTGTTTGGCCTCTATAGCACTATTGCCGATTTTGGTATGATCTCCCTGTATGACTGATATACAAATAGTCAAGCCCTTACCGGCTTTAAGTTGAGTAGCAAACGCAAAGATTTTTCGATATTTCGGCATAAAATTGTCATTCCGTTTCCAGCCAGTTTTTGGTGTGTGGTGGTCCCTCCGCCAAACGCAACAAAGAATATCTGGCTGCTGTAAGAGCCATACCTCTTATACTATCACTCCATTGTATAGTATTATTAATGCATTTACAACTCCAAATTAAACTGGTTTTACCTTTTTAAATTTTAGGTATTTAATGTTTTAATCAAATGCAGAACGAATATTTTTTTCTTTTTTCTACCATATCACAAACATCTGTGTAACAATTTTTTACTTTTTTCTGCATAACTAAATTTGACATTTCAGAAGCCCGTACACTAACAAAATACATGTTCCCTATACAGAGTTGCATAAATAAGTTCACCTTATTGAATTCGCCTTGCCTGAAACCATAGACAAATAACTAGACACGACAACTACAATACAGAGACGCTATTTATGTCTAATACAGAGATGTCGGTTATTACGATATTGCGAGAGGGATGGCTAATTTCTTTGTTTGCTATCTCTTTTATTTCATCGTAGTAAAATGACATTTCATTTTTGTTTACATTAAAATTAAATTTCTTGGCAGGATTATTGGCGCAAATTGTTAAATAGTTCACTCTACGCTAAATTTATTGCTCAAAAATGGTAATTTATGGATGAAATATCATCTATAGGTTCATCCACTGGTTACCAACAATGTGCGAAGATAAGCAAAAGCACAGAAGAACAATAAAATCCGCTACAAAATAGTGGCACCAGCAACAAAATGTAAGTAACAATTGTGAATATATATTTTTATAAAACTTATAATTCTTATGTCTTCTAATGCAAGGAAGCACTGAAGCTACATCTATTCCCTGAATGTCTGACCAGGTGAGTCAATTGTGAATATTTTATATAAAAATTCTACACTCGTGAATGCATTACAAAATTTGTATCATTCGTTTCATCAGGATCCGGAATGGTGTTTAAGAAGGTGAATATCCAATTACTGTTCGTGTTCACCTTCGAAAAGCAACAGCGGCAAAGCAAAACCCATCAGCCACCATGAAAGCAAAACCCAGTAAGAAGATACCAGCAACCAAACCAAAAGCACCCAAAGCTAAGCGTGCTACAGAAGCGAAACCGAAAAAGATGACCCTTACAAAAAACCATCAGCGAAAATGACCCCATAAACCAAGTAAATTGCTTGCGCTTCAATTTAAACTGTTTTTACTCGAAATAAAAAAAAATTAATTAAAGAAATGCTTTGTTATGAGTTAATTATAAATAAAACGTAAGCCTGGATTTTGTTCGTTCTTTCTTACACCAATGAAACATACTTAACCCACAACAAACAAAGCATAAAAATATAATCTACATATCGATGGTCATAAGTAGAAAGGACCTAAGTCAAATAGTTGTAACTTTACAGGGGAAGACAAAAACATAACAGAAACTGTATTGATCTTCTATTATGACTGTAATTATAATTTACTTGTAAAATGGTTATTTTTGATACTATGTATTGCACAAAATTTTTCTGACGAAGAGTATTTGTGTGAATCTGTAGGAATAGCTTTAAAATTTGTTAAAAATACGACGTAGAGCCTTTCTACTTGTTACTAACGAAATATTATTCATAAAAACATTTCTTAGGTATTTTAATTAGCAGAAATAACATTCACAAGGACAGCTTTTCCTTTTTAGTCGCTTTTATTTCCAATAACAATGCCATACAACAGCCACAATATATAAAAAATATTATGCAAATATAAAAACAATTTCTCTCAACCCTTTTCTAAATTAAATTCCAGATAGATTTTAATTTTTAGTGGCTTTCAAATTTTTCGCTTATAACATATGCACATAGTCTCTTCTGTGATTTATTTTTATACACAAAACCGGCTCTCTTTTTAATATTAATTTTGTGGCCCTGAAAAGGGCTGGGAACAAATATACATCCCGTATCATGCTCCGATTTTTATGAAACTTTTGTCATGGGTAGTACTCCTAAATCTAAGAATTATGGTAAAAAAATTTTGGAGCGGACTCACTTAATTTGGGAGTTATAGGCCTCTAAAGTTCAAACATATATGTGTCTATAACTTCCTTCATATTATTGCTACATAGTTGATATTAATATCGTTGGATAGGACTTGTAAATACCTTTCAAACGATATATAACAACCTAAGGTTCTACAGAGTTGGAAAGGCTAGCGGTTCAAAAATCATTTTTTTGTATTACCTTTTTTTACAAAAGTACCGTTAAATCGAAAAGGGGTCTATATAACGGTTTTTTATTTTATAGTAAAATGAATAGAAGACATTCACACCTTTCATTTGACACCTATATCATAAATGTTTAATAAGGAATGAAGACACTACAAAGGAATTAAAACTTAAAAGTTGAATTTAGTTACTTTTTCATAGAACTACACGTATTAAGTATACAAAAATATACAATGAGTGTAACACCAAAATTTGTTTAATTTTTCTTGTGATAATAGTGGACTGAAAATGTAGTACGGCCGCGCTCTAAGATTTTATTCTTCATAGTATTTCGTATCACAACGACCTCTAATAAATATTTTTATCTAAAATAATTGTTATGTTTTACTATTTTATATTACTGCAAGGTTTTCCGAGCTTAAGGATTTTCTCCTCTATGTATGTCGAACAGTGGCTTCGCTGAGTAAAGATTTTCTGCATTGCCGGCCTCCGGCCGGACTTAAGGATTTTCTCCTCTATGTATGTCGAACAGTGGCTTCGCTGAGTACAAATTTTCTGCATTGCCTTGCATTGCCGGCCGGGCTTAAGAATTTTTTCCTCTATGTATGTCGAACAGTGGCTTCGCTGAGGAAAAATTTTCTGCATTGCCGGCCTTCGGCCGGGCTTACGGATTTTCTCCTCTATGTATGTCGAACAGTGGCTTCGCTGAGTAAAGATTTTCAGCATTGCGGGCCTCAGGCTTGTTTTTACATCTGTATCAAATGTTTCAACGTTCAGTAAAATCATATCTAGCCCTATTTGAAGTTTTAATTCCTCTGTAGTGTCTTCATTCCTTATTAAACATTTATGATATAGGTGTCAAATGAAAGGTGTGAAAGTCTTGTATATATTTTACTATATAATAAAAAACCGTTATTTAGACCCCTTTTCGATTTAACGGTACTTTTGTAAAAAAGTCAATACGAAAAACTGCATTTTTAAGCGCTAACCTTTCCAAATCAGTAGAACCTTATGTTGTTATATATCGTTTGAAAGGTATTTATAAGACCTTTCCAACGATATCCATATCAACTATGTAGCACTAATATGAAGGAAGTTATAGACACATATATGTTTGAAATTTAGAGGCCTATAACTCCCAAACTGAGTGAGTCCGCTCCAAAATTTTTTTACTATAATTCTTAGATTTAAGAGTACTACCCATAACAAAAGTTTCATAAAAATCGGAGAATGATACGGGATGTAAATTTAAGCCTATTTACTTAACCACACAATAAACAAAGCACTTGTATATTTACTCTTTAGTATCATGCAAATTAATTAATCATGAAATCCAATAATCATCTAAATCATAGCCACCACGTATAGCATTTCTGGTACTTTCTCTTTAAACACCTTATGTTGTTATCAGATCACCCTTGCTCCACACTTTGCTATTCTCCATTCAAGCATGTCGGTTGAGAAATCGTGACAATTAGTCCATCGCTGAAGATGACTTTAAGAACAACTTCTCATCAGCAAATTCTTTGTCGTTACCGTGACTCTGATAAGATAAACACATTTTTGTATAAATTGTAATAAACTAATATTAAAGTAAAATACTTACATTTTTATACACTTTTACTTTTCTAAATTCAATGCTTCTAGTTCTCCAATACGCAGTTCAATAATTAGTTTTAAATCAATTTAAGTTGTATCTTCGATTTGGAATTGATTTTTTGTTCCGAAAAGTTCATTCAGCTGCCTTAACCACCCATTTGATACACTAAACACTAAATTTTATTGAAAATTTTATGTTTGCCCACATAAACAAAATGTTTGTCTTTTCCAACCACCATTGCAATGGGATCCTTAGTTGTTCCTGCAACTTCTACATGTAAGCCCTCTTCCATATATTCAACCTGACTAAGTTGCGGTCACTGCAACGATTACCTTTGTCTTTGGTGTTTCATTTAAGGTTTTTAAATGTTTTTCGAACACCAAAATTGTTATAAAAACAAAATTAATATCATAGACAAATTCCAAGTCTTTGGGAATCTCGGCACGTTTTTATGTTGATTTCTTAACAACATTGACCGCCAGCAACTATTTAGATGTTTTAGTACCTTTCTTTACTGTTAAAAAACAGTTTAATATTATTTTTAAAACACAACACTTATTTATATTAATTATTTCACATTTTTTCTCTAAAATATAATTTTTGTTTTATTTTCAACCACCATTGTTTGTTTGAAATTGTAAAACATGTGTTCAGAGATGGCTATGTATAGCCATTCCTTCTAACATACATAAAACAGTCCGCTAATATATCTTTTGTACTCGTTCACACAATCGTAATAAAAATTGCTGATTTTTGCCAAATTGAACTGTCACTTTTGGGTGTTCTGTGCGTATTCTGTGCCTGAAACAGTGCTATTATATTGTTACGTTTTTAGACCCTTTCGTAAAAACGCTTTTTATTTATCCTCAAGGATTCGTTTAATTGCATCAAATTAATAACACAGACAATTACTTTTAGAAATATAATGCGGCAACACTTTATTTACTATTTAATTAACACGAGTATTTGTACTACTAAACACTTAGCGATGTTTACACGTCTAGATTCAAAATCTCACTGATCCCGCTGATTACTGGCAGCGACTTTATATAGCAAAATGACATCGTCTGGTAACTTCGCGAAGCATCTGGTCATGGTTGTTGTTGGTTGTGCTTTACTTAACATGTAGCTATATACGTGTGTTTGTATATATGACAATGCTGTCTTGTGTTTTGTTTATTGCAACTATGTGTGGTTGTATGTATGAGTGTTCTGTGTGTTGTGTAGTTTTGTTTCTTCTTGTGCTATGTGGGCATGTTGCTGTGTATATTTGTGTGTATGTTGCTGTGTATATTGATGTACATGTTTAGTTTTTATTAGCAGCGAATACTTGCGTACAAGATCATTAAGAATAACATCATCATCTCTTAGCATTGATGTTGCTAGGTTTTTCGTTATTGTTGTTTACACTTATTATTGCACAGCCTCGAATGATCTTGTATATTCTCAACGATGTATCCGGAATATTCCATTTCCGTTAATTCAAATATTATGTGCATGGTGTTGACCAGGGTTGTAACATTTTGACAACTAGAGATGGTTTGACAGTGCTGCCAAGTACATATAGCCACATTGTCGTTATATTTGAATCTATTTTTAAACTTTGTAACAATATTATGACTTTTTTGTATGCAGCACAACAACAACTTTTTTAAACTGGTCTAAAATATTATGACAGTATGACTAAATAGCAGGAAGTGTGAATACCCCAAGTAAAAGTATATATATATATATACAATAACAAGTAAAAACAAGTAAAAACGTTATATTCGTTAGGGTCGAATCGTAAATACCCTCCAAATATTTAGTTAGTAAAAAAAAAATGCTTAGCTTAGTGGGACAGAGCCATTCTGGGAAGGGCCGTGGGGTAGATGTTTCACCTCCGCAAGGTCAGAGAACATCTCAGCTTCTTACAGGCTTAAGGAATAAAAGAAGGGCGGGGTCCAAAACTAGACTATATCATGTAGTAAGATTTTAACGAACATTTTTTATATTGCTTCGAAATTTTAATTTAAATCTCAGAAAGACATGATAAATATTCCAAGGCACAAAGGCAAGTCACCATCAGTTTTTCTTATTCAACTTACAAAGCAGAGCAGAACAGCTGTTTTCGAAAGACGCAACCCTTTCATCATCAGTGCTCATCTGTATTTTGTTTGTCACCACTTATTAGGTGGCTTAGTTGTATGTGATAACAGTTCCTATTTACACAAATTTTATTGTGAAAAAGGATACGAGAACTGTATCAACCTGATACAGTTTTATTCAACTTACGCAGCAGAGCAGAACAGCTGTTTTCGAAAGCCGCAACTTTCGAACAATTAGCCTATAAATCTTACTACATACAAATTTAAGCTATGGAAAAACGTTCACATGTAAAAGTGCTATATGCAGCTGTGCCGAATCTTAAATACCCTTTACAGATGTAATTCTTTTCGTTTAAATTTTTCGGTTAGGAAGCTATTTCTAATACCTATGAACGTCTTTTAAAAATATTAAATGTTTAATTTACAAACAAAAAGAGAAAATCCGTTTCATGTACCTCAAAAAGTTCTAATTGTCCAACCGTAGAATCATCTTTTAGATTCTTTTAGTTTTAAAAACAAATTTTTACCTTCCTGATATATAAAGTAGGTATAATTCAGCATAAAAATCAAAAATAGCAAGTTATATGGTTACCTTAATGAATCAGAAAATGTCGATTTTCCAACCCTGGAACCGAATTTTTAAAATGTTTAATACCAATTTAATTCTTAGCGAAACATAAAATATGTTTAATTCACTGAAAAAAACCAAAATTGGGAACTTATGTGGTTTCTTTTATATTAAAAAATTTCAATTTTACCACCCTGGAACCGAATTCTTAATTTAAAAATTTTAAATACCAATTTAATTCTTAGCGAAGTATAAAATATGTTTAATTCACTAAAAAAAACCAAAGTTGGGTATTTATGTGGGTACCAAATGTATATACCAAAAAATTTCGATTTTCCAACTCTGGAACCGAATTTTTAATTTTTTTATACTAATTTAATTTATTCTGAAATATAAAATAGGTTTAATTCACTAGAAAAAAATTGAAATTCATGTGGGTACATTTATGCACCAAATATATATCGATTTTCCAACTCTGGAAGCGAATTTTTATATTTTACCAATGCATTTCTTAGTGAGGTGTAACATAGTTTTACTTGACAAAAGAATTTGAATTTTTAAACATTTTGGTCACATTCATGTACCATAAAATACTTCATTTGTCTAACTCTGGAGTCGAAATTTTGATTTTTTAAGATTTCAATACAAATTTTGTTCTTCCTGAATTATAAAATAGTTTTAATTAGCAAAAACAACAATGTCAATTCCCTTTTTGGTTACCTTTATGCAGAATAAATATTTCAATTTCCCAACCCTGGAAACGCAATTTTAATTTTTTTACCAATGAAACTCTTAATGAGGCATGAAATAGTTTTATTTAAGAAATACTCAATATTTGTAACCATTTTGGTCACTTTCATGTACTACAAAATATTGCAGTTATCCACCTATGGAATCTAAATTTTTATTTTTTGATATCAATTTTGTTTTTACTAAACTAAAAAATAGTTTTAATTAGTAAAAAACCAACGTTAGTTACCTTTTTGGTTACATTTATGTATAAAACAATATTTAAATTTCCCAGCCCTAGAAGCGAAATTTTAATTTTTTTTTTATCGATCATAGTCTTCATTAGGTATAAATTCATTTTATTTAAGAAAAACTTAAAATTTGCAACCTTTTTGGTCACTTTCATGTACTACAATATATTGCATGTACCAAAAAAACTTTAAACTTCCCAACCCTGGAAGTGAAACTTTAATTTTTTTTTGTTTTTTTTTACCAATGCAACTCTTCATTAGGTATAAAGTAGCATTATTTACAATATTGTACTAGTCCAACCCTGGATTCGAAATTTTGGTTTTTTTCTGGACATTTTTGATACTAATTTTGTTCTTCCTAATATATAACAGAGTTTTAGCAAAAAAAAACCACGTCAATTGCGTTTTTTGTTACTTTTATGTATAAAAAAATTTCAATTTCCCAGCCGTGGAAGCGAAATTTTAATTTAAAATTTTTTTTTATCAATGCAAATCTACATGAGGTATAAAGTAGTTTTGTTTTAGAAAAACTCAAATTTTGCAACCATTTTGGTTTTTACATGTACTATAAAATGTTGCATGTACCAAAAAAAAAATTTTCATTATCCCAACCCTGGAAGGCAAATTTTAATATTTTGCTTTTATCAGTGCAACGCTTCATGAGGTATAAAGTAATTTTTTTTAAGAAAAATTTCAAATTTTTAATCATTTTGGTCACTTTCATGTACTTTTAAATATTGCACTTGTCCATCCCTGGGTTCGAAATTTTATTTTTTAATTTTTAATACCGATTTTGTTTGCCCTAACTTATAAGACAGTTTTAGTTAGCAAAAAAACAACAACAACATCAGTTGCCTGTTTGATTTATTTCACGTATAAAAAATATGCAACTTCCCACCCCAGGAAGCGAAATTTGAATTAAAAAATTTTTTTTGGCCAGTGCAAATCTTCATGACGTATAAAGAGGTTTTGTTAAAGAAAAACTTAAAATTTTTTACAGTTTTAGTTGCTACATGTACTACAATATACGGAATAGACCGAAAGAAATTTTTGTTTCCCATCCCTAGGAAAATTTTTTTTATTTTTTTAGTTTTTAATAGATCATTGAGGCTTCCTAAAGCACGAAATAGGTTTAATTTACAAACATTAACTAAATTAAATGATTTTTGGTATAAGTTTTGCGTCGAGAAATAGGTGTAAGCCTCCCAGCTCTGGAACCGTACTTCCGATCTTTATGAATTTCAATAGCACTGTATTTAAGTTCATTTCCAATCCAACGGTCCGAAGTCT
This sequence comes from Linnaemya tessellans, assembly GCA_951800035.1. Classification (NCBI taxonomy): domain Eukaryota; kingdom Metazoa; phylum Arthropoda; class Insecta; order Diptera; family Tachinidae; genus Linnaemya; species Linnaemya tessellans. The sequence continues at coordinate 43,239,823 of OX637533.1, read as the reverse complement.
CTAGCTCTTCTGGGGACAGACGGACATCGCTCAATCGTCATCGCTATTCATAAGGATCCAGAATATATACTTTATGGGGTCCCATGTGCATATCGAACAAATTACACACGGAATGACAAACCTATATATACCCTTTCAATTTTTTGTAATGGGTATAAAAAGTTTAACTTAGGTACTATGGAACAAAAAAATTCAGAAAAATGGGACATGAAAAATAATCACAATAAAATTTGTGTAAATAGGAACTGTTATCAAATTCAACTAAGCCACCTAATAAGTGGTGACAAACACAATACAGATGAGCACTGATGATGAGAGGGTTGCGTCTTTCGAAAACAGTTGTTCTGCTCTGCTGTGTAAGTTGAATAACAAAAACTGATGTTGACTTGCCGTTGTGCCTTGGAATATTTATCATGTCTCTCTGAGATTTAAATTAAAATTTAGACAATATCATGTTTTTCACAGACGAACGTATGGGCATTTTAGATCGTCTCAGACTTCATCACTGATCAAGAATATATATACTTTATGGGGTCCAATTCGTTTTGGAGGGTAATAAAACTGTACTTTGTCGGGGTCTCTCTGGCAAGGGAGACATTTCACCTTTGCCATAAGACTTCAAAAATAAATGTTCGGAATAATTAAATGTAAAAGGTATAAAAAAAAAATTTTTTATGGAGTCATTTAGGTGGCAAAGGTGAAGGAGGGGGTAGGGCAGTGGAGTACCAGGTTACGTCTCAGCTTCTTCATTAAAGCTTAAAAATGTTCTTTTTAAGAAATGTAGGCCTAAGTAAAACAATTTGTTAGATTTTTACACAATATTTGCATATAATAACGACCACTAAAGAGGACGGGGTCCAAAAAATAATTTTTTTGTACCTTCTTTGCTATAAAAATATATCATTTGCTTAACGAAATTACAAAAACCTTTACAAATTATCTTGTTTTTTAGAGGTTGGTTTAGTTCTTCTTAGGGGAAAATTTTTCCCTCTTCCCCGATTTAGTCCATTTCCGAATTTGACCTGTGCTATCCTTCAAAATATATTTATACCAAATTTTAAGAGTCTGGCTCTTTTCGGACTGAATCGTGATGACAAACGGACGGACATGCTCAGATCGTCTTAGATTTCATCACTGATCAAGAATATATATACTTTATGGAGTGTCAGATGGATATTTCGCTGCGTTACAAAAGGAATGACAAAGTGAATATAACCTCCAATTCTTTTTTGGAGGTTATAAAAGAGGTACAATGAAAAAAAACATACATAAAACGTTTTTAAATCTTTTATTCGACATATATGGGGGATTCACACTGTAGTCATAAAATAGTAGCACGAAAAATATGACTAGTGTGAACAACCCGCCATTAGTTAGTATGCTATTTCAAACATGGATCAGCTGATAAGATAACAACTCATTTGTAATTAGCTGTTATCAAAGCATAAGAAAATTAATACAATTAAGATGAATCATCTAAAAACTCCATTTCTATTTAAAATGATTAAATTTGTCTCCTGGAGCACAAGAATATCTAAATGAATTTGTATGTATAAACTAAAACAGCTGATGCCTTGATATGAGCTGAATATATATATATATATATATATATATATATATATTTTTTTTTTTTTAGGAGTAGGACCAGCACTCAGGGGATGTCCCCTATATCTGCAATGCATTGCGCTGGAACTGAAAACGAGGGGATAGTATTGAGGGGACAGATTAGGAAAGATGAGAAGATAGACAGTTGTTTTTTTTTTTTTTTTTTTTTTTTTTTTTTTTGTAGCTATTTCAACCTTTTACTTCGCCGGCTAATTTTTGCTACAGGGCCGACGAAGGTGGGTGCTGTTACTCTGCTTTTAGTACATGATTGGGTCAGTCGCTGCCAGTAATTGTCCAGTGATCAGTACTATGCCTTCATCACTGAAAACAGGCTGGCAACAACTAACACAACCACGCACTAATGCTGATCAGAAGAATTTAACACAATATTTTATGACTCAGCTGGGGCTCGAACTCAGGACTCTCCGCTTCATAGTCTCGTGTTCTACTACTTCAGCCAACAGCACCCACAATATGTATATATATATATATATATATATATATATATATATATATATATATATATATATATATATACATATATATATATATATATATATATATATATATATATATATATATATCTATATATACATATATATATATCTATATTTTTTTTTTGCGGCAGCATACGGAAAAACGTTCAGTACCTGCCAGCTACGTAAGTTAAAAGAGAAAAATTTTTCACTTGTATATATTTAGTTTTTCCAATGTAGTTCTCTTTTAATTTTTTTATGTTATAAAAATTTGATATTTGAATGTATAGGTATGAATAATTTTTCCCCGTTATTTAGTCGTGAATCATATACTATAAGTAACGGCGGCAAACATATACTATGGCCGTCTCTCCCAAAGATTTTCACCCGTTCGATTCAGATCTCTAGAGCTATTTTATGACAAAACAAAAACATACCTGAAAGAGTGCTATTATTTTATGAATTTTGTGTATGCAGCAAAAATATATGGCAAAAAAGTAGTTAATAACTGTATGTGCGAGAACAATTAAAATACTCAAATTTCAGCAATTAAATTTTAAAATTTTTAAATTTTAATTGCCAAATTTGTGTTAATGGGTTTTTTTTGTAATTTGATACTTTAATGTGTGTGTGTGTATTTTCCCACGGTTAAATAGGGATGTTCACATTGTTGTTGTTTAATTTTTTATGATGTTGGGGTAGGCGTGGGAATTTTTGTCTGTCCATATGAGACCTTGGGAGTTTGTGTCTGTCCGTATGAGACCGTGGGAATTTCTGTCCGTCCATATATGGGGGGTAGTTTGGTGGAGGGGTGCTGTAGTAACCAAAATGAGTTTGTATAAGTGAGCGTGAGACCGTGGGAATTTTTGTCTGTCCATATGAGAGCTTGGGAGTTTGTGTCTGTCCATATGTGACCTTGGGAATACATGTCCGTCGGTATGTGAGCGTGGGAATTTCTGTCTGTCCATATGTGAGCGTAGGAATTCTGTCTCTACATGGGTGCTATGGCCTAATAGAAAATAATAAATTTTTAGTATCTGACACAACATTTTTTAGGAAGTACAATATCTCAAAAGTGTTGTATAAATGGATGGCCCTAATGTTTGTGGTTCGTTTCTTCTTGCTGGAGTGAGATTTCTTCTTTTATTTTTTAGCTTGTTTTTAATTGTGGTGTGTGTTTACTTAAGATATTTTTAATTTTGGTGTGTGTTTACTTATGATTTTTTGTCCAGCAATTCAGTTATTTCTTTTTTGTGTGCAATGCTTGAGTGTGGGGGAATAATTTGATTATTCTGATCTTGAAGACGTTGTGAAAAAAATTACTATTGCATAAATATTGAATTTGATATTTTGTTTATTTTATACATGACGATCATCGATGGATTTTATTTGGGGATCTGGATGGTGGTGCGATTTCTGTATTTTGTAGAATATTAATATGTGTGTGTTTTTGTGTTCTGACCCAGCATACCATATGCGCTCTAAATGAGCACATAAAGACTCTTTCATCTGAGCGCTGTCGCTCATAATGAGTTCATAAAATAATCAGAAAGTATCTCAAAAGCCTCATAAAAGAGCGTGTTTTCCTACTAAAGTGGTCACTCATAAAAGAGCTCTAACTTTTATGCATAAAAGAGTCTTTTATGAATAATTAAAAGAATCTTTTTTGCACGCATTTAGAACTCTTATTTCAGTGCATAAAATAATCTTTTTTGCACGCATTTAGAACTCTTATTTCAGTGCATAAAAGAATCTTTTTTGCACGCATTTAGAACTCTTATTATTATCCTAAAAATCACCAAAAATACAGATAATTCAATATACAAGTTTTTATTTAAAAGATTTCAATGTTATTAAAAGTAATTTAAAAAATTATATACTTTAAATTATACTTTCTAAAAAAGTTTCACTTGGCACATTTCTCTCAGCAACACTATTATTTTCAATATTTGATGCTAGATTTGCATTTCTTAATTTTTTTGCACGAAGTTCACTTATTATTAATTTACTTTCTTTAGAGCTTGCTCTTTTCATTACATTAATTTATTTTATTTTTAGTTATATTAAATTTACTCACAATTGCGACTCTACGCCTTCAAAAATATGCACAAATGAATATATATATTGGTAATTTTTTTTTGTTCTGCTTAGCATGCATTTACCGTTATGTTTCAGCGCGTGTACGCAGAAAACACTCATACAGAACTCATAAAAAACCTCATATATGAGCTCAGAAATATTTACGCAGAAAGCACTCATTGAAACTCATAAAAACTCTCATATATGAGCTCATACATAAGAGCGCTCCGACAATGGTATGCTGGGGAGTGGCGATTGGAATGTCTGCCTGTCAGACAGGGGGTGTGTGTGTGACGATTGGTGAGTCTGTGTGACAGTCCGCTTTTTTGTTGCTTTCCTGGATTTAGCGCAAGTGGGTCAGTATGAAATGAAATAAATTTGTAGATATTTATGTACGCATATACATACAAACAAATAATAAGCGTTTATTCGTTGTGCCCAAATATTCCCTTGACCATTTGAATGAATGAACCATTGTGTTTATTTGTTTGTGTGTTCTCTGAAATAAATATGTATATAGGTGTTTATTTGAAATAAAAGACATTTATTTTAATTTTTATAAGCATTTATTTAAAAGTTTGTTAACATTTTCATTTTTAAGTAAAATTGCATTCCTTAAGGCACAAACACCATAGTCGTGATAGCTACAATAGAAATATGTTGAATGGTTAGTTTCCATTTTTTTAAAATTAATGCAGCCAATGTCTTCAATGTTATAAACTGTTTGATGAATCATTTTTTCTAGCCATTTTTTCTTCTCTCCCCCCTTAACATATATTTGTGAATTTCTTATATTGGATTTTAAAAACTTGCAAACGCTTTGAAATGAGACTGATCCATCATTCCAGTTAATATGATGATAGTTTTTTGTTAACCAAACTGCTTCTCTCTGTTTTTTGACCGATAAACATGCGAAATCAAAAGGAGGTTTTATGATGAAATTGAGGCATTCGTTGTTGCTGAAAACTACAGCTAGTTCTTTTGCGATGAAGTCATTTGAATTATTTTTGAAACCTTGCAAGTCTACAAAAACAATATCACCATCCATGTTATTTAATTTATAAGACCTTCCGGACTTGACCTTTTATTGGTATGTATTCTATTACGCGGTCATGAATAAGAACGCAGTAAGCTGATGTCGTTGCTGGAATATTTGTTGCTGTTTCAAATTCAATTTTTATGTCAATCGGTCCGGTATTGACTGATTCGTTCTGATAGCTTACATCTACTACAATAATTGGAGCGTCGTCTTTAAACTCCTGGGCAGTTAATAATGGTTGAGGCTCATTCATATAGTAGCTTTGTTGAAATCTTACATACATATCATATAGAATTGCATACCGTTCATTTTTAAATTTTATGTTAAGATCATCATATGGGTAAGAGGTTGAATTTAAATGTACTTTTAAATTAGTGAGGTCACAGTGAACAAATTTGTTACCTCGTTGAAATGCGACCAATACAAAACGTGGTCGCTCTTTACTTGCAGCTAATTTAACATTCCAAATATGACTTGTTCCTGTATTCAATTGTGGATTCATATGACAATCCCAGCTACGAAATGCCATCGGTATAGAAGCACCATTGTTAATAATTTTAATCATATTCAACTTGCTCTGATCAGATAATTGTACGTGTGGAATTCTCCAGGAGATGAGTGAAATTGTAAGTTTCGATTTTTCAGTAGAAACGCTCGAGTGTACAAGAGCTTCATCATTTTTATTGCGCAAGAGTATCAATTCATGCTTTCCATTAAGTATAACTTTGTTGTAGTCTTCAGCAAATCCCAAAAGCATTTTTAGTGGTACATAAAAATTAAAATATCCATTCTTAAGATTCAAATCATCAGTTTTATGCCATCCACCATTTTGCATTACAACGCTTTGAGTTGGTGATAGAGATACCAAATTTTTTATTGTGGTTGTTGTTCCTAAATACCTTGTATGATCGATTTCAATACCATTAAGCTCATAGCGGATTTCATCAAATAGATGTGCAACAAAGTTGTTTTTCAATTTAAAAATTTCTGAAAATTTTCCAGTTTTTTCATCTACAACGAAACCTTCCACATATATATAGCTCTCACTAGGTAACACGTACAAATCTTGATTTTGTATTGAGATTCGAATCTCATCATTATTATTGTACGATTGTAGATATGGTATGTAGGTATGATAGTCCTTTTTTATTATATTTTCGTCAGACAATGGCTTATCCAATACGTTTATTATTGAGCTCATTTTGTTTTCAGTTTGAAATTCAAAGACTTGAGAAAACTTTTGTTTGTTGTTGTAAGTGACCTTTGACGAGCAGATCTTTTCAATTGTGGTTTAGGTTGTAATATCTGTGGATGAGACGTGACTGCCGTATTTTGTGATATACTTGTATTGTATATTATCATTACTTAGTTGGCCTTAAATGTATTCGTATTGTAATTTCCTCTCCTCGAAAATTAATTAAATCACCGTTCTGATCAACCACGCGCAGTGATAGAGAACTTATCTCTTTGGTGTTTACAGGTAAATAGATGAGATTCCGTGGAATCTCATCTATTTTATAGCCTGCAGGTACATTAATCGGAAACTCATGAAGTGTGTGTGATTTTGAATTGTTCATATATGTGTTAGTAGCGATACTACTTTCAATTCGCAAGAGATTTACTTTAAAAATATTAACTGGAAGATCTGAGTAATGATCTTCGGTCGGTGTTAGGATTTTACTATTGAATCCTAAAAGATTCCCAATTGTATTTTCTTTATTAAAATATATCGGATCTTTAGAACTATTTATTTTAACTTGCATCGTATTGTTGTTAGCTTCTATAAAAATATGCTCTCCAGGACTGAGTCGTTTGTATTGCTCTTCTATGTAGTCAACTATATCTTTCAATTCATAAGATCCAATTGGTATTTCAATTACATATTCCCCTATATGAAACATATTGTTATATGAGTCTACATTTGGAATACTGTTGTATGAATGAAAATCAGTTAGCGCACACTCATATGAGTCGTTTAAGTCAATGGGAGGAAAATAATTAGCATATAGCGCTGATGAGTTGGAGCTCAGAGTAAGTGTTATTGACATTATAACAGCCTGTTCACAAATAAATAAAGTTTAGTACACACCATGGTTTATAAGAATAATTTGCATATATATTTCATAATCTTATTTTAAAATTAACATTAGTTATTAAAAATATTGATGTTATTGTCGTTGTTATCATTGCGGATGACGATTTATTTCGTTTTCGATCTATAGTATTTCATCTTTGCTTATCCAGGAATTGTGTTGATTAGAAAATCCCAACCATTTAACTAATGCTTTGCCCCCTTTCAGTCGAATCACCTTTTCAACTAGATATGTATTTGGAAATCTAGTTCTTGACAGTTCTTCCGTATAGAAGCCACCTTTAATAGGATTTCCAAGATAATCTTCTAATATGTATGTTGTAGGATATGTATTCTGAACTCTTTGGATTGTGAAAATTTCTGTTGTCCAATTCGGAGTATAGCCTTTCTCAAAAATATGTTTATATTTGCTAATACGTACATGGTCTCCTGCATTAAATTTTGACATTTTGTACATCTTTAAATGACTGTATACTGTATTTAGAAGTTGTTTTTCATTTTTTGAGTTGACTTTAATCGGTGGCATTTTAATGGTGCGATGAACTTTTCTATTGTATGCATTAAGTAAATCTTTGTATATATCAAGCCAGTTGTAGGAACCATTAAAACTAAACTCTTTCCACATCATTCCTTTTAATGTTCTATTGAATCGTTCTACTATTGATGCTTTCATGATGCTATACGTTGAGTAGTGTTTGATGTTGTATTTATCCATCAATTGATTAAAGTGTTTGTTGAAGAATTCTTTACCATCATCTGTTTGTAAGTTTTTTGGCACACGCCCCAACTGAAAAATAGTCTCCATTGCCTGCGTTGTGTCAACAGCTGTTTTTCTTCTCAGAGGTACTGCCCAAGCATATTTGGAGAATGTGTCAATTACAGTTAGCAAAAATCTATAATTTTTATTGTATGTAGAATAGTTCCCCATTTCAACTAAATCCGCTTGCCAAAGATCGTCTATTCCCTTCATAACAACTCTACGACGTCCAAACATTTTTCGAGCATGTAATTTTCAAATCTATACATTTTCTCATTTAATCTTTCAATTTCTTCTTCGAAGGATGCTCTGATCTTGGAAATGCTTTCTTGCAATTTTTTTATTCTCTTCCAACTGTAATATTATTTCATGTTGTTGCATTTCGATTTGATTTTTTAGAGTATTGTGCATTTTGTTGTTATCTTCTTTAAATTCTTTTATAATTTTGTGTTCTACTTCTTCCATTTGAGTTTGCAAAAACAATTTATTGATAGCATCGTTTTCCTCCAAAGCTTTTGCAACATTTTTGATTCTTTTGTTTTGGACATCAATGTTGTTGTTCGCATCCAAAAAGAGCCCCAACAATTTAGGTGCATTTTTCAATGAAATTATACTGCTAGTGTCGTTTAGATAATGTCCGAATTTATCAACAGACATAATTTATATTTAAAATGTGTATGCGTTTATATAGTTTATACTATTATATTAGCTTCACGTAGTTCTTCAATAATTGAGACAATCTCGTTGTTGTGATTAGTATGACCTGCAGATTGTGATGCAAGCAGTAGTCTAAGTCGATCTACCAACTCGTTTGGATCATCCCAGTATATATAGTTTGATTTATGAGGATTTACCTGCATCAATCCCTTACCTAAATAAGTAGCCTTTGTTAATTCCGATGAGGTCTTATGATTTTTCTCTTTAAAAAGTTTTCCAATAATATGTTTGTACTTGTACCCTCTAGTCCCCTTGATTTGACCATCGGACTTATAATCTCTTCTGTGTGCATTGGTAGTAAGTAATATTTTTTTATAGATTTCAAGCTCGAATTTATCATAGTTTTTTGGTGTTTTATGAAACATCAAAGAAAACAGTCCTGGGGTGAGAGCCCATATTTGACCACCAACTTGTATTTTATCTTGATTTAACTCGATGTTGCTAATACCAAATTTCCATTCGTTATTATAATCTCTATGTGGACCATAGTTAGTATCTAGTTCATTTCTCGATTGCAATAGTGATAAGTCAGGATAACTCTCGTCATGATTAGAATGTTGTGAATAAAAGTCATCTTCATCAAAATCGCTGTTACTTTTACTATTAGACTGTTTAAACATTGATTCTTCAATTAGTTTCTTAGGGGTACTTGCTTCCAACTTCATTGTTGAGTTCTGAGGATGAAAACTGACACTGTCCTCATATTCAGTTTTCTTATCATTCTTTTCTTTTTTATTCGGTATATCAATATATTTAGAGCTATTTATAAATTCTTTTAAAGGTTCTGTTATGGGCTTGAATGTATCACTTAATTGCTGATGTGTATCTATTTCACCATTTTTTATACTACGAAGCTTTTTCTTTAATATATTTCTTGTTGTCACCAAGTCTTTTAGAATTTTTTCATTCATTTTAGCTTTTCAGCTATCAGATCAGCTTATCAAGTATCAGATCAGGTTATCAGATCAGGTATCAGATCAGGTATCAGATCAGTTTATCAGGTATCAGATCAGCTTATCAGGTGTCAGATCAGGTTATCAGATCAGGTATCAGATCAGTTTATCAGGTATCAGATCAGCTTATCAGGTGTCAGATCAGGTTATCAGATCAGGTATCAGATCAGTTTATCAGGTATCAGATCAGCTTATCAGGTGTCAGATCAGGTTATCAGATCACGTATTAGATGAGTTTATCAGGTTATCAGATCAGTTTATCAGATGAGGTTATCAGATCAGCTTGTTAGGTATCTGATCAGATTATTATGTATCAGATCAAGTTTTTGCTTAGATGACCAGTTATAACAATCACATGTATAAAGTTTAAAGCCAGATTATGTACTAAGCGATACCCTTGATGAACAGTAATTTATATTACGATGAAGTAATCAAATGATTTTCTATAGCGACCATTGTTTAGTTCATTATCTTTACTTATCATCAAAAATCCATATTTATCCTTCCAACATTCTTGACATATATACTGAAACTTTTCAAATTTCATATCGCTGGCAACATGATCATCGTATACATGTCTCATATTTTTCGCATCTTGTTTAAACATTATAATTAAATTGGCATTATCTCTTATTAAATGTTTTGGAATTCTTGTGTAGGTTTGACACAAGTAAAATGAATCTACATTCTTATGACGCCCCATACAAAAATATGCACGTATATTGTTTTGGTTTTCACATGCAACATCATCGAAAATCATAATTGAATTGCTTTTAGCTTCACTAGGAGGAACAACGGACTCATTGTCTGCGAATGTGTAGTATCCCATTCCTTTAATTGGCGAAATTAAATTCTTTAGGTATTCATATTTAGGTTGATACAGAGATTTTGAGTACAAATAGATATTTTCAAACTTGAGACCATTAGGACTTTCTAGCAAACTGATCATTACATTAGTTTTTCCACAATTGGAGGGACCAACTATTAATGCTCGAATAGAATTTGGTAGCAAGGAACTATGTCTTATTTTTGTACTGTCATTTGAAAATACATCCACATTACGAACTAAAATATTTTTGTGTTGTTTTACTAAGCGCATTTCAATAACTACTTGTAAAATTCACAAAACAATATCTTTTATTCTAGAATAAAATAATATGGTTACGTTTTATAAAAAAACATTCAGTCATAAGAAAACTATCGTTGGAGAAGGTTTACTAAATAAAACAATAAATTCTCTACCTTTTGAATTACATCTTCCTGGATATCAGTACTGTGGACCTGGCACAAGATTACAAAAGCGTTTAGATAGAGGAGATAAAGGAATTAATTTATTGGATGCTGCTTGCAAAAATCACGATATAGCTTACTCCAAAAACAAAGAATTAAACAGTAGACACCAAGCTGATAAAATTCTTGAAAATAAAGCTTGGGAAAGAGTTCTTTCAAACAATAGCAGTCTTGCAGAAAAAACATTTGCATATATGGTGACCAATGCAATGAAAGCAAAAACTAAATTTGGTATGGGTATGGAGAAGAAGAGCAGAAATAGGCAAAGACTATCGTTACGAACTCATTTAAATGATAAAAAGCTGTTCAATAGTTCAATTAGAGCAGCAACAAAAACATTACGGGGAGAAAAACCACAAGACATTAACTCGGCCATTAAAATCGCTCGTAAAGTTATCAACAGATCACTTAAGGGGAAAAAGGCACGCGTTGTAATACCACGCATAATCAATGTTCCAAAAATTGGTGGATTTTTACCGCTAATTCCAATTCTAACTGCTCTAGGTGCACTTGGTAGTCTAACAACTGGAGGTGCCGCTATAGCTAAGGCTGTAAATGCAACAAAGGACGCAAAAAAACAACTTGAGGAAGCCACCAGACACAATAAGGCAATGGAGTCTATTGCTGTGGGAGAAGGACTGTACCTTAAACCATATAAAAAGGGTTATGGACTTGTTTGTAAAGATCATTCAAAAAACTATTAGAAATGCTACCCAACAGACCATTATCAGAATTTGATCTAAGAAAATTTTCAAGAAATATTCCACACTTTAGAGGAGTTTATATGTTGGATTCTCTACCAAAACGGCCAAGGACAGTAGAATGTGGAATAATTAATTTAGATTTATCAGCAGGACCAGGTACTCATTGGGTAGCATACTATAGAAACAAGGATGAAAAACAATATTTCGACAGCTTTGGAAATTTACAACCTCCTTTAGAATTAATCAAATATCTAGGTAGAAATATTGAATACAACTACAATACACATCAAAACTTTAATACATTTAATTGTGGCCATTTATGTTTAAAATTTCTTTATGAAGCAACTAAAGAGTTGAAATAAAACACAAGCATATATTTGTATATTTTAAAAAATTCTTTCGTTGTTTTATTGTATTAGTTACAAAATATATGTACATAACATTTTTTATTTTTTTTATTTTTACTGCCAAACAGGGTACTGGGAGTTTGGTATCAAAAACTCGTGCATCTCGCTATCTAAGGTCAGGTTTCGCTCTCCTTTTCTTTGTAGTCGATATTTATCATTCGAAAGATCTTCTAATTCTACATTGGTTAATGCATTATATCGGTTCGGGAGAAACATTATATGGTTTTCCAGCTCAAGTTGAATTGTTTCTCCGTACTTTGTTGTTACCCGCTTTGCACGTAGGATGTTGTATTTGATTGAATCATCTAGATCCTTTATATGTATTAAGGTTTTTGTATTGCACGAATTAAATTTTTTCACCAGATCCATTGCGGTAGAAATTTTTCACAACTTATAGCTTTGAACTTTTATTGCAAACTAATCTCGATTTTAGCTTTCTAGACTGTAAGAAGCCTAACAGAAAATCGTTATACAATGATTTTTTTGTTTTATTTTGACAAAAGACGAAGTGAGGAGAAATGAAATCTATATAAGTATTTAAAACTAAGTAGTTGAAAAAAGATAGAGAGATGATACAAATATGTATACATTTTTTTGAGTCGTTCACACAAAATTTTAAATTATTTTTCGGATTAAAAACGATCAGGCTTCGTTTTTTAAATTTCATAACATGCACCTTCGTACTGGTTCGTTGAAATGATCAATTATAGTTGCAAAGTAACAGTAAAACGGAACGCAAGTAAATTTTGCTAATAAAAAGATTAAATTTAAAATAAAAAACATGAGTCAAATAAGAGACAAGATTGTGCAATTCCTAATCAACTTTGAAGGATGTCAACTACATGAACACCGGGATATGATGAAATATTTCCTAGACATGTTGGATCAAAACGAAGAAATGGGTATAATGGAAGATGAAGACAAGGACGATGGCCATTTCAAATCCTGTCCTTGGAGCCATCCGGATTGTGTGGAGGGACCAGACACCTGCCGGTGTTCGGTATATTATTTAAGAAAAATGGCAATTAGCCATTTAATTAATTCATATTATGCATTATTTCATTAAAAGTAAATAATCAGAATAAAACAAAATCTTTAATGTTTTTTAATATATAATATATTTGTAAAATTCTGGTTTTTTCTCACTCTCTCTTAACAATAAAACAATTTTTAACTTAAAACATGTTTTCTTTTATTACTAGATTTAACTACTTACACATAGAAATTATTAGCTAAAAAATTAGTTGCAGTTATTCCATTGCTTCTTCCTTTTCTAATCTTGAAATTTCCCACAATAGCATATCAAGTTCGTAATCGGGATTGGTTTCTTCGATTCGAAAATGATACCATGCATACGTACTTTTATCATCACTTCTTATTTTTCTTTTATCATCTGCATAATTTAATACTACTTTATTTATTTGATTTGAGTAAATTTGATGAATTTTTGATTTAAATGTTAGCATATCATCATACACAGTCGACTTATGGAATAAGCAATTTCTATATGAAGCTATACTATAATTATTAAGAATGCAGTTCTTTACTCCTTTCGATTTTTTAATATCACTTTGATATTGCACACTAAAAGAGTACATTTTTGATCGCAATCCTACAAATTCCTTCATTACCTTTCCACAATTCTCATCCTTCATCATACCCAACACCTTTTTGTTTACCAGAGGAAATCCATATACATTGTCTTTTGGGTAATCTGAAGTATCAAACTTATGGTCGACGTCAGTTTTTATGTCAGCATAGAAATCTTCAGTTTGTACTGTGTAAATGAAAGAGTCTGTGTCCATATAGTTTAATGATAGGTTTGTCTTGAATTTGGGTTGCATGTACCCATAATGGAAATCATACATTTTCCATTTGGAAAGCTCTAATACACAAAATCCTAAATATATGGGTTTATTGTAATAGGTTTTCACTCTTTTCATTTCAATCGCTACCATATCCTCAGAAAATATTGACAAACTATGAAAATTAGGTTTACATATCCAATCTTGAGCTCCTAAATGATTACAGTTTGTCCTATTCCAGTTAGTAACTATTCGTACATCTTTTCTCTTTTCCACATTCTCCATAGTTTTACCATATACTGCATTATTTAACAATTTAAAGAAATTTTTTTCAAAAACATTTTTTGCAGTAGCCCTATGTTTGGTATTCAAGTCTATATAACTTTTCAACCAGGTTGATTGCTTATAGGTGAGAATTCGATGTACTTTCTTTAGAACTAGACCATACTGCAAACATTGTTTAAGAGCTCTATAATGTATGACATATGTTTGTTTTGTAGAAAAATCTGCTAGTAATTTAATGTGCTTTGTTTGCAAAATTTTTTTATTTTCTGGACAGAAAGGAAGGTCATTGTGATAGTCATGCAAATGAGAAGGATAGTCTAAAGTAACTTCATAGACATATCCATCGCTTGAACTATCCTCTATGGTTGTCGGATCTAGATTTAGCTCTTCAGTTGACATCCATTTGAATCCACCATAAGGTAGATACTCAGACATTGCCCAACCGTAAAGGTTATTTGCGTCTAAGTACACAATAAATTCTGAGGGCTTCTCTCTATCATAATCAGCTAAATATTTATTGTTAGCTTTTGAATAACGATTACTACATTGTACAAGCCCACCACGTATTCCTTTCTTGAAGAAATTGTACATATCTATATCCGTCAAAAGCTCTAATTCTATATTTGTATGCTTCAACATAGCATCCCACGATAGTCCTGGTGCAGTGTAATACTGACATGGATCTAAGTGGTAGATGTTCTTGCAAACCTTTCTAAAACTTTCAAATATATCTGCAAGTAAGAGCACATCCGTTTTTAAATATACTTCCATGTAATCTTGTAAGGTTTTGCAGCTGAAAGCATTCCAAACTTCTTTTGCATGATCATAGTCTTCAATCGAGCACTCCTTATTATTGAGCTGGTTGAAGAAATCTTCCCTTGCTGGAAGTTCACCAACATTCAATTTTTCAAAAGAATTTAGAAAATCATAGGGAAAAACGCCTTTTCTTCTCACAAGATCAAACTCTGTTTTGGTTTTGAATTGTTTTTTAATAATGTTAAAGTCTTGCTCTGAAAGATTATTGGCTAAAGATTCTAAACTATCTGACATAAAACGAATTGTATCTAAAAATCTAATTTCAAGGTTGTAGTTGTCGGTCATTTTTGAAAATGAAGACAGTGATATATATAATTCTTTGTTGAGCGGAAGGACTTTTATATTGTCAGATTTTTTACCCAACTCTTTAACAAAAAGGTGCGAGTCATAGGAAGAATAATTGTGGAAATAAACTGGTATAAATTTAGGAACTTGAAATTTTAAATTGCAAATCTTATGAGCTGCGCCTCTAAATTTACCACTTATGTGACAGTGATCTCGCACTCTATCATTGCCTAGATGTTTGTGACAAATATGACAATTTATTGCATTTTGTAAATTAAAAATTTCGAAAGGAGATAAAGCATCCATTTTCCTCTTGTTTGCTAGATATTCATTATAAATATCTTCACAATCTTCAATCAAATTTTCTACAAACTTTTCTGCTGCATCCCTACCCGTATATAATTTAAATTTATCTAAACTATCATTATGCTTACATTTAATATAATAACTATAAGCACATGGTATGTGCTTCTTAATATAATTACTTTTATCACTTACTCTAATACTAACCTCCTGCAGTATGCATTCAAAGTCTGCATACACAACAAATGGTACATCCATTTGTCGTTGTTGGTCTTTAAACTGCAACACCGCTTTTTCCTCAGAGGGTAGCTCCGCAACAATTTTCCCACATTCTTCTTTATGTTGTTCTAACGTCCTCTCATTGTGGGTATATTGGAGGCAGCTGTTACAAAACAGAAGTTTTCTGCAGTGCTTGGTAGTCTGGGATTTTAAAAGTCTGTGGAAAGAAAAAAGTTATAAGAATACATATTAATATATTTACGTAAATAAATGTATATGTATATTTCTTTACTTACTTTGATATATTTGTTATAAGAATATAATGCTGATATCCTTCAGCATTTTCTAATAATAACAAATTTATATGTGTTGATTTTTCATTTTTGGTGTTATAGAATGGTCCAACAATTTCATTCCTTTCATCGTTGTATCCGAACACATTGACGCTGATATTAGGATTACTTTCTTCAAATATCCTAATACTCTTTAATGCCAACGGAAACTTTAAATTTTTAAAATCAAGCTCATTTCCGTTTTGCATGTATATGATGTCAGCGCTGATGTCTGCAATGTTGTATGAGCTGCAACGTTGTGGTGTTTTAATAACAGAGGTATCCAGTGCAGATATTATAGCCCATTTAAAGCAGTAAATGTCCTTGTTTTCAACATTTATGCAGGCAGCTCTACTTTTTAATTTCTCCGGCGTACTTATCCAGTTCGATCCTCTCACCAAAGATGACTTATTTATGGCGATTTCGAGGCGAACAATTCTAATTAATGTCCATCCTGAATCCCGTTCTTGGAATTCAGACATTTTGTTGTGGATTTCTTGAAATTGCTTTGCCATAACTTCCTCAACATCATCTCCAATGCATAGAAGATCCATCTTTGCCCGGTGGGAAATAGTACACAATTCCATTTCATCGCTTGCAATTTTAATATACTCTCCAATTAGAGTAATATTAAATTTAATGATGTTGTGCACGGCAAGACTATTTTCAAGTCTTTCTTTGATTATAGTTTTATTATCCACAATCACATCTTCAAATAGAATACAATCCTTATTTATTAGAACTCCAAATGTTGTAATATTATTCTTAAAAGCACTATTTATTATATAATATTTGCGTTCATTTGGAGCTTGAGAGAGTAGATCATCCGCAGAATTTGAGATATCCATTTCTACTTCATCATTTTGAGTATTTGCTTGATCATGTGGAATAACTTGACTTATATCCATGTCTTGAGGAGAATTCTCTACGGGCAAATAGCTTGGGTAATTATTATTGGGTCTATTATTTTGCTGCAACTGTATAGGTACACTATATTCAATGGGATATGGAATTTCCATAGGTGCTGTGAATTGGTTGGTTGACACTGGATACGGATACGCTGGAGCCTGCACTGGATACTGATATTGCACTGGATACTGATTCTGCACTGGATACTGATACTGCACTGGATACTGATACTGCACGGGATACTGATTCTGCACTGGATACTGATACTGCACGGGATACTGATTCTGCACTGGATACTGATACTGCACGGGATACTGATTCTGCACTGGATACTGATATTGCACGGGATACTGATATAGCAAATTGTTGTAGACCATTGGGTTATAGGGTTGTATGGAATGATATACATCTTGGGGTTGTACGGACTGCTGCACATCTTGGGGTTGTACGGACTGCTGCACATCTTGGGGTTGAACATGACTTTTGCAATGATTTAAGTAGCACTTTTGGTATCTGAATTGCTTATTACAGATATTACAACGGAAAACTGAAGAACTCATTTTTTTTTTTTTTTTAATTTTTTTTTTTTATATTTATTTATTGAAAAAACCTTAATATATATATATATGTTGAAACAACTTATAAATGCCTTTATATATTGTTTTTAGTTTGTAATATAAAAAAAGTTCTATTTTTTAAAACACAAGGAGTTTAGAAATATTCACGACTTCTTGGTTTTATATACAAAAATGTACTGACTTCAATCTTAAAAAATTTGACTTACAGTAATTCGTGAAAATGTTTAGTATGGTCTAGTACGCTACATTTCAAAAAGTAGTTTTCAGTATTTGCATAGTTAGTAACTTGTAGCTACAAAAATCGTTGGTTGTAAAATTTTAAAAAGTAGTTTTAGAAGTTCAGCGGGTATATGAGATACAGCTTATGCATGCCTCTACAATACAAAATGTTTAAGGGAATGAAACTGCTACGTAGACAATATTTATGTAAACAAACATTTTGATAAGTGATATGTATAGAGTACAGAGACATGCTTGTGCATGCAGATACGTTACAAAGTTTTGAACGGAATGTGATATATACAGAGTACAGGGGCATGCTTATGCATGCCTCTACAATACAAAATGTTTAAGGGAATGAAACTGCTACGTAGACAATATTTATGTAAACAAACATTTTGATAAGTGATATGTATAGAGTACAGAGACATGCTTGTGCATGCAGATACGTTACAAAGTTTTGAACGGAATGTGATATATACAGAGTACAGGGGCATGCTTATGCATGCCTCTACAATACAAAATGTTTAAGGGAATGAAACTGCTACGTAGACAATATTTATGTAAACAAACATTTTGATAAGTGATATGTATAGAGTACAGAGACATGCTTGTGCATGCAGATACGTTACAAAGTTTTGAACGGAATGTTATGTATACAGAGTACAGAGACATGCTTATGCATGCATATACGATACAAAATGTTAAAGGGAATGAAACTGCTACGTAGACAATATTTATGTAAACAAACATTTTGATAAGTGATATGCACAGAATACATAGGCATGCTTATGCATGTAGAGACGTTCCAAAATTATGTAGCAAAAGAAACTGCTACGTGGACAATATTTATGTAAAAAAACATTTGGATAAGTGATATGCACAGAATACGTTGGCATGCTTATGTATGTAGAGACGCTGCAAAATTTTGTAGCAAAAGAAACTGCTACGTAGACAAAACTTTGTGGTATATGATAAACTACAAAAGTTTTGTAGCTAAAGAAAAAAGAGAACTTTTCAGCGAATCTACTTGTTAACTTATAATGCTATCATTATTTCATTTCAACAATGCCCTCCATTTGGAAGACACCTCTATATAAAAGGGTCATGCGTCAGATTCGAAAAGACTGGGCTAAAGCAGTTATGATGCGGGAATTCGAAAGACACCTGGAAGGGGACGAAGAGTTATTTCTCTCGCTAAATACTCAGCACCGAACTGAAGAAGACGAAGAGTTCGAGACGCTATTGCAAGGTGATGAGGATGCATTACTTGCAATAAACTCTCAACAGCTTGAAGAAACGCATCGCCCACTTGTTGATATAATCAGTGTGGAAATCCTCCCACCAATCGATTTGCCAATATTTTTGGCAATGTATGAAAACTCGGACGATGCAATTTTGGATGAGGCAGCTCGTTCGGTGGAAAACTTACTTTAAAAGTGAAATATCTGAAAAATTTATAAATAAATGCATCTAAAAAATTAAAACAAAAAACTAATGGCTTTTTATTTTAATTGTAATCAAAATACTTATTTCAGCGGAAAAAATGGCTAGAAAAAATGATTCATCAAACAGTTTATAACATTGAAGACATTGGCTGCATTAATTTTAAACAAATGGAAACTAACCATTCAACATATTTCTATTGTAGCTATCACGACTATGGTGTTTGTGCCTTAAGGAATGCAATTTTACTTAAAAATGAAAATGTTAACAAACTTTTAAATAAATGCTTATAAAAATTAAAATAAATGTCTTTTATTTCAAATAAACACCTATATACATATTTATTTCAGAGAACACACAAACAAATAAACACAATGGTTCATTCATTCAAATGGTCAAGGGAATATTTGGGCACAACGAATAAACGCTTATTATTTGTTTGTATGTATATGCGTACATAAATATCTACAAATTTATTTCATTTCATACTGACCCACTTGCGCTAAATCCAGGAAAGCAACAAAAAAGCGGACTGTCACACAGACTCACCAATCGTCACACACACACCCCCTGTCTGACAGGCAGACATTCCAATCGCCACTCAGAACACAAAAACACACACATATTAATATTCTACAAAATACAGAAATCGCACCACCATCCAGATCCCCAAATAAAATCCATCGATGATCGTCATGTATAAAATAAACAAAATATCAAATTCAATATTTATGCAATAGTAATTTTTTTCACAACGTCTTCAAGATCAGAATAATCAAATTATTCCCCCACACTCAAGCATTGCACACAAAAAAGAAATAACTGAATTGCTGGACAAAAAATCATAAGTAAACACACACCAAAATTAAAAATATCTTAAGTAAACACACACCACAATTAAAAACAAGCTAAAAAATAAAAGAAGAAATCTCACTCCAGCAAGAAGAAACGAACCACAAACATTAGGGCCATCCATTTATACAACACTTTTGAGATATTGTACTTCCTAAAAAATGTTGTGTCAGATACTAAAAATTTATTATTTTCTATTAGGCCATAGCACCCATGTAGAGACAGAATTCCTACGCTCACATATGGACAGACAGAAATTCCCACGCTCACATACCGACGGACATGTATTCCCAAGGTCACATATGGACAGACACAAACTCCCAAGCTCTCATATGGACAGACAAAAATTCCCACGGTCTCACGCTCACTTATACAAACTCATTTTGGTTACTACAGCACCCCTCCACCAAACTACCCCCCATATATGGACGGACAGAAATTCCCACGGTCTCATACGGACAGACACAAACTCCCAAGGTCTCATATGGACAGACAAAAATTCCCACGCCTACCCCAACATCATAAAAAATTAAACAACAACAATGTGAACATCCCTATTTAACCGTGGGAAAATACACACACACACATTAAAGTATCAAATTACAAAAAAAACCCATTAACACAAATTTGGCAATTAAAATTTAAAAATTTTAAAATTTAATTGCTGAAATTTGAGTATTTTAATTGTTCTCGCACATACAGTTATTAACTACTCAAAAACATTTTTTTTCACTGGTCTAAAATATAATGCGCTTATGATTATATAGCACACATTGTGAATACCCCAATTGTCTCAATCAAATTAGTTGCTTTATGCAAGCATTTAGAAATACTTGACGCACGTAACAAACAAATAACTACTAAATAGATTAATTATTACATATTATATACATCATCGAATGAATGAAAATTCTGCATTAGATCCTGAATATATATATTATAATTTTCGTTATAATTGGGGTATTCACTCTGTGTGCTATATAATCACAAACGCATTATATCTTAGACTAGTGTAAAAAAATGTTTTTGCCATATATTTTTGTGATGCATACAAAAGAGTCATTTCAGGCATGTTTTTGTTTTGTCATATATATAGGTATTCACACTGTAGTCATAAAGTCATAAGTCATAAAATAATAGCACGAAAAATATGACTAGTGTGAACAGCCCGTCATAACTTAGTGTGCTATTTCAAACACCGATCAGCTGCTGCCACCTACGTAAGTTAAACGAGAAAAAATTTTCACTTGTATATATATAGTTTTTGCGATTTAGTTCTCTTTTAATTTTTTTATGTTATAAATATGTGATTTAATGCACAGTCATATAGGTATGAATAGTTTTTTAGCCGTTTCTTAGTAGTGAATCATATATAAGTAACGGCGGCAAACGAAAAGTAAAATTTCGCTTCCAGGGTTGGGAAAATTAAAGTTTTTTTGGAACATGCAATATTGTGAAAGTGACCACAAATGGCAAATTTTAAGTTTTTTTAAATAAAACGAATTTATAACTAATGAAGACTAGCGTTGGTAAAAAAATTAAAACTTCGCTTTCAGGGATGGGAAACTGAAATTTTTGATGTGTTAACATCTATACGCGAGTTATAAATAATAACACAAATACAGTGTGGTTTACTTATTTTTATTTTTTGAATTGAATCTTAAGACTGAGCCTATGTTTAGGTTTACATGCATTTATATACTTAATCTAAGCCTTGTCCTTGGAATAATTTCCTTTGTTGTTTCACCTACGTACTTAATTAGGGTTGTTTATGGTATTTACCATCTTTCTGTTTTTATCTTTATTACTTACAATCTACTGTATTTATGATGTTTGTTTAGGATTTACAGGTATATTTGTTTACCTACTTACGTTTATCATTTATTATTATTCACTTAGGTATAGACAGTTTTGTTTGCTTATGTCTAATTATAATATTTAGGTCTAGACAGTTTTGTTTGCTTATGTCTAATTACCATACTACTAACAATAATAAGGATGTAACTCCTCCATCCCTTGACAAAAATTCTCCCGAATTTTCCTTTTCATATAATTTCAGTAAGTTTTATTATATAAACACATATACATTTTTCTTTAATTTTATTTATATTGAATTTATGACATACATTTAATAAACTCAAATTTCCAAAAAAAAAAACCATATAAATATATTGTTTTCTTACTTATTCTATTACATATTTCTTTTTTATATTTGCTAACTCTAAGTTTTCTATTTCGTGTCCGCTTTTTATTCGCATTTTATTGATAACAGTAACATTTTTTTAATTAATTTTTATAATTACAATTACGATAACAATTATGGCAATTAAAAGCGTTACGTTTACTCCATATGAAATATTTTTATGGAATTTAAGTTCTTCTATTTCCCTAATGTTTTCAAAATTTTTTAGTTCGATTGGCTTAAAAGGTATTGGTACAGTGTCTGATTTCGGTATGTCATTACTAGGATAAAAATATTTATCTTGAACAATTGTTTTCTGATTTTGGAAGGTTTGGTTATTGATGTTAATTTTACAATTATAGAACATAAGAAGGTAATTTTTATTAATTATAAGTCTTCTACTGTCACAGTCCTGTATAATTTCTAAGTTGTTGGCATTTTTTATTAAAATCATATCGTCTTCAAATGCCTCAATTTCAGTTTTATTATTAAACTTAAAATTACAATTATTTGACAGAGTACAGTGCTTACTTTTTTTAAGATTTTTGAAATAGACATTTTTCTCATACTGTAAAACATTATTTCCAATTTTAATGACATAACCATTTGGTTCATTAATCTCCATATAAATTCTGTTGGGAAGGGCTAATATCATTTTCAAATCAGTTTCAATATAATTAATTGGAATTTTTATTACAAAAATTAGTGTTCCATCTTCGTAATTTAAAATGTCAATTTTCATAAATTTTAATTTAAAGAAATCTATTTGAAATTTATCTATTTCCTCAGATGTTAGTATACTTGGGTGAAATATATGGTGTTTAGCAGATACTATGTTTTCCTGAATATGTTCAATTTTTCCTTTTAGGAATGATAGTTTAAGCATTTGGTCAGTATATAAAAGTCTTCGAATTATTTCGCTGTGTCTGTTTTCAAAACTGGCCAATGTTTTTTTTATATTTTCCCTGTCATCTTCAATAGTCGATTTTAGTGTTTGGATTGATTCATTAAAATGCGTATTTATATATATTTGTTTGTTAACTGTTTCTATAATATTATGACTATTTTCATCCACTAACTTAAGGTGTTCGAGAATTTCCTGACGGTCGTCATCATCCATAACCCCAACTAACCATTTTTGTATATATCCTACGATGTTAAACAACCCTCTTTTCTTTCTAAGTTCTAACGGTATTATTGATTTCAATTTCGATTTGATTGTTTTTAATTCTAATTCAACTATTTCTCTATTATGTAAGTCTAAATTTCTTATATTATCCTCAATTTGATTTACAATAAGATTCAACTCTTTGATATCAATTAAATGTAAAATTGTGGAAGTTTGGTTTACCACTTCAACTTTCCTCAACTTAATTTGTGCGTATCCTGATTCCTCGGTTACTAGATTAATCTGCAGTATTCCTTGTATCTCGGTTGTTAGCATCATAATCGCCATTATGATCGTCCATATCTGTAAATTTAGGCGGTCTTTTTATATTTGTTAAATGAACATTTTCTAAATTGCGTTTAATAAATTTTGGTTCTTCCTTGTGCCTTACGTTTTTATAATTTTTTATGAATCCTTTCTTCCTTTTCTCAATGTAAGATTCCCTATTGCGATTAAGCTTTTGAATAGTATAATGCTTTTTATTTTTCAATCTACTTTTGATTAGTTCGTGATCTATAGAACCATTTAAAACGTCAAATGGAGTACAATTTATAGTGCTGTGCACTGTGTTGTTGTAAAATTTTATGGCTTTTGTCATCTGAGTAGTAATTGGCAATTTTTCTTCCAGGTTAAGTGTTCTAATTTTTTCAGTCAAAGTATTGTTTAGACGTTCAATATCAAAATTTCCGGTATGACTATTTGGTTTAGTGGCATGAAATTCGATTCTTTCTTGTGACAAAAAATCCCTTACGTTCTTTGAGTTAAATTCATTATCAAAAATAAATTTTTTAACTGGTCCTTTTATTGCCAAGAACTCATTTATTTTGCCTATAATAGTTTGATTGTTTCTATCTGGAAAATGAAATGTTTCGAAAATTTGTCAATAAAAATTACAAATGAGTGTTTGCTATTTACGTATGTATCAATGTGAACAATTTCATTAACCGAGGTTGGCGTTTCTGTGAAATGAAACTTTGGTTTGATTGGATTGCGGTCATATTTTCCTCCGGAGCATATATCGCAATTATTTACAATATCATGTATCTTTATTTTAAGTTGTGGGTGATAGATTTTATGCTTCATTCCTTCATAAGTCGGAATAATTCCTGCATGACCCACTTCATTTTTATGAAAAAACGATATCTGTTTCTTTAGCTCATTTTCGTCTTCAATATCCCTCGCAAAATAGGTACATTTCACAAAAGATATTTTTTCAATACTCAAATCCACTAAAATTCGTTGCAATTTGTGGAAATGGTGATCATCGAGTTCAGAAAATATTGCGACTTTTCCTTTATCAATATGTCTTCGGACTATATTGATAACACTATCAGACTCAAGGTCACCTTTATCAATAAAAATTTTCTTCTTATTAAAAATAATTGTCATTTCGATTTCCTTAGTTTCCTTTAAAATAATTTGGTACTTAAAGCGATTTACAATTGTATCAAGAATTGGAATATGATCATTATAATTTTCTGCTTGTGAGTGTACAGTTAAATTTTCTTCTTCAGATTGGTCAGTTCTCCTGCATTTATGTTCTTGATCCTAAACATTTCGTTTAGTGTGATTCCCAAATTTTCGGAATCAAATGTGTTTATTTTATGTTTCTCACAATTAATTCGGCTAAGAAAGTCGGCTATTTTATTTTCTTTACCTGAAATATAATCGATTTTGGCATCATATTCTCCCAATTGTACTAACCATCGTTGCAATCTTGGACTAATATCCTTGCCTGAATTTTTTACCTGCAACCACTTCAATGGCTGATGATCTGTTTGTAAATCAAATTCCCTTCCAAAGACATAAGGTCTATAATATTTTACTCCCCAAACTATTGCCAATAGTTCTTTTTCAATAGTGGAATAATTTTGCTCATGGTTATTTAATGTTCGTGACGCGAATGAAATTGGATGACCTTCCTGTATTAGAACTGCGCCAATTGGGAAATTGCTAGAATCAGTTATAAGTTTAAAGCGTTTATTAAAGTTAGGATACCTTAGAATAGGTGGGTTAGTTATAATATCCTTTAATTTTTCAAAAGCCACAATGTAGTTTGGATCTCTTGTGTTAGGTTTTAATTTTTTTTTTTAATATTTTATCATAGGATAAGCTATTTTAGAATAGTCTTTTATAAATTTTCTATAGAAACCTGTTACTCCTAAGAAGGATTTAATTTACTTCTGAGTTGTAGGGAGGTTTAATTTTTGAATTACCTCAATTTTCTTTGGGTTCGGCCTGACACCTTCGGGTGTAAGGATATGACCCAAAAAATCAGTTTCTTTTTTTTTTAAATTACATTTATCTATTTGAATCTTGAGTCCTGCTTCTTTAAGCGTTTGAAATATTTTCCTTATATTTGCTACATGTTCATCTAAGGATGTGCTAAATATAAGAATATCGTCCAAATATACTACGCAAATTCTGTTTATATGATAACGGAGCACATGACTCATAAGACGTTGGAAGGTCGATGGAGCATTTTTAAGTCCAAATGGCATTCTTACAAATTCATAATGTCCGAAAGGTGTTGAAAATGCTGTTTTTTCCATACCATTTTCATTCATTAAAATTTGATGAAAACCTTTTGCAAGGTCAATAGTAGAAAAATACTGAGCTTTACCCAGTTTGTCAAGAATCCCATCTATATTTGGAATTGGGAATTTATCACTTATCGTGTTTTCGTTTAATCTTCTATAATCTATGACAATTCGCCACTTTTGAACTCCCGAATTGTCTATCTTTTTCGGTACTACCCATAAAGGACTATTATAAGGCGAGTTACTTTCCCTAATTATATTTTGGTCTAACATTTCTTTTATTTGTTTTTGGATTTCTATCTCATGTATTTGCGGGTATCTGTAGATTTTTGAATATAACGGTCGGTCTGTTGTAGTTATTATTTCATGTTTTATTACAGATGTTGTGGAGAGTTTATCCCCTTCTTCATAAAATAATTCTTTAAAATCTCGTAATAATTTACTAATCATGTGATTTTCTTCCGAATTCAAATGTTCTAAATTTAATTTTTGTATATTACTGTATTCAAGTGAGCAAATTTCCGAACTATTGTATGGGTTATAATTTATAAACGGTATATTGTTTCCTAAAATATTAATAAAATTATTCTCTACATCAATCTTAGCTTTAAGAACAATGAGAAAGTTCTGACCAATTATGGCTGAGTAATTCTTACTACTAAAATTTATGACTTTCCAGGATAAAGTTCCTGTAATATTGAATTCTGTTGGTATGGGTGTAACAATTTTTTGTGTGATTTGATTTATTCCGTTTATGGTTCTATACAATTGCGGTAAATCAATGTTCTGAATAGGAAATGAATTCCCCAAGGCATTTGGCTTAATTATGCTTGTTTCCGAACCAGTATCTATGAGACATTTAATTTTGTGATCACCAATTGTTACAACTACTATGGGTAATTTTGTGAAGGAGGCTGTATAGAAAAATTTACATCTTCCTGTTCTCTTAAGTTACCAATGTCCATTGGCTCTGGTACATAATTATTAAAAGTACTTGTTTCACGTTGTTGTCTACTTTGATAAGAATTTCTAGTTTGGTTAGATTTTAGTTGTTTTGGAAAACGGTTGTAATTAGACTGTTGAACAGAATTTCTATTAAAATTCATGTCTTGCATAGTATTTAGGTTTTGCTGCCGAAAATTCCTTGTCATCGAACTACAATTCGGTCTATACTGAAGGCTAATGTTAGACTCAGATTTTTTCTGGTTATTAGGGTATTGAAAATTATTATTTGGCGTTGGTTTGTGGAAATTGTAATTTTGTTTTCTATCATATTTTGTATTACTTCTATGGTTAAATGCAATGGCTCTTGTGTCGTCTAATAATTTAAGTTTTGTGTATTTCATAATTATTTCAATCAAGGTTTCATGCTCTCCTACATGTGCTCGAATAGGTCCATCTATTTTCTGTAACAAAATGTCTACTAAATCCCTATCGACGTTTTCTGGTTTGTATATACTAGGTTTTAGTTGGTCTACTAAATATATGTCATTTATTTCATATTTTGATTTTTCAAATATACTAAATAATTGATTCAAATTTCTTACTTTAACTGTACGGCAGAAGTTGAAAATTTCCGCATATGTCTTCCTCGGTCTGAATACCTGCAGCATTCTGGCTTTTATTTCCTCCCAGGAAGCTTTATTTTCCAACTCTCTCACCCTTCTACCAGCATTTCCTAAAATTTTTTCATTTACTATGATTCTGGTGCAAAATTGAGTCAGGATTTCATTATTTCCACAAAGAGTAAGGTTTTCCTCAACGGCATGTATAAATGCTCTTGGGTTATGCGTTTCATCGAGGGGTTTTAGACGTCGGAATTGTTCTATGATGTCTTTAGGCGTCATATTAAATGCAAACGCATCATTCTGAATGGGTTGTTGAAATTGTTGTTGTACTTGCTGCTGTTGCATTTGTTGTTGCATTTGTGCCTATAATTAGGCCTCTTTCTGACCTATTTGTTCCTCCTGTAGTCGTAATGCTCCTTCTAACTGCAATACTTTCCTTTGCAGTTCGTCAACAAAGTTTTCCTGCTTTTGATTCATCATTTCTTTATTTTCACAATCTTTGGATTGTATTTTAATATTATTATAATTTTTTTTTTTGTTATATAATTTAATAATAGTTTTTTTAGAATTTTATTTTTTAAATTCGAAAACCGTCTGCGCCAGTAAAACAATTATTAATTTCAAATTAATTGTTTAATTAATTTAATAAAAATTCTTTAGAATTTTATTTTATGTTCGAAAACCGACTGCGCCAGTTATATGTAAGTAATAACACAAATACAGTGTGGTTTACTTATTTTTATTTTTTGAATTGAATCTTAAGACTGAGCCTATGTTTAGGTTTACATGCATATATATATACTTAATCTAAGCCTTGTCCTTGGAATAATTTACGTACTTAATTAGGGTTGTTTATGGTATTTACCATCTCTCTGTTTTTATCTTTATTACTTACAATCTACTGTATTTATGATGTTTGTTTAGGATTTACAGGTATATTTGTTTACCTACTTACGTTTATCATTTATTATAATTCACTTAGGTCTAGACAGTTTTGTTTGCTTATGTCTAATTATAATATTTAGGTCTAGACAGTTTTGTTTGCTTATGTCTAACAATAATAAGGATGTAACTCGCGCGCCTCTAGGGCAGTAAACTATCAGTTTCAATACATACGCAAGTGTAAGTGTCCCAACAAACCAAAATGATTTAGAAAAAGCTTGAAACAAACTTACTAACATAAGCCTTAAGCTTAGAAAAGTGTTGTGATTACTATTATAAAAGTGTTATTAAAAATTGTTTAATAATGAAAACTGTACCTTTGCGATAATATTACCTATCTATAATATAATATAAGCCATGAAGTCTAACTATAGAATAAGCTTACAAAAACAATAGTTTTCTAATCATGTTTGTAATAAGCTTACATTCGTAATATTTTTGTAAGCTTAAGAATATAACTAAATAATATTTGCACATTGAACGATAGTAATAATTTTTTTCATTATTCATTATTATTTTTTATTTTATAAAATAATACATATTACATATTATATTATATATTATATAACACTTATTTTATGTATATTATATATTTGTGTATGGATGTACATATATATATATATATATATATATATATATATATATATATATATATATATATATATATATAGATATATATATATATATATATATATATATATATATAAATTATTTTTTATATTATTTTTATATTATATTTTTCTTAGGAACATATTTCTTGCGCGACTCTTGCCTATTTTTGGCGAATTGAAAAAAAGATTTTGTGCTTTTTACAAATTCGTCCTCACCCACTCCAATAGAAATAGCAGCATCTGCAAAAATGAAAAAGTAAATGAATATGGTAATGAAACAATATGTAAAATAAATTCTTCATGTTTCTTGACCTCTTTTTAATTATTATTGTATTCTGATATTTTTAAGCTTAAGGTCTCTTTATTTTAGTTTAGTTTTTAATTTCAATATTTCGTCACTCCGTTGTGTGACTTCTTCAGGAAATTAATTATTTTATTTGATATGAAAAAATATGTTGTTTGTGAAACAAAATTATTTGTCAACAAAATACAAAAAGATTCAAACAAATTTTAAATAAATTTACAATATATGAACAATAATAAAATATTTAAACCTAAACATGCATATATATTTAAAAAACATTTATAAAAAACAATTTTTAAAAAATCATATATACATACATATGCATACATACACATACACACATACATATGCATACATACACATACATAAACATACATACACATGTACATACATATGTATATATATATATATATATATATACATACATAAATACATACAAATATATACATATAAAGACATACACATACATATGCATACACATACATACACACACATACATACATACAAACATGCATACATACATACATACATACATATATACATATATACATACATGCACACATATACACATACATATATACAAATTAATAATACATATAAATATAAACAAAAACACATATACATATATACTTATAAACATATTTTTCAACAACAATCTGGAAGTTACAAAGAAATTTAAATACATTTATTTAGAACAAAATATTTAAACGTATACATGTATATATATTTAAAAAAAATTTATATACTTTGAAAATGTTTCAATATTAAACACAGAAACTAATTATAAACGTAGATTTATGTTAGAAATGTTACACATAATCAATACACCAATCACAAAAAGAATTAATTTTAAGGCAGATAGAGCAAATGTAGCTCAAAATTATAGGCATCTAGTTCATAAGAGATAGATAGGGATAGTTATTGTTTGTTAGTGTTTAAATATGTTGTTTATTTTAACTTGTTTTTCAAACTTTTTGAATTTTGTTGAAAAATATGTGTATATGTTTATAATTTATTTAAATTTGCTTAAAACATTTTGAATTTTGTTGCTAAATATGTATATATGTTTATACGTATATATGTATATGTTGAAATATTTTGTTATGTATGTTTATAAACTACATATGTATGTATACATTTATATGAATAGAGTGAACAGCTGTTTACAAAAATTTTTTAAAATATATATACATGTATACGTTTAAATATTTTGTTCTAAATAAATGTATTTAAATTTCTTTGTAACTTCCAGATTGTTGTTGAAAAATATGTTTATAAGTATATATGTATATGTGTTTTTGTTTATATTTATATGTATTATTAATTTGTATATATGTATGTGTATATGTGTGCATGTATGTATATATGTATATATGTATGTATGTATGCATGTTTGTATGTATGTATGTGTGTGTATGTATGTGTATGCATATGTATGTGTATGTCTTTATATGTATATATTTGTATGTATTTATGAATGTATATATATATATATATATATATATATATGTATGTATGTACATGTGTATGTATGTTTATGTATGTGTATGTATGCATATGTATGTGTGTATGTGTATGTATGCATATGTATGTATATATGATTTTTTAAAAATTGTTTTTTATGTTTTTTTAAATATATATGCATGTTTAGGTTTAAATATTTTATTATTGTTCATATATTGTAAATTTATTTAAAATTTGTTTGAATCTTTTTGTATTTTGTTGACAAATAATTTTGTTTCACAAACAACATATTTTTTCATATCAAATAAAATAATTAATTTCCTGAAGAAGTCACACAACGGAGTGACGAAATATTGAAATTAAAAACTAAACTAAAATAAAGAGACCTTAAGCTTAAAAATATCAGAATACAATAATATGTAAAATATTTTACTTCTTATAGCTTTAGCTGTACTTAGGCTCCTTACAGTTTTCTTCTCTGATGTTCCTTTCCAGCATAAATGGTCTGCCAGCTCATCTTTTAATAGTTTGCGCCAACAGTTTTTGTATAATTGGGGTTTTTTGTTACCGTAAGTAACTCTTTTTCCTTAAAAGAAACGGGTTATTTTAAGGCACCTTAACTTGTGAGAAATGGGTTTTTGATTTTAAACTTACAAACGATTTCAAAAAGTTCTTGTCTTCCTGCAATAACTTTTCAAACCTTAAAAATTCGTCTTGAACTTGAAAATTCGTAATCACTTTTGTCAAAATCTTTCTCATCGAAAGAACCAATTTCAGTAGAGCTGGCTGGAAATTCACTAGAATTGCTTCTCTTTTTTTTATTATTATTTAAAAGTAATTCAACAGTTTCTTCCGATTCCTTACGAACACTCTCTTTATATTTCCGTGGCATTTTTTAAAATAATTTTTTCCTATTAATTACTTTTTTTTAATTACTTTTTTAATTACTTTTTTTTTTAATGATACACTGCGTAAAACACTTCGCACTTTGAATAAAACACAAGACTGAAAACTTTAACTAATAATAAAAAATTTAGGCACGCGACAAATAACGGGACATCATTCTCAAAAACACTTACAAAACTCTAGCTAGAATAAGTCATTTGCAATCATATTTGTTAAATTGTTATCCAAACTAAGTGTATAGCAAGTGTTATTGTAAAATGCATCGTCATGTGAAGCATTTTCAAAACAGTATTTAAAATCCGTTAACTTTTTGCACTCAAATAATCTTATGCTTATAAAAAGTTGCTGGAAATTGATTGTGATAAGCTTATTCTAAAACTCATTTACAATTTGTTTGTGAAATGGTCTGTTGGGGTAAGAGTTTGTTTGTTTGTTGTTGTTGCTTGGTAGTCGGTATTGAATGTGATTATTGGGCGATTTTCATATAATTTTCCCACGCGATTTTCTCCGGAAATTCATAGCCGATTTTATTAATTTTTGGATTAAAACGCTAGTGCGGGTTTCGACGAAGAGTTTATCGGCGATCCGATATCGGCGAGCGGAGATTTAAGTGTTTTAATTCGGAGTATTAATTTATAGTAATATTAAAAAAGTGTTTTATGTTGATCTTCGGTTTTGTCTTATGCATAGCAAAGAGAATAGTGACGTGGTTATACGTACATATATAAAAATGAGATAGCAAGACAGCAACGTATGTAGCTTATGTACAAACATAACAATGTATGTATGTACATTTGTCTGTTGCTTTGCATTCTCTTTGTTTTCTGTGGGTTTAATTATTAAACTTTAATATAAAATAAATAAACAAAAAGGTGTTTACACATCGCCCGTGAGTTCGAACACTCATTGATTTTTTTTTATACATGAAAGTAACCAAAAAGGCAACTAACGACGGTTTTTTTTACTAATTAAAACTATTTTTAGTTCAGGAAAAACAAAATTGGTATAGAAAATTAAAAAAAAATTCGATTCCAATGTGAGATAACTGTAATATTTTTTGGTACATGAAAGTACATACCAAAATGGTTACAAATTTTTAGTTTTTTTAAATAAATCTATTTCATGCCTCATTAAGAGTTGCATTGGAAAAAAAAATTAAACAAAATTACGTTTCCAGGGTTGGGAAATTTAAATATTTTTTATGCATAAAAGTAACCAAAAAGGCAATTGGCTGTGTTTTTGCTAATTAAAACTATTTTATAGTTCACGAAGAAAAAAATTGGTATTAGAATCTTAAAAAATCAAAATTTCTATTCCAGGGTTGGAAAATGAAATATTTTATGATACATGAAAGTGACCAAAAGGTTTAAAAATTTTAATTTTTTTATCAATTGGAACCACCTCACTAAGAATTGAATTGGTAAAAAAATAACAACTCGCTTCCAGAGTTGGAAAATCGAAATATTTTTGATACATAAAAGTACCTACATAAATTCTAAATTTTGTATTCTTAGTGAACTAAACCTATTTTATACATCAGGAAAAATGAAATTGGTATTAAAATATTAAAAATTCTGTTCCAAGGTCGAAAAATCGAAATTTTTTGGTGCATGTACCACATACATTCCATATTTGGTTGTTTTTTTTAGTGAATTAAAGCTATTTTAAACTTCGCTAAGAATTAAATTGGCATTAAAAATTTTTAAAATTAAAAATTCGGTTCCAGGGTTGGAAAATCTAAATTTTTTAGTACATAAAACTAGCCATATAAGTTCCTAATTTTGTTTTTTTGTGAATGAAATCTTTTTTATACTTCGGGAGGTAAATTGGTAAAAAAAACAAAAAAAATAAAAATCCAAATTTCAGGGTTGGAATATCGACATTTTCTGATTCATAGAAGCAACCATATAATTTTTCTTTTTGTTTGTAAATTAAAGATATTTGATAATTTTGAAAGACGTTCGGAGGAATTAGAAATACGAAGAGCGAAACTTTTGGCTTCAGAGCCTAAAAATTTAAACGTTTTCTTAATTATAAAAGTAACTGATAACAACATTTAGTTGTTTTTTTAATTAAACCTACTTTCTGTTTTAGAAAGAAAGAACAAATATGTACATCTGTGAAGTGTATTTAAAATTCGGCACAGCCGAATATAGCACGTTTGCTTGATTTTATTTTTTTCATATATGATTTTATAATATTTATTCCACTAAAAACACGTAAATTTATACATTGCTAAACGGTAAAACGAACAACTTCATTACGAAAGCAGCTAACTGAACTGTTTTCGTACAATGCAAGAGAGCCCACGCCCTGTCAAGCGCGGATCAAGGGGCGGGTCATGGGGGTCACGAACAGCCCATGGGCTAGATCACTACTGCTATCTATTTATTCTAAACTCATTGATAAATAAAATAAATACATATTGCATAGGTATTTAAAAAAAATATTTTTTAATATAAATATTGTTTTGATGATGAATAAAAACAAGTTCCGCTCAGCAACAAGTCTTTTTATCATGAATAAATTTGTTTTTTATTATATTTTCGACCTATTTTTTTATATAATCATACAATATTTTTTAAGTTTAAGGTCTTTATGATATATATTTATTTTTCAATATTTCGTTAACCTTTGGTTAACTTCTTCAGGAAATTGTTATTATTTTTTATGTTTTTTTTTTCAATGAAAAAATTTTAAATTACAATTCTAAAAAACAATGTGTGTCATAAAATTAAAATATTATATATATGAATATTAACATATATTAGTGAAAAATTTATATAAAATAATTCAATATACGTATGTATGGAAAAATAAAAATGTTTTTTAAATAACACATAGTTTTAATATTTTAACATAACATACAATGAAAAACACACCGTGTGGCACTGAATTCCTAACTATTTTAAATATGAAAAATACAAAATGTTAACATAATATATTTCTAAATATTATGTTATTAAATATTAACATAATGTAAATTGAAAAATACAGAAGTTAGCATACATGTATGTGTTAAATATTTTTAACCAACGGAAAGACATTCATATTATTTCAACATAACAAAACAATGAAAAGCAATCAATATATATTAAAAATTTTTACAAAAAACATAGCTGCGAAAAAACTACATAAATATGTGTGTATAATGTATATAAAATTAATATGTTTTTACAAAAAGCAACATAAACAATAAATTCCAATAAACATATATATATATATATATATATATATATATATATATATATATATATATGTATATATATAGATATAGATATAATGTATAATGAATACTCCAACATGAACAAAACAAAATATATATATTATATTTTTGTCCTAAATTCTGTTATTATTTTTGTATAACAAATATCTATAAGATTGCGCAAAATTGACTGTGTCTGTGCTGGAATTCATTCTCTTATCTATTGGAACATTTATAATTTGTAACATTTCTAGCATGTATCTACGTTTGTAAATAAATTCTGTATTTAAAATTGAAATATTTTCAGAATCAGGATAATGATCTGAATCAAAGCAATGTGAACATAAAGCTGTCTTTTTTGAATTAATATTCCTATATCTTTGATCTGTCTTATGCCCGGCTATTCTAGTCTTCAATTTATTCTTAGTTATACCTACATACACACCATCACAACTGTCATTGTCGTTTCCTTTGCACGGTATTTTGTAAATTAGATTTATCTAACTTCTGAATCCTATCTTTTGTGTTGGTAAAAACATTTCCTATGTGCTATACATCTTATATGCCATCTTGTACTTTGTTTTATCATACATATCGACTTTTCTAATCTTTCTGACATTTTTGGTACATATATTAATGACTTATAAATTTTTGGTTCATTACCGTTATTATTATTAATACTATTATTATTACTATTATTATTATTGTTGCTGTTGTTATTATTATTGTTATTATTAATGTAATTATTACTATTAATAATATTTCTGTTATCATTAAATTGTCCTATCAATCTACAAGAAAACTGTTGTCACTCAATATATGCATAATCTTCTTCTTATTTGGAATTCAACATCACTTAATGTCAAAATTCTCTCTATAAAATTTTTGGCCGTATTAATTATCATCCTCTTTGGATTTTTTGAATAATAAATAATAATTCTGCCAGATGATGTTGGTTTTTGGAACCAATCTATTGATAATCCATTTTACTTTCTTAATACTAATGTATCTAAACATGAAAGTTTCGAGTTATTTTCCATTTCAATTGTGAATTTTATATCAGAGTGAAAAGAATTAAATGTTGATAATATATTATCAATCTCACTCTCTGGAAGGATACAAAACAAATCGTCAACATATTTTACTAAAAGCTTTGGTTTATTCGTCAATTTACTAATACATACATCTAGTAATTTTTCCATTACTATATCAGCTGTAAGCGGAGAGGCTGGAGATCCCATTGGAAGACCCTTATTTTGTTGATACATTTTATGTTTACATTGAAAGTATCTATTATCCACTATACAAAACTTTACAATACGTGAAAACAAGCTCTTATTAATGTCTGTATATTGTGTTATTTTATTCCAACTTTCATCAATAATATTCATTGCTAAATCAACTGGTATACTTGGAAATAGAAATACAACATCAAGTGATATTAATTTCTCATCAATAGGTATCTAATTTTGTGTTCTTTATCCTGTCTTTAAAATCTAAAGAATTGGATATGTTATATTTTGAGCCCATTGTTAATTTTTTTAAAATTTGTGTTATATATATTTGCTAAGTTCATAAGAAGGAGAATTTATACTAGAACAAATTGGTCTCAACGGAAAATTATCTTTATGGATCTTAGATAATCCATATAATTTAGGAGAAGTAGAAATATTTGATTTTAATTAATATTTTTCTATGTTAGAAATAATATTTGCCTTAAAAGGCTCTTCAACTAAGTGATTATTACATTTTTGTAATCTAGTAGTAGCATCTCTATTAATCAAATTATATGTATTAAAATTTTATCTATTCTTAAATTATAGTCACTTCTATTCATAGCAAATGTTACATTTCCCTTATCCGCATTCAAAATAATTATAGGTTTATTTAATTTTAAAAAATTTTTAGTTGATTTTAGACAATCATTTATATATTTATCCCTATTTGTCAATTTACTTCTATTAATATGATTATCTAAGATCGTAGTAAATCTTGACCTAACTATCTCCTGTTTTTCCTTATCTTGTATTGTCTTAATGAAGTCTTCTCCATCCGCTATTACCTTCATAATAGGAAAGTTATTTCCTTGTATAGGTAATGCATATTTCTTCCCTAAAGACAAAATGTATATAACATCACGAGGAAACAGTACATCAGATTTATTGACAAACCATTTTTGGTTTAATCTGATTCCTAATTCTCTTTTCTGCAAACTAACAAGACAATTTAATTTTTTAATATGTACCTTTTTAGTTCTATCTGTGAATATTTCTGTTATTCTCTCTGTATATTCTGAAAAATGCGTTAATTCTAGAGTAGATAAAATTCTTCTTAATTTTGCTTCCATGGCCGATAATTCAGTGTTATACTCCTTTAGGTTTTCATGTTTCTGCTTTATTGCCCAATTAAGCATCTTCCCTTGAAAATTTTGTATATTTCTCGAAATCATCAATTCTGTTGACCATTTACCGTTTTCATGGAAAATACAAAAAATGCTTTTAGTGGAATTTTTTATGAAATTAGGAATAACGCCTTTATTTTGACAACAAATCTACACATCTTTTATTAACAAACAAAACAACAGAAGTAAAAATATTACCACTAACATACAAAATAAACAGAATAAAAAATTGGACACGTTGAAAGAAAAACAGTTCAATATACTATATATGGATTCAAACATAATACTAATTGGTTCGAAAATAAAACTAATATTGAGTTCCCAGTTGAATCCAGATGGCTATTATCATTAGGAAAAAAGTTTGCACTACCCGTAGATAAAAATAGTTTTTCGGCACTTCATACAATTGTGGACATAGAACAATGTATTTTGCAAATGGAAGATAAAAAAGACCAGGATAAAGATTTAACACGAATCAAATTAACGAACAACATAATACGATTTAAAAGAAAATTAAAAAATACACCAAAAGAAAAATTCATTTTGACTATATACAAGAACACAAAATCTTTTCTCAAAAAACATAGCAACATCATCATCGTACAAGCAGATAAGGGAAATAAGACGGTAGCAATGTACAAAGAAGAGTACAATAATAAAATGGAACAATTATTGAATGACAAAACAACATATATAAAACTTAGAATTGACCCAACGACAAAAAGAAAATAATAAGATAATATCAGAACTGTATAAAAATAATGCAATTGACAATTGGCTTAGGAAACAACTACTTTGCCCTGCTGCAAACGCTCCCCGAACATATGGACTCCCCAAAATACACAAGCCAAATGTACCTCTAAGACCAATAATTTCCTCGATACAAGTTCGGTGCAACAAACTCTCTAAATATATGGGGAAAATTTTGAAAAATATCATTTCGGACAAATACAATGTATTAAACTCCGCAAGTTTCAAAAAAGATTTAAAAAACATCACATTAGAGGATGGGGAAATGTTAATTTCACTTGACGTGATATCCCTTTTCACCAACATTCCAGTAGGGAAAGCCACTAACATTATACTGGAAAAATGGACACTCCTTCAAAAATACACAAATATGTCTAAATCATTATTCTCAAAAATACTTCGGTTTTGTCTCTGCTAGAATAATTATTTTGTATACGAAAAGGAAATCTTTAAACAGACTTTTGGTATGCCAATGGGAAACCCGATATCACCAACCATTGCGGACATTGTGTTAGATGATTTATTAAACGAAACCTTAAAAAAACTTAACTTAGATAACATAAAATTAAAATACGTAGTAAAGTATGTAGACGATCTCTTTGCCATAATCAAAATTCAAGATAAAGATAAAATATTAAATACATATGTTCAACAATTATCACTCCAGAATCAAATTTACCATGGAAATAGAACAATCGATCACATATTTGGACACAAAAGTACACAAAGAAAACAATAAATTAATACTAGATTGGCACAAAAAAGAAACAGCATCCGGAAGAATTATAAATTTCAATTCCACACAACCATGAAATCAAATAATCAACACTGCCAAGAACATTATATACAGAATCCTTCACCTCAGCGACACCCAATTTCACAACAAGAACATCAAACACATAACACAAATACTAACTGAAAATAGTTTCCCTAAAAAAGTAATAACGCAATTAATTAATGAAACTTACACAAAATTATTTAACAACACAACACCTGAAAATACTAACAAAAGGGAAGAAAATATGTAAGTATTATAGTGTAAGTTACATACCTGGCCTAACTGATAACACGAACATCAGAAACACAATAAAGCAAATAAACATAAAGTTCGCATATAAACCAAATACAGTGAAAACCGGATAAGTGCAACACGCATAAATGCAAACAACGCTTAAGTGCAACGTGTTTCGAAGCCGTAAGCCTATTTTATACTTTTTCGTGTAAAAATGCACGGACAATTGCAACACGGATTAATGCAAAAAATGCATAAGTGCATAATAATTTCAAGCCTCAAGAGACATTTTTAGTACAACTTTGTATGCATAAATGCACAACTAAAATAGTTAATTTACACCTAAGCACTTTTTCCTACAAAAAGTAAAAAAAGGAACGTAAAATTACATGGCTGGTATGTGTAAAAAGGTACCTAAAATTACAACGCTGGTATGTGTAGAAAGACAGATCAAAAGAGAAACGAAAACAAATTTAAGTCAACCGCTCGTTTGCTGAAGAAAATTTGGTTTTTAGTAAGTAAAATACATACATTTTTAAAATCTTTTTGAATAAAAATTAACAAATTCAATATTTTGCATTCAGATAACCATGAGTTCAAAAAAGCACACATTGAGCGTTAAAGAAAAGCTGAAATTGATTGACTCCTTTAACTCCGGCTGTAGTCGGAAGAGCCTCGCTGAAAAATATAATGTAAATATTTCAACAATTTCGCGAAGTTTAAAAAATCAACAAAAGTTCGAAGTTATTCGCGGCCATCATGGAAACACCAATCGCAAACGCTTCAAGCCAGGACAGTATAACATGGTAAATAAGGCAGTTTCAATGTGGTTTAAAGATATGAGATCCAAAAATGCAATCATCAGTGGGCCCATGATTTGCGAAAGAGCCAAAAAGTTTGCAGTTTCAATGGAGGTAGAAGGTTTCGAGGCAAACGCTGGTTGGCTGCAACGTTGGAAAACCAATGAAAACATTTCTTTTCGAAAAATTAGTGGTGAAAAGGCAAATGCAGATTACACAGCTAGTGCAGAGTGGACAAATTCAACGCTACCGGATTTAGTCAAAGACCTGCATCCTTGCCAGGTGTATAATGCAGATGAAACAGGACTGTTATATAAAGCAATACCTACAGGTACATTTGCTTCGAAAGGCGAGGGAGTGTCAGGAGGGAAAATATCAAAACCGCGATTAACTTTGCTATTTTTGTGTAATTGTAATGGGTCTGATAAGCGTGTGTATGCTATAG
Source organism: Linnaemya tessellans (assembly GCA_951800035.1). Classification (NCBI taxonomy): domain Eukaryota; kingdom Metazoa; phylum Arthropoda; class Insecta; order Diptera; family Tachinidae; genus Linnaemya; species Linnaemya tessellans. The sequence continues at coordinate 43,199,357 of OX637533.1, read as the reverse complement.
GAAAATCAAAAAAACCACACAACTTTAAGGGAAAAGTTATTCCGATTCCAAATTACGGTCAATGAAATGCCTGGATGAGTAGCTCCATATGGACTGAAATTCTGACCGATTTCGATAAAAGCCTGAAACAGAACATTCTACTTTTTGTTGACAACGCTAGTTGTCATAAAATTGCAGATAATTTTATTTTTCAACATATAACTCTACATTACTTGCCACCAAATACAACCTCCTTAATCCAACCTTTAGATCAGGGTATAATTAAAAATTTTAAGGTTCATTACCGCACAGCCCTAGTACGGAAACAGTTATTGGCTTTGGAGGCAGGGATTTCAATTGATAATTTTTAAAAAAGTGTGACTGTTTTAGAAGACCTTAAAATAGTAAAGAGAGCATGGTGGCTCGTAACACCTACAGTAATTCAAAATTGCTTTAGAAAAGCTGGTTTCATAAATAGCTTGGAAGAACCTATCGATATAGAAGAAGTAATTGATTTACCACCGATTCCAGAAGCGGAGTTTAATTCGCTTTTAGAATGTGATAATAACATAGAATGTTATGGTGATCTCACTGAAACTGATATTTTAAAAGAAATTGGACGGAGACACAATTCTGAAGATCAAAATCTGGAACCTGTTGACGAGCAAAGTGAAAAATCTAATAATGTGGAGACTCCTAGCCACACAGAAGCTGTGAAAGCTTTTCACACACTTAAAAATTACATCCAATCCAAAAACGAAAATTTCGACTTCGAAAATTTAGAAGAAAAGCTTTTTAAGGTAGGAACCACAAATTTGATCCAAAAAAAGGTTTCCGATTTTTTCACCTCATATGATCGAAGGCAATCTGATTCAGATTCTTCAGTTTGCTCGTCATCTATATAATCTTCCATACCAACTTTTTTTTAATAATTATTCTTGTTAATAATAAAAAAGTTTTATTTTTGCAATTTTTATTTTTGTTGTTGATTAAAATCAAAGGCAAATTAACTTTGCACACATGTGATTTTTTAAAGACTTTTTTTTAAACTGAACTGATTTTTTAAGTTTTGTAAAAAAAATTTATTTTCATAATATGTACGATACATGAAAGTTTGTAAACATATGTATAGTTACGTATACGTTATAACTTTATGATTTAGGTTTTTAGGTTTTTTTTGTTGTACTCTATGAGACAAACAAAAATATACATGAATTACCAATAAAATTAAACTTTCTTTATAAAAATCATCAACAGTCTATTTTATCTTATATTTTTAAGAAACTTATACTCATATGTATATATACTCTAAGCATATACATATGTACATAGTTTGATTTCTTTTTCTGCAACTATATGTAAATGCAAAAAATTTGCATTTACCCAATAATTGTATAATTGCACTATTTGTGCACTTATCCGAGGTTAGCATAAATGCAAAGAATGGATAAGTCCACAAAAAGTCGAGCGAAAACCGATGTGCATTTATCCGTACTTTACTGTAAAACAATAAACACAATATTTTCAAAAATTAAAGCGCCCATAAATAAGGAACAGCAAAATAATGTAGTCTACGAAATAAAATGCAATGGCAATAACAATAAAGCTGGAAGTACATAGCACGCGTTTCACGCGTCGACGCGTTATAAGCATTTTTCAAAAAAGTAGAACTAGTATAATTGTATGTAACAAGTTACATGGCAAAACGTGTAGAACGCTTGACGCGTAAAGTAGATCTACTTTCTACTTTTGTACGCGCGGCACGCGTCTTGAAAAAATTTCAGCTGTTTTTGATAGCCAGAGATGACAAATTATATAACATTTTCAACGTTATCGATTACTGTGTTTCTGTCGTGGATTATTATTTTTTCAGTTTTATTATAATAAAACATTTTTAATAAGAAAACACCGTCGCAATAAAGATTACTAGTATTTTCAAGAGTGAAATGCATTGAAATAGTTATTTTATCACAATTGTTTCTTCAAACAAATATTCATATAATTTATCGATTTATTTTACGTAATAAGTGCCATCTCTGTAAGGTTTATTAATGTTGCAATATATCGAACAAGGTAGGTTAAACACAGATATTAATATTAAAGTGCAATGGATGAGTAGTTAACTAATGCCGTTAAAAATGACGAATTTCTATACAACAAAAGATTGCTATTGTACAGAAATATTATTTAACATTTTAGCAAAATGAACTTTTGTGAATATAACACTACAGCTGATCAAAACATAAACATTGACGCATAAAACGCTTTGCATGTAACTTGAGTTGAAAAACGCGTCTGAAGTATGAAACGCATAGAACGCGCGACGCGTGTTATGTACTTCCAGCTTAACAGCTGTGATATGTTATACATAGGTACGACGAAACGAAACTTAGAAATGAGACTAAGAGAGCATAGGACAGACATAGAAAAGAAGAAACACTCAACAGCATTATGACAACACATACTGGACAACAATCACACTGCTGATTTTAAAAATGTAAAGATACTAGGCAAGGAAAACATTGAAAAGAAAAGATACACTATAGAAAGTTTAAGAATTCAACAAAAAAGGAAAAGGACGATGAATTTAAAAGAAGATACGGACAACATAAGCACTAATTATAAGTTAGCTATTGAGTAAAGCTGTGAAAAAGCTTTAAGCTGTAATTTGTGTTTATATGAAATGGAAAACCATAGCATTGTTAATAAAAACATATTTAAAATATTAATATGCATATTATAATAAACAAATTATTGTAAGTTCCCATTATAATAAGCGAAAGTGTACAATATAATAATCTTATGTTTTTAATTATTAAATAGATTTCCCAAAAACCTAGATAAAGTCAATAAATAATTGACGAAACGTCGGGAAAATGAAATAAAATAAATTGTTTTATTTATATAAAAACGTAGCCTCACTAGCTCATAACATTAAAATATAAATAAAAACGTTATTGTTGATTTACATTTATATACTTTTTTCCCTAATTTTTTTATACCTATTCATTGTCCATCTTGCTTCATTATTCTTTTTTAGTATCCTATATACGTTTATTCTTTCCCTGTTATCAATTAATCTTCGTTCATCCCTCCTGCATCTGTTATAGTTTGTGTAACGACCACTTCTATTTTCATAATTGTGCAGGTTTCTTTCTTCTCTTATTCTTGTGACAACGTTGTTACCTCTACCATTATTGTATGTTCCTTGTGGTCTGTTGAAACTGCCATTAACAGTCTGAGTATATTGAAATCTGCTTCTATAACTATTATATTCCCTCTGTACAATTCTCTGTAATATGCTCTGTTTCTTTCTTGAGTTATTCTATTTTTATAGTAATATTTACTATTCATCACTCCCTTTTTATTATGCCAGGCTCACATTTATATAAATTTGTTTTTTATTAATTTTTCGACCTATTTTTTATATAATAATACAATATTTTTTAAGATTAAGGTCTTTATGATATATATATATATATATATATATATATATATATATATATATATACATATATTTTTTGTTATTCAACTTACACAGCAGCAATTAGCCTATAGAATCGTAATTCAATTTAATATATAAAATATATATTTTGTTTTGTTCATGTTGTAGTATTCATTATACATTATAAATTATATATATGTATATATATATATATATATATATATATATATATAAATATAAATAAATATATATATATATATATATATATATATATATATATATATATATATATATATATATGTTTATTGGAATTCATTGTTTATGTTGTTTTTATGTAAAAACATATTAATTTTATATACATTATACATACATATTTATGTAGTTTTTTCGCAGCTATGTTTTTTATAAAAATTTAGTAATATATATTGATTGTTTTTCATTGTTTTGTTATGTTGAAATAATATGAATGCATTTCAGTTGGTTAAAAATATTTAACACATACATGTATGTTAACTTCTGTATTTTTCAATTTACATTATGTTAATATTTAATAACTGACAATATTAATAACATAATATTTAGAAATATATTATGTTAACATATTGTATTTGTAATATTTAAAATAGTTAGGAATTCAGTGCCACACGGTGTGTTTTTCATTGTTTGTTATGTTAAAATATTAAAGCTATGTGTTATTTAAAAAAAATCAATGAGTGTTCGAACTCACGGGCAATGTGTTAACACCTTTTTGTTTATTTATTTTATATTAAACCCACAAAAAACAAAGAGAATGCAAAGCAACAGACAAATGTACATACATACATTGTTATGTTTGTGCATAAGTTACATACGTTGCTGTCTTGCTATCTCATTTTTATATATGTACGTATAACCACGTCACTATTCTCTTTGCTATGCATAAGACAAAACCGAAGATCAACATAAAACACTTATTTAATATTACTCCATATTAATACTCCGAATTAAAACACTTAAATCTCCGCTCGCCGATATCGGATCGCCTTAATTTTTGGCCTAAACTCTTCGTCGAAACCCGCACTAGCATTTTAATCCAAAAATTAATAAAATCGGCTTTGAATTTCCGGAGAAAATCGCGTGGGAAAATTATATGAAAATCACCCAATAATCACTTTCAATACCGACTGCCAAGCAACAACAAACAAACTCTTACATCTTACACCTTACACTTACGTATGTATTGAAACTGATAGTTTACTGCCCTAGAGGCGCGCGTATAGATGTTAACACATCAAAAACATTTTTATTTTTGCATACATATGTATATTGAATTATTTTATATAGTTTTGTCACTAATATTTGTTAGTATTCATATAAATGAACATATAGACTTATGTAGTTATTTCACAATTCGGATTTTTTTTAATATATTAATTTTATGACACACATTGTTTTTTAGAATTGTAATTAAAAATTTTTTCATTGAAAGAAAACATAAAAAATAATAACAATTTCCTGAAGAAAGTAACCAAAGGTTAACGAAATATTGAAAAATAAATATATACATATATATATATATATATATATATATATATATATATTTATATATATATATATATATATATATATATATATATATATATATATATATATATATATATATATTTATATATATATATATATATATATATATATATATATATATATATATATATATATATTGTATATATAAATGAAATTTATTTGTTGGTGGTTAAGCAATGTCTATATGCATTTCATTGGTGCTTTACCAAATCGTCAGTAGACTTTAACCACAGTTTTGAAAAGTTAAAAACCTCTTATCTTATGCATATACTTCCGAAAACCATCTGAGAATTCACAACTTGTAAATTACAAACTATTTTCAAAAATAACAACAGAACAAGAACATAGGCTTGCAACTCATACAAAACTAAACCAACAAATAAAGTATGTTCGATACGAATCTATTTTATTTTTCTACACCTTTATACAATCAGAAATCCATTGGATAACAAGAAAGTTGTGAATTCTCAGATGGTTTTCGGAAGTATATGCATAAGATAAGAGGTTTTTAACTTTTCAAAACTGTGGTTAAAGTCTACTGACGATTTGGTAAAGCACCAATGAAATGCATATAGACATTGCTTAACCACCAACAAATAAATTTCATTTATATATTAGTATTGTGACAACAATGTGTTGAATAAAAAAACTTCATAATATATTGTATATATATATATATATATATATATATATATATATATATATATATATATATATATATATATATATATATATATATATATCGTAAAGACCTTAAGCTTAAAAAATATTGTAATATTATCATGAATAAAATACAAAAACCAAAAATTAGCCCGTATCAACGAGTATTCATGTACATTAAAAGCAAAATTATGTATATACATATTTTATATGTGTATTAAAATAACTTGTGTATTAAACTAAGTCCTCTTTCACACACATCAGGTATACTTGATCAGTTTTTCTTCAATTTTCTTTCGAACCTGCGTTCACGTTCACACACGAAACGTCATGGCAAGTTGTTTTTCATTGCTGAACATTCATTTAATATATTACAGATGATAAATCAAAAGAAAGTATAAAAAGTGACTAATACCGTCATGTATGTACCCCTATTCTCGCTCTTCACCGCTCTCTTCTAAAAGATCAAGACTTGACGAGGCAAACCTGATGTGTGTGAAAGGGGTCTAACTCAACGTCAGCCACGAATGGAAAACATGATACAATTGTACTTTTTTTGGTACAATTAGACTTTGTTGGTACCGTGGTACTATCGCGACTAATTGGTACAATTTAAATATCTCAATCAAAAGCTTACACCTAGTTCCTAAAAACGTTTTATACTTGAAAATTTTTGTTAATTTCTCAGTGAATCAATTAATAAACATAGAATATTTCTATGAATTATTCGGTTACATAATCAAAGATTTTGTGTCAACTTTTTATTACATACAGTATTCCAGTCAGCACTTCATGAAATTTTCGGATCGTTTCTTACTCCTCTTTTGAAAATGATTGTTCTTTCGAGAGAAAACGGTTCTTTAGACCCGAATCTTTCAAAATAGTGTCTTATGTCTCATATTTCTGCTATATTATGGCTCATTTAAGTAACGGACTTACAATTATTTGCTATAATTTTTCCAAACAGACACATTTTTCGTCGTTAGGATGCCTTATATTTGATTCAAAAACAATCACGTTAAAAAAGGGTATAATAATTGATTTCCAAATACCGAAAAAGTTTTCAATCAATGTCTCGTTGCCTCAATTTTAAACTACCAGAAAATTTATTATCTTAAATTGTATGACTTTTTGAATAAAATTTAATCAACTGATTTCTAGATTTTTATGTATATAATATTTTTTTGTTGTATACTTGTGTAGAGAAGTTCTATTTATAGAAATATAAAAATGGTACCGTCATGGTATGAAAAGTACATTTTATTTAGTTAATTGGTACAAAATCAAAATAGCCATTTTCCATCCCTGAAGTCAACTCTTGTTTGCATAAACACTTTTAATAAAACATGTTCGATTACCAGACGAACAATTAAGCAAACCCTGCCTTCGCCGATATGATAATGTTCAACAATCTCTTTTGCTGCGTTGTCAAAAGAGAATAAAAACTTTCATGTATGATGTCAGTAAAAGATGTTCGATCTCGAGCCGTCTCACACACTTGTATAAAGCGTTCATCACTACTATGTATGTATCGTTCTATTAGAAACATAAAAAAATCATTTATGTATATGTATAAGAAATGTACACAAGTTCACTTGTTTATTGTGCGGATCATTTAAATGTTAAAATACAGTCGAATCCACTTTAGCGCAACACGCCTTCCTGAAAAAAATCGGATTACTGTTAGCGATGCAGGTCCCCGCACTGATTTTAAACGCAGCTAGTCCTATTCACTTTAAAGCGAAACATCGCTTTATTGAAAATATCGTATTACTGAAAACCAAAAGCTAGCCCACAACAACGTTTTGTTGAAACTTACTTCGCTTTAGTGCAAAAATAAACAATAACAAATTTATTTATTAGAAATCGATTGCATAACTTAAGGCTGAAAAATTGTGCATGTTTTGTCCGTTAAAAAATTAAATGGAAAAATGTATTTGTCCTTTTCGCTCTTACGAACTTTATTATATTTTTCTATTATATTTTCAATGCAATTGGCTAGACATTTTCGAGGAATTCGTGAAAAATTTCAACAACAAAATAAATAATTCTATGAATAATATATTCTTAAATAAAATTTTTACGTTAAATTGACGTAAAAAAATATACAGATTTGATATAAAAAATATTGTTTTACTGATTTTGAGCAGTACGCTTAATTGTAACAAGTTTCAGTAATCCGAACTACGTTTTAGAGAAAAAATCGGATAATTGAAAAATATTTGGTTTTGGTTATTTCCAGTAAAGCGGAGTCGACTGTAAATCTAAACATTTTTAATCGAATTTCCGTGATATTAGTAGCTTAGTCAAATGTTTTTAAATACAAAACCATAAAAATTATATTATTTTTGCATTAAGTACAGTACTATCTCGATAATCCGGACACCATAAATCCTGAGCATGTCCGGATTACAGATGTTAATTTTTTTACCTGCATACATACATAATGCAAAGAATAACAACTAAATCAATTTTATATTTATTTATCAAGTTTTTTATTAAAGAGAATATAGTTCAATAAATGTTACATTTATATGTAGTATATGAAACGGTAATTCATATATATGTTAGACATAAATTATCTTAAAGCAGCACTATTTTTTTAATATCGAACACGGTCGATTTTTTTTTTGTCAAATTTGTCTGCAACACATCTTACTGATTTGCCTGTGACTAATTCATCCAATAGTTCACACTTCTTTTTTATTCTTAAGCTTTTATAGTATGTGATCTCTTGCTATTACTGTTCATTCACCTTTATTGTGTTTGGCGTTTTTCGCCTTCAGATTCGACATTTTGTAATAGATTAATGAAAATTTAGCTTTTTGTCTTTAAGCTATTACAATTTGTCGACTTTTCAGGCGTTAAACACCAAACACAATAGCGGTGATTGTTTTACAATGTCCAGTTATATAAAGAAATTTTTAAAAATATGTATAGATAGCTTAAACTTTAATAAGTTTTGCGAACCTATGTCAACAAAAACACTCAACTAACTAAAGCAAAATTGCAAAAATTCCACGCGTAGACGAATACTACAGTAAAATGTTTCGTTATTATACAAAGAGTATGATATGAATGAAACAAAAAAATTTTAAAAAAATTACTGTCCGTATTGTAGAGAAAAAAAGTGGTACTGTCCGGTTTGTAGCAGTGTCCGGATTATATATGTGTCCGTAAAATCGCGCGTCCGGATTATCGGGATAGATGTGTTTTAAGGTAATGTTAACCAAGAATGATAAAATAAAGATTACGCCTTGCGCATGATTTACCGTTTGATGACGTATTTGTTCCCTCGAAGAGATTGCCAAATGTTTATAATATGCAAAACTAATACTTCCTCGTACAAAATTAATATTTTATGTTATATTTGGCAACTCTTCACACAATTTACTCAGAGAGATTTCCAACAAGCAAATTAAATCGGATTTTTGAAAGTGCATGTTTTGTGTTATATTTTATAATAAATTGTGTTATATTTTAAAAATAAATATATTAAAATAATTATTAAATGACTTAAAGTGTAAAAAACTTATTAAAACTTGATATTTAAAGCTCATAAACTGTAAACAAAAAACCTAAATTAAAGAGAAAAGAGAATAAAAAGAGCAAGCATGAAATGTGCAGTGGGCAATTGCAAACAAAGTAACAGCAAAAAAACAAGTGAGAAATAATTGTGTTAAAATGTAATATTGTTATCAAAATTTTTGTTTGTTTTCAAAACGATGTGTCATTTTATAGTTTTCCGAGAGATGAAGCTCAAAGGAAGTTATGGCTGATATATTGCAAGCAAAAAAATTTGTTTTGAATACGGAAAAAAGGAAAATAATTAGTACTTGGGTTCAATATTTATATAAAATAACTATAAATAAACAATTTCAAATAAAAAAAAAGTGGAAAGTAAAATAATTTTTAAAAATTGTTTATTGTATTTGGATTTGTATGTTGAAATACTTTACAAAGTAAATTTGCAAAGTATTTGGTGCCGACGGAGTAACTTAGACTATATGCCGGCGATGTTATTAACCCGTATTTTCTTCCGTTACTGTGACTGACTGTACACGACCTATGCCTTCACATAGGAAGTAGCAACGTAGTTAACCACGGAATATTCCTCAGAAGAACTGTAAAACTATACAGTTATCTGAGGTGTTGAAATTAACTAGTGCGAGTGAGACGCAAAACTCTCGAAAGAGAGTAAACAATCAGTGGTCTGGCTGCACTTAAAAGATAATTGCCAACGAGGCTTGATGTTAACTGACTCAGAGCTGCTTTGCGACTATTGTTTATTATCAAACAAATTTAATTTGAAAAATCGCAATTTGTCCCACTGTCCTGTTTTTACAATAACAATAGTTCTCCAACTGAATTTTCTTTGCCAATCAGAACACATGTTGAGTGAGGTCAGAGTTCCATCATGCGCAGAAAAGTATTTTTATTTCAGCTTGTTGGCGTAATCTTTATTTTATCATTCTTGATGTTAACACTATAACGTTTAAAATCTATTCGTATTAATGATAATTTTATATTAGGTATCAGGTTTGTAAAATTGTCCCATGATTTTAAATTAACATTTTCTGATGCTAGTTTAGCATTCCCTTTTTTTTCTGTGTGTATCGACTGAATTTCAACTACATGACCCACCCTGAGCTGAAGGTTGCATCCGCCCTTGCGCCCTATGCGCTTAATGCTCATTTGTTTTTGTAAAAGCGCTTTACATTCATTCATTCATTTCATCTTTATTGAATCCCAAAAAAATTTTTACATTTGCAGTAGTTCTAATGCTAAAACTATCATATCCTTAATTTAATATTATTTCTTACATACTATCGTATTAAACAAGAACATTCTACTATTAATATTTTCTAATAAAGAAATATTTGCAACTGAGTGCATACTGTTACTTAAAATTAGTTTGACACTTTCTTGTTATATTCTCCAAAATGGGATTAAGAAAGGAGACGCTTTTGTAATATTAGGTGCGTTTGTTTACTTTTACAGAAAAATGCAGTAAATGAGTAATTACTGAGCAAACTGAAAAAGTTACTCTCAAAAGAAGCTGTTGTTCAAAAAAGTACGCGAACGGAAAATTTGTAAAATATCGTAAGATTAAGGAAACAGCTGACTGCTTATAAATGTAGTGTTGAAAAATATTTACAGTTTTGACTACGTAACTCTTTTTCTTGTTGGTACTCGATGCAATACTTTTTATAACTCGAAGATTTTAAGAAAATGTAATAAATTGTTTTATGTAATATTTCCTCTATTAATTATTTTTATTTTATTTGCTTCTGGTGATATGTGTCCGGTTAAATTTATTAAAAAATACATGATTATTTGATTTTGGTACTGATTACTTTAAAAACAAGTGCAGTGCTAAATAACCAAATACTTAAAACTTTCACAACTCCAAAGAATTAAAATAAAGCATTATAATAATTATAACTAAATGATTTCTATAACACTTGTTTCAACAAACAAATAATTTAGTTCAACAATAATAATTTAGTAATAATTATCCACTTTTTTATTTTGTTTCAGTATTCTTTAAATTTGTCTTTTTTTAAGTACTTTTTTCACAAGTTTTATACTTTTTGTTTGCTTAATTTTTTTGTTTACCTTTTTGAATCATATGTTTTTTTGTTTTGCTAAATTTTACTGGCAAAAATTTCTGCAGTAAAAATTTGTAAATACTCAGTCATGAACTGTCACTTTACTCTCTCATTTTGTGTTCTCATTTACTGTATTTTGGGTAAACGAACACAATTTAGTAAAATGCAGTAAAGTTCAGTAATAATTTTAAAAACTTTTGCGTACTCGAACGCACTTATTTTATATAATAAACTTAAAACTAGTACATACTTATACATATGCTTATAAACTAAAGATTGAAGAATGAATTTACAAAAGAGATAGAAATATAGTTTATTGAGCAGTACTGTAGACCTGGTCAACGATACTCAGCGTACCTATCCTCCTATGATAAAACAGAAGGTCTGCACCGGTAAAAAGGAGACCAGCTCCGTCTAACCTGAGCAAGTCTGCATAAAAGCGCTTTACTATAGGCTGTGTGTTTTAATACTCACATACAGCACCCAGCACTAGCAATACGAAATACAAAAAAAAAATGTTCTTATTTTTGTTGTTGTTTTTCATTGTATAAAATCAAATGGAAAGCAACAACACTTTCGGAAAGGCTGGGTTAGCCGAACGTTGCTGTTTCCGTACCGCACTGTACCGTACTGTTGCGACGTTTGTACGCTTATAAACCTGACGTACGTCAAGTAAAATATATAAAAAAAAGAGACATTGTAAATTCAACGATATTTTGTTTTCCTTAATAGTTTGTTTGCAACTTAAATATAATTTTCTTGTATTAAATAAAATAAAATGTTAAAGACTAAAATTATTTTAGCTCGTAAGTTTTATTAGCAATTAATACAATCAGCTGTTCGCAACAGTGATGGGGACTGTGAAGTTTCATTTTGCTTACCAATGTGTAAAAAACGTACCAGTACACTTCAATAGAAACAAAAATGTACTTGCGTGTAAAGAAATGTTTTAATACTTCATTTAATTGTATTGGATTACTATTAGCTACTCCAATATGTATTTTATTTATGATGAAAAACGTTCATAATGACTGTAGCGAAGAAAAAGTACTTACGATATGTAAATGCTGCTAAAACTAATGGTGTATGTATCTATGTTATGCATTTATAATGTATGTAACATGAAATAATTTTATATGTATGCATACACAATAAGAGGTTTTAATATCATTTATGTATTTCTTAATTATGTATACATACACATAAATCTGTATGTATTTATGTACCTGAGTATGTATATACATATGCAAATATTTATGTATTATTTTAAATTGTTTTTCACGCAGATATTATAATTAACAAAAGTACCGAAAAACAGACCCAAAATACCCCCATTTCATTTAACATACAATAGTACCATCACTGGCTTACAAATGTCACTTAACAACGTTAGGAAATTCTATTTTATACAGGTTGAGACGTGCCGCCAACGTTACAGTAAATTTAGGTATATGTTTGCATTGTTTTCAATCAACAAAAACGATCAGCTGTCTCGTTACGGGACGTGGACGCTCGGCTAATTCTACCTTAAGGTTTACTGGTAACCATTGACGACATTGATCAACAATGAAGATTTTGTTTTTGTTTAGCGTATGATATCGCTTTGTATGTATTTGTTTTTCCAACAACAAATTCTGAACAAAAATTTATTTTTCTTTCAATGTATTGGTGTTTACTCTTCCATAAGGAAATTTTGGGCAACCTTGGTATAATGCATTCTTATACTCAAACACGTTTATCCAGAGTTCTATTGCGGAGTTTTGGTTTGTCCATTCATATGAACTAAAATTTAGTCATTGCTGTTCCAAAGATTGTTATATTCTCTATCGTATAGTCTAGCATCTCTTTCCTAAAATGTTCATGTGTACGAAATGTACATTGTAAAATAATAGTGCAAATAACGTTGTGTTTATGCCCATCGAATCGAAAATGGAAAAATGATCCAAGTTTCTAACAGATATTGATTATATATATATATATATATATATATAAATATATATATATATATATATATATATATATATATATATATATATATATATATATACATATATATATATATATATATATATATATATATATATATATATATATATATACATATATATATATATATATATATATATATAAATTTATGGATTTATAAACTTGAAATATTTTTATTTTTAAATTAATTTTTTTATAAACAAGGTATTTATAATTTAAGGTAAGTGTGTGCAAATATGCATGTACATACATACATATGTGTATGTGATGTTAATTTAAAATTTTGCGCCAGGCAAAAAACACATTAATATCGAATCGTGTATGTTTACATGCTCATTCTGTTGTGATTTTTGAAAATAGTTTGTAATTTACAAATTGTGAACTCTCAGATGGTTTCAGAAGTATATGCATAAGATAATAGGTTTTCAACTTTTCAAAACTCTGGCTAAAGTCTACTGATGATTTGGTGAAGCACTAATGAAATGCATATAGACATTGCTTGACCACCAACAAATAAATTTCATTGTTAAAATTAGTTTTTTCTTTTTTTTAAATTGAAATAAATGTTATATTTTTGTTTTAAAAAACTTGACCCGTTTTTACTTTAAAGTAATTTGTTTTTTCTTAAATACCCTTTTTATGAGACTTTTTCCAAATTTTCTACGGCAACCCTGTCAGCAATCGGGAGCGTTGATACGGATACATTTATTTTGTTTGTTTCATTTTCATTAACTTTTGCACTCTTTCGAAAAACTATAAAATTCTTTTAGTTAACTTAGCGTTTACACATGCCACTGGAAGTTCGAATAAGGCAATACACTTACAACTTTTTACTAACTTAGCATTTACACATGCCACTGGGAGTTCGAGAAATTCAATACACTTATAACTTTTTACTAAACACATACATTTTTTCTAGTGGCAGCTCCAGTGGCAGCTAATTTTGCATGCGAGTAAAAATTTGGCACTTGCATGCCACTAAATGTCAAAACGATAATCAATGTTACCCTGCCAAAAATTTCATGCAAACTTTCTGGGTTACAGTAAAATTGTAATTAAAGTTTTAATTTATTTAATGTATTATTATGCAGTATTTCTTGAAATTCGCATAAAAAATAGCAAGTTCGTTAATTAAAGAGCATTAATATTATTAAAATATTATTAAAATAATATTAATAATAATATATGGTACCCTTTTCCCCAAAAATGCGCCTATATGGTGAACTCGGTAACTCTACATAACAAAAAGTTGAAATGGAATCAAAATTGAGCCAACAAAATATTTTAAAATTAATCAATTTATACCATTGTAACTAACTTTTGTGGGGTATGAGTAATAAAGTATTATTATTTTAATTGGATTAGTAAACAAATTTTTTGTAGTTTACGCTTCGACGTCATTTTGAAAATGAACTACCAATGGCATGTGTAAACAGAAAAGCAAATTGCATGAGATTCGACTATTTCGAATAATTTTCGTTGATAATACGTATACAACAATGGCATGCCACTACTTGCATGTGTAATTGCAGCGCAACTCTCTCATCTAATCGTATTGGTATAGTTGCCACATGGAATATTTTTGAGTAAAATCACTTTTTAAAATAGTCTAAATATCATCAAGGTGGTATAAATGTTATGTTGCATACTTATACAAGCAGGTATGTATGTACATTGTACATTACAAATGCACACTGTAACAAAGAAAAATCAAAGAATTACTATGTATATCAAAATTATATTCGAAAGAAAATCTTATTAAATGATACCCCTACATTACAAATGCCTAAAACATATAACACTCAGCGATAAGTACTCCTCACCGATAAGTACTCCTACTGATGAGGTACGCACTTGCCATTGAGAAAAATTTTTTTATCTCCTAGTCCAATTATTTCTTATAGGTTACATTTTCATAATATAAACTTTTCAGATTTCCTATCACTTGCTTCAGTTCTTTTTAATATGCCCCTTTTCCTATCACTTGCTTCAGTTCTTTTTAATAAACGCCTTACACAATCAGGCCGATGATGTCTTAAAACAATATTTTCACATTAATAAAATTTCAAAACTTGTGTAACACTTCACCGATCTAATTTTGATCGAATTCCAAGTTGAAGTTCTTTGCATATAAAAATTTAAGTGAATTTTTATGAAGTATTCGGTTATTGATTTGTGTTTGGCTTTAACAATTTCTGAAAGAGGCTTCAAAATAGTAAGATGATTTGATTTATGAAACAGTTATCAAAATATAGCAATTAAAAAAATGTCGGTTAAAAACCCCAAAAGGTAGTACTGTAAACAAAAAATCATATGACTATATATCGTCAGTTACGAACTTTTGGATATTTTTTATATGTACTTATATATATAGCGGAATATATATGATCAGGGTTATCATGGCATTGTTGTTTTAAAAAACACTTTGGAACAACGAATTTAGAAAATGTTCATTTCACAAGGAGTACGGTTCAATACATCTTACATACATATTTATATGAGATAACATAACACTTTGTGAAGTGACTAAATATATTTAACAAAAAATTTGTTAGACACGCATACATTTATGTAACTTACATCCCTTGCATAATCTATTAACTTTTTGTGGGCAAAAAACGAACTTATTAGGTAAAATAAAAATGAACAAATAATATATCTTAAATCTCTGACAACATATCGCAAAGTGGTATGAAATATCTGCAGTTTTTTGCCTCTACTGAAAACTTTCAAATTTTGAGTTGACGCTCTTTAGAGGAACCAGTGCGATATGGAATAATTATCGTAATAAGAAATTTACTTTGCGTATGACGCCGAACGAGTAAAGGCCGAGTCAGATAGAACTTTTTCGCTTTGCGTGACGTTTCTAACTTTAACAGAAAAGCGCAAAGCTTTGTTTCTTTTCCATAAAAAGTGGTTGATAATTTTGGTATTATACATATTTTTTTTAATATTTATTGCATAAATTGTACATATATATTTAGCTTTTATTAAAACACATTCAGATATTTAAAATTTACGTCCGAATTTGGCAAAATAAAAAAAAAGATTCCCGCTGATTGTCAAAGCACGCAAAAAGATGAAAGTTGCCCAACTTTACGCTTCGCGTTACGTTAAAACTACTTTGTGTGACGTGTTTCATATACATAGGTATGTATATTTCATCTTAAATGTCAAAGTGAAACTATAACGCAACGCGAAGCAAAAGCTTTATCTGACACGGCCTTAATAGTCTTTGAATCTGGCAAGCCCAGCTATTCGATGAGCTAAACGTACGTTTGGAATGGAACAAATTATTCAAAACAAATCAGTTTATTGGTGTTAACTCACTTATTCGGTCGCATAGTCGGGAAGGTAGAAAGAAAGAGGAGAGTAATTATAAATATACACTTGCACACATACTAAGTACATACATAACTAAATGTAGAAAAAGCTTAGAAAATCTGTCTGTGTATATTTGAATTATTTCTTCATTTATGATTTATTCGTTTGATATGAGAAATACCGACAAAATAATTTTCAGTGAATTGGTATGAGTGAGTTAAAATATCTTAAAAGTGATTTCAAAAAGTGTAGCAGATACAAGAATCACAACGCATTCTGCATTAAATTTTAGGAGAAAATTAATTTGCATCCAAATATCTGTAAATCAACTTCAAGAAACACAGCAACAAAAGGCAATTGTAATGGCAAAAAGTATAAAAACAACGCTTTTTAATTGTATGATTTCTGTAAAATGCTGAATGTTATTCTATTATGGTTCTTAACAAATGTAAAGGTCAATCACCTATGTGTATTTGTTCCACTGTGTAGATTAGTATCGATGTGATATGCTACATGGTGTGAATTCTACTCGTAAATGTGTTTGTTCAAAACAATTGTATCTCCAGAATTGTTAAAAATTGTGTATGTAATAACAATAAAGAATTTCTAAAACCAATAAAGAAAAAAATCAATAACTTGAAAAATAAACTAAACATAAAGTAGAAAAGCCCACAAAAAGAAAAAAGATTAATGGCAAAACGCAAACAAAAACATGCCCTCGTTTATTGAATTTAAAAAAATATGTTTGTATGTATGTTTATATACATATACCTACATAAATTGAAACAAATTTTTTTTGCTTGTTTCGTGTGCATGAGTGTATCTCAATTTACAGTAGAATCGAATTTATTTATTTTTTTGGTGCTCATTATTCAAGTACCAACACAAAGACAAAACACCTGGTTTATATGAGAAAAAAAAAATAATAATAACATTCAACGCCAACATGAACAATATTTTGTTAATTCTTTGTTATATTTGCTGTTTTACTTCTATTAAGTTACATGTTTGCTCTAACATAATGACAAACAAGTTAACCCATCCACAGAACAAGCAATTACTCAACCTATTAACCAACCATCAACGCATTCCACCAAGTTTAAACACATTAATTTTACTGTCTGGCCATGTTTATGTCTGTCCTCTCTTTTCTGCTCTCCATTTTATATTAAACAACGTCAATGAAGACATCTTGTTACACATTTCTGGGATAAACTAGTTTTACGGTAACTAGTGGTACGGACCGAAACAGTTTCAGCAGGCTTTTGCAAAATA
Source organism: Linnaemya tessellans (assembly GCA_951800035.1). Classification (NCBI taxonomy): domain Eukaryota; kingdom Metazoa; phylum Arthropoda; class Insecta; order Diptera; family Tachinidae; genus Linnaemya; species Linnaemya tessellans. The sequence goes on along the minus strand of OX637533.1, from coordinate 43,181,513 downwards.
ATTTTTGGACACATTTTTTATTTGCAAATTATTGAGTAGAATTTCCCAAAACCTTTAGTGATAAAATTTAAGGTATAAGAGCTGACGCATTTAATGTTTCCGACCTAGCTACTATATAACACACTTAATTGCGCGACGCTTAAATAACTTTTTATCGAGTTTTCAATCGCCACGTTGAAAAAACGAACGTTAAAAAACGATTTAAGTAACTTATTTGGTAACTTTTGTGCACCAACTAAAATTTCGACTGCCCAACCCTCGAAACGGATTTTTATTTTTTAATTTTCAATATGTACTAATTTAATTCTTCCTGCAGTTAAAACAGGTGAAGTAATTTGGTTACTTTTATATAACAAAAAAAATTAAATTTTCGATCCTTGGAATCGGATATTTGATTTTAAACGTTAAATACCCTCCAAATATTTAGTAAGTAAATTTTAAATGTGGTGGGACAGAATTCCTTTAAGACATCCCGATTCTAAATCTCTATTTTGACAGAGTCATTCCGGGAAGGGCTATGGGAAAGAAGTTTCACCTCTGCAAGATAAGGAAACATCTCAGCTTCTTAAAGGCTGAAGCAATAAAAATTGTTAAATATTTACACTATTTTTGCATATAATATCGTACGTCCACTCCCACTAAAGGGGGCGGGGTTCAAAAACAGACTATATAATGTTTTCCACAAACGAACGTATGGGCATTGCTAGATCGTCTCAGACTTCATCACTGATCAAGAATATATGTACATTATGGGGTCCAATTATTTTTGGATGGTATTAGAACTGTATTTTGTCGGGGCCCTCTCTGACAAGGGCCGTGGGGGAGACATTTCACCTTTGCCATAAAAGTTCAAAAATAAATGTTCGGAATAATACATGTAAAATTTTTATTTTTTTATGGTCATTTAGAGGGCAAAGGGGGAGGAGGGGGTAGGGGAGAGGAGTACCTGGTTATGTCTCAGCTCGTCATTAAAGCTTAAAAATGTTACTTTCAATAATACAATTTGTTACATTTTTACACTATTTTTGCATATAATAACGCCCACTATATGAGACGTGGTCCAAAAATTAATTTGTTTGATTTTATGGCTGCAAGTTTAACACGTTGGACCTTCTTTGATATAAAAATATATCAATTGCTTAATAAAATTAGAAAAAAACTTTAAAAATTATGTTGTTTTTTGAAGGTTGGTTTAGTTCTTCTTAGGGGAACCTTTTTCCCTCTTGCCCGATTTAGCCACTTTTCCAAACTTGACCTGTGATATCCTCCAAGATATATTTATATCAAATTCAAGAGTCTGGCTCTTTTCGTTTGGGCTGAATCGTGATTTCCACAGACGGACGGACGGACATGCTCAGATCGTCTTAGATTTCATCACTGATCAAGAATATGTATACTTTATGGGGTCTCAGATGGATATTTCGCTGTGCTACAAACGGAATGATAAGGTGAATATACCCTCCAATTCTCTTTTGGAGGGTATAGAAAGAAACTGGGAGAAAATGATAAGTTTTCCCTAGCTAATAGTTCGTACTAAAATAGGTTTTCCGTATTTTAAAGTCTCTACCTCTATCTCTATTTGGAAGAAAAACTATTTTGTACGAATAACATGTTGTAAACATATGTACATATGTGCTTCTATTGGTGGTACTGACTGTTAAATTCTTTAAAATGTGACGGGATTTCATGATGTTTTCTTTTCTAATATGATATTATATATTTATAAGATATACGAGTTTGATAGGTTTTTTATCTAAAAAATTTGAATATCTTTTAATAAAATTCCATACCTTGTTGTATTTATGTAATAGTAATAAAAATCAGGGAAAATATTGGCGTGTCCCTATTTTTTCTTCCAACGCTTATATACTTTAAGGGACCACATATTAATATTGAGGAAATTACACAGATAAGGCATACGCCTATGAATTTCAGTGCTATTAAAACTTGTTTGCAGAGTTCTACATAAAACGCTTTAAAATTTTAATAATTAATTTAATCACCAGTAGTAAAGGATTTTTCAACAAGTGATAGTTTTGACATTTAATTTTTTGAATTATTCGTATTGGCAAATGGTACAATGAATCCAATTTCGCTCGAAAATCGCATTAAAATAATAAAAGCCCACTATGAAAATGGTGGTTCTGTTAAAGTTAAGCAAACATTACATTTCGTTAAATTCGTGATATTTTTGGACAACATAGGAATTTGGTCGTTAAATTTGAGTCGATAGGCTCGATACAAAATGTGATAACAATAACGCGTGTTCGACCGCGTTGTTCAACTGAAAACATCGTAACCGTGACCACAGTGTTGAAGCAGATCCAAATTTGCCAATTCCTCAATATTTTCAACAATTGGGGTTATCCAATGCTATGCTAATATTGTGTAACGGGCAACTGCGAAGCTCTACGCTCTGTTCTACAACAAATCAATTGATGATAATCAACCATATTTATTTAGAAATTGGTTGACAATTCTAGTAAATAGTGAATCAAAATTACCACTTTTGCTATCTACGTTATACTATAAATTGAAAGGCTAGCTTTTATAAATTACCTACTAGGTCATATTTGGTATATAATTGATAGTAAGCTACGATGAAATAAATATGCAGCCGATATTATCGGATGCTAGAGGAAGGCAACGGCGATCTTTAAGATATAGTAAACAATATAATCATCTCACGAGTAGAGCTGCAAAACTATCGATGGTACTATCGATAGTTAGGTTTTAAGTAGACTATCGATGTTTTTTATCCGATAGCGATACTATCGAGAAAAATCAGGATATTTAAAAGGTAAAATCAAAGCAAATAAAAAGGCTCTGACGGCGACTTTGAAATAAAAATTGCAAGATTCAAATTTCGCCGCCTGTAAGCCTTTGTAATAATAAATAATGATAAACGTAAATGTGAAAACAAATAAATAAGTTTTAATTTTTTCCAACATCAGATATGTATGGCCGTTTCAATGCGAAAACCAAATTAAACAAGTAAAAACGTTATATTCGACCGGGTCGAATCTTAAATACCCTCCAAATATTTAGTAAGTGAACTTGAAATGTTTAACTTGGTGGGTCATAAAACTCTAAAAATAAATGCTTGGGATAATTATATACAAAATTAAAATTTCTTTTTTTTTGATAGGGTCATTTAGAGGGCAAAGGGGGAGAGGGGGTAGGGCAGAAACAGGTAGACATAAAACTCTAAAAATAAATGCTTGGGATGATTATACACAAAATTAAAATAAATGATTATTTATTTTTAATAGGGTCATTTAGCGGGCAAAGGGGGAGGAGGGGGTAGGGCAGCAACAGGCAGTCATAAAACTCGGAAGATAAATGCTTGGGATGATTATATACAAAATTTGAAAAAAAATTCTTTTTTTGGTAGGGTCATTTAGGGGGCAAAGGAAGAGGGGGGGGGGGGGTAGGGCAGAAATCGGCAGTCATAAAACTGTAAAGATAAATGCTTGGAATGATTATATACAAAATTTAAAAAAAAAAATTTTTTTTTGGTAGGGTCATTTAGGGGGCGAAGGAGAAGGAGGGGGTAGGGCAGAGTAGTACCAGGTTTCGTCTCAGCTTCGTCATTAAAGCTTAAAAATTTTATTTTTAAGGAATGTAGGCTTGAGTAAAACAATTTGTTAAATTTTTATGCTATTTTTGCCTATAATAACGCTCACTGAAGTGGGCGGGGTCAAAAAATATTTTTATTTTATTTAATGGCTCCAAGTTTAAGGCGTTGGACCGTATTTGACATAAAAATATATCATTTGCTTAACAAAATAACCAAAAAACTTTAAAAATTATGTTGTTTTTTCTGGGTTGGTTTAGTTCTTCTTAGGGGAACTTTTTTCCCTCTTGCTCGATTTAGCCCATCTTCGAACTTAACCTGCTCTAAGCTTTAAAATATATTTATGCGAAATTTCAAGAGTCTAGCTCTTTTCGTTTGGACTGAATCGTGAGTTCCACAGACGGACGGACATGGTCAGTTCGTCTTAGATTTCATCACTGATCAAGAATATATATACTTTATGGGGTCTGAGATGGATATTTCGATGCGTTACAAACGGAATGACAAAGTGAATATACCCTCCAAATTCTTTTTTGGAGGGTATAATAAAAATACAAATATATTTTACTAACGGCTTTGGTACATAAATGAATTTTGCGGTGGGTAGACGCGGACGACTATTCAACGGTCTCCGCTTTCTGCTAACAGATCACTTGTGACGCTTAATTGTTTGTAAGTAAAATACATACATAGTTCATAAACTAAAAAATTTATGTTAATTAGTTTATATTACATCAGCTGGATATATGTACATAGCTCGAAGTTGACGGTTCTGCAGGAATGGAAAAATATCTGCAAAGACTTAATGGTAAGAGTGCTCATAATATGAATAAGTTAAATTGTATCCCTTCCATTAATGTACATACATATATACTTACATATCAAGATAATGGCGACGAACGTATTGAAGTAAGCGGTAGTGAGGAGTCTGATGTGGAAAATGTTAAAAAAAAAACGCGAAAGGGATCTTCAGAGGTGTGGGAATTTTTCCAACAAATTAATGGTAAAAATTCTGCTAAATGCCGCTCATGTGGCAGGGTTTATAAAACTAGTGGCAACACGTCGAATCTGTTTGACCACCTTAGACGTGCTCATCCGTCTTACCAAGAAATGTCAAAGCCTTTACACACAATCGATGCGTTTTTTAAAAAAGATGAAGCATACGGATCAGACACAGACCGTAAAAAGAAGATCGACATGGCTTTAACGGCAATGATTGCCAACGATGTACAGCCGTTCAGCATAGTAGAAGATAAAGGGTTTCGGGAATTTGTGAATTGTCTGGATCCTCGCTATGTTTTACCATCAAGGACAACACTGCAGAATGTTATGACGGCAAATTTGTACAGCAGGACAAAAATAAATTTGAAAACAATTCTGGGAGAAATTGAACATTGTTCGATTACTACTGACTGCTGGACATCGCGGGCGAATGAGGGCTATCTCACGGTAACGTGTCATTTTATAACAAATGATTTTGTTTTACGTTCTGCCGTCTTGTCAACTAAAAAGCTTCTGACCGCTACAAATCACAACGCGGAAAATATAGCACATTCATTGCGTGCAATACTGGATGACTGGGGTGTTTTTAGAAAAGTAACTTCAATCGTTACTGACAATGATAGTACGTGCCATTGCAGAATGCAGAACCGTCAACATCGAAAAGTATTCAGCATAAATCATCAGCTCTTTTAAATTTTGTTGGGAATAAGGTAGCAAGCAAAGTCAGAACAAATCAAGCGGATGCCATAATAATAGACAGCGATCCACTGCAATATTGGAAGGTATTTGTTATGTTAATATTTGATATCGCAATTTATTAATTTTTATTTGCAGACTAATGGGAGCGAAATGTCACTTGTTAAAACTTGTGCCTTACGGTATTTGTGTATACCAGCCACGTCAACAGAATCGGAAAGAATGTTTAGCAAAGCTGGGCTCATAATTTCCGACCGTAGAAGTTGTTTAAAAGCTAAAAATGTAGATATGTTATTATTTATTAACAAAAATTACTGGTTGTCTCAGTAATTGTAAAAAGTTAATATAGGTATCTTGCTCATTTGATGAAACAACGAACGTTATACTGGTTTTCTGAAAAACAATGTTTTTTATTGTGACCTTGTTTCCGCAATTAAGTGATATGTCTTCAAAATAATAGCACCACGGAATAATATGGACACCTAACATTAAAATTCAAAATTGTTTATCTTTGAAACGAAATCGAATATAACAAAAAAAAGTGTTTATATTCATATATATTCATTAGTTACGTAGTCTGGTCTAGGATATGCGAAAATGAAAGCTAGGTATATTAACTGCAAAACACTTTTTATGTTTTTGTAATATTTCATTTCGTTTTAAAGATAACCCTTTGAATTTTAATGTTAGGTGTCCATATTATTCCCTGGTGGTCTTATTTTGACAACAGCTGTATTTAATCAAATGTGATCTCATACATAGCGTTTAGACTACCCATTTGTACTGTTATGACAAAAGTCAAAATTTATATAGAAAAATTAAACTGCTTTTGTCGGATAATTTTTACATATGAAGTTTGACATTTGGTATAACAAAAAACCGTAAATTAATGACCATGAAAATTTCTTTTGTTTTTTATTTATTTTTTATTTTATTTTTATAGAATTATATACGTTTTGTTTGCTTTTTTGTTTTGTTTATTGTTGTTTGGAATAAAACTTAAGTTTCTAAAAAAATCAAATGTTTTTTACTTTAAGGAAGATAAAATAATTTAAAATTTTGAAATTATGTATTTTAAATTTTAGTTACATTTTGCCGTATTCATAAAAAATTAAAATAGATTTGAAATATGTTTCAAGAAAAATTTGTATGGATATTTTTTCTTAAAGGACATTTCAAACCTATTTAATTTTTATAAATACAGCAGGTACAGGTTTTGCTATATACAACATTTCAAAAATTCCAGACTATCGATAGCATCACAAAAAACTATCGAATGGCGGGACTATCGATAGTTTTGCAGCTCTACTCACGAGATTTTTGAGATATTTTACTTGTTATTCCTCCATAGTAAGCAATTTTCAACATATATTGTACATATGAATTTGCCTAATTTAACCTCAAGATTATTATAATTACCAGCAAATTTAACAAAACTCATAAAGAAAACGTATACATGCGTCTTTGTTATGCTAGAGTTAATGTCGACGGCGTCAAATGTCAAAAAAAATTGAATCGTATGAAATTGTATGAGAGCAGTTAATCTCAACGACGTAAAAAATTTGACGCCGAAAAAGTTAAATCTGTTTCAACTTTTTCGGCGTCGTTGCGGCGTTGCTCAGACAAAAACATATTTTTTAATTAAAATTTGTTTGAATCTCACATTAGATGAGCAGCTTATAAATGCTGTTCGTGAAAATTAAGTTCCTTACAACAAATTCTTCAAGAGCTATAAGAATATAGCTCTTAAAGGGGAGGTTTGGCAAAAAATAGGGACCGCTTTGGGGATATCAGTTAAAAACATTAATAAACTACATATTTCAATTATTTATGTATGTTTAATTTGTTTATACATTTTTAAGAACATGAATACACCACTAGGTGGAAAAGCGTCAGAGATAAGTATATGCGAGAGAAAAAGTCAAAAGAGAGAGAGAGAGAGAGGTGTTAACGTCGTCGACGGCGTTTACATTAACAGCACAATGAAATTTTACGCCGAACATCACAATTTCGGCGTTGAGACGACGTCGACATTAACAGCATTGTAACCTAATTTGCCGTTGTGTGTATATGCATGTATACGTCGTACATAAAATGTGATATCTCTATATGATTTTGCTGTGTTCAATAGTAACAAGTTTATATCTACATTTGTTGTGCCAAAAGTGCTTTTTATATGCAGTTTAGTTCCATTTAAATACCTAGCTTTTCCATCTCGTGCACATAGTGAGCAAAAAACTAACCGTTTTATCGTTGTTGCCACTATTTATTGCACATTTGTGGTGTCGTATATTGTTACGTGCCTGATTTGCTCTGGTTAGTCGACTCTCTGCTCTGTGGTTAGATATATTTCTTGGTTCACTCAGTTTTCACCCTACACTGTGCTAATGTTATAGGAAAGGTTTTCCATTAAACAGACTTAAAGAACAATACACATAAATATATATTAATATTCTTGACTCAAATAAAACCATGATGCTTGTAACATCAAATAAAAGTATAATTGTGTTAATTAAACTTAGAACAGCTTCTTCGCTGGCTGTCATTAGCATAGCAAAATAAATAAACTTAAATATTGACACGGCCTTGTTGATACGTTATTGTGTCTTATCAGAATACATATACATACATAGAGATTATATTATTTACATTATTTCTCTTCTTCTCTAAAAGTTTTACGTGTTTAAGAAATTTATTTTCTAAGCAAGCTTATAGAAATTTAATGAACGAGGCGATATAAATATATAGTTTGAAAATATGATCATATTAATAGCAACGTTTTCTATCCAAATTTTAAGCATCATTAAATGGCGTAATAGCTAAGAGCAGCATATTGTCTCCTAAGAAAAGATGTTCACAAATTTATTAAACAAGAGAAAAGCAAATTGTACACTGAGAAATTTACTACAGCAGTACATTTCAAGAAAACTTAGAAAACTGTAAAAGAAATTAATGTAGGTAAATTCAAAGACAGTGACTTTTATCGGTGTAGCTACCATTCACCCTACATATTTTAAACTGCTACTGCCGAAACTATTGCCTTTTGTCACACGTTTCATTAACACAATAATTACCACCAGCCGCTTCGCTTCAAATTGGAAAAAGACTAAAATTATACCAGTTCAAAAACTAGTATGGACTACAGACCTATTGATATATTACCTCTCATGGCAAAAATATTCGAAAGTGTCATTCATAGTTAGATAACACGTTTTTTAAATGGCTGCAAGTTATTGAGCGCCCAGCAATCTGGTTTTCGCAGTAAACGTAGTCGCATCACTGCGCTACTAGGTGTTTCAGAGGACATACGGAAATCGATTGATGATGGGAAAACAAATTTTTTAGATAAAATTGATCATACAAATTAAAAAACATATTTGCGTTTTCCAATACCGCTACGCAGTTGATATCAACATATGTACCTCTCAAACAGGTCGCAGTTTGGTGAATGTGGAAAAAATAAGTCCAATATACTATTAGTTAATAGAGAAGTTCCTCAACATTCAATCATTGTACCTCTGTTATTTTCTATATATGTATGTATGTTAATGACCTGCCAAGCCAACTACGTCACTGTAATGTGAGAATATATGCTGTCCTCAGGAAATTTAACAATACGCCGTAATATTGAATGCCGAGCTTGCACGTATCCATTCGTGGGCTACTGCTAATGGTCATACTATCAACGCAAAGAAATCGAAATACATATGTACATAGTTATCCAAAAGCGATCTACAAGTGATACCACACCTTATATTAATAATATTCGTTTGGAAAAGGTAGATTCAGCTAAAAATCTTTTTGTTCTTTTTAATAAAACTCTATATTGGTCTTGAGTAGATTTTGGCCACATATTTAAAATTGAGTGAAATATGTCACGACGTGACCTTGTACGTCAAACACATTTAACTCGACATATTTATCTTCACACACATTGACACTAAAGCATTCTATGCTGTAATGAGAGACTTTAGTCTTGTGTTTAGAACTGAAATAATTAAATAAATAAAATAAAAATATGAAATTTTTTTATTTGACACATTGTTGTCACAATACTATTATATATAAATGAAATTTATTTGTTGGTGGTTAAGCAATGTCTATATGCATTTCATTGGTTCTTTACCAAATCGTCAGTAGACTCCAACCACAGCTTTGAAAAGTTAAAAACCTCTTATCTTATGCATATACTTCCGAAAAACCATCTGAGAATTCACAACTTGTAAATTACAAATTATTTTCAAAAATAACAACAGAACAAGAATAGTTGGCCTTGAAACTCATACAAAACTAAACCAACAAATAAAGTATATTTGATATGAATCTATTTTTTTTTTGTTTTTTTTAAAGGTGTAGAAAAATATATACATATATATATATATATATATATATATATATATATATATATATATATATATGTATATATACAAATGCAATGCATAATTTAAAAATATGCTAAACATGTATTAATTGCAACCTTGCATTTCAGAGAAATTTTTTTTCATTTTATTGGCATTTAGGAACGTCGCTATTTAACACATTCATAAACAAATGTCAAATGTCCTTTTGCCCATAAAATCTGATTCATGTCGAAGCCTTGTAGCAATTAATAATTTTCTGCGCTCGTGGGACCACTTTTTTTCTCTGCAGTATAAAGGGCTTAATCATTTAAATAAAATCTATCAATTACACATAATTTATTAAAAAAATAAATAAAATACTTATGCCCAGTTTTTAACTTCACAATTAAGTACTATTTAAACTTAAAGCCTATTTAAATCCAAAATTTTGTTTTTCACTTCAAAATTAAATAAGATTTAAATGTCCCACATTGTACATTTAAATTCAATTTAAGGTTTTCATTAGAGCTGTGTCGTTCGTGAACGAACGGGTTAATTTGAACGAATCAGTACACTGAACGAAGTGAGCCGGTTACTTTACTGAGCCGTTTTGGCTCAGCAGTACTGATAACAAGTTCAATTCACTTGGGTTCGTTCATGGCCGATCTATATATACATATGTATATATATTTTGTAACATATAATCTTTTCATTAAAGCTACGAAACGGAAAGAATTGTATAACTTTGCCATAATACACCAGAGCAAGGCTTCCATTATTTATTTATTGGCCACGGATTTCTTTAAATGTGTACATATTAGGGATGCCAAACGGGACTGGTTTTTGCAAATCCCGGGATTTCAGAATTTCAAATCCCGGGATTCCGGGATTTATCGGGATTTCGGGATTTTTTGGGATTCGGGGTTTTTAGAAAAATAACAGATGAATGATTTTCATATACATATATATATATATATATATATATATATAGATATATATATATATATATATATATATATATATATATCAAAACTTGTTTAGAGGTTCATAAACAAAAGCTTTATAGTTCATTTTATTACATAGGTAGTTAAATAAAATTATCTTATACACATATTTTATGCATACACGAATGTATTTATATGAGTATAACAAAAATTATTAAGTATGCATAAAAAAGCAAAGTAACAAAATAAAATACTTAAATATGCATAGTTAAGAACAAGACGAAAAATAACATGTTCAAAAACACATTTTAATAATTCAAGTAGTACATAAGTTTTAAAACTATTTTCATTCAGTCTTTTATTTATTTTTCGCTCCTCCTTTTTCTTCTTTTCTCAAAAAGGTTCTCAAGAATATAAGTGCATCTAGTGTGTCATCTGACAGTCTAGATCTAATTTTATTGCCAATGTATGCAGCCGCAGAAAAACAACGTTCACAGTCAACGCTTGTTGGTAGAATAGTTAACAAGTTGCTATATGCTGCCTGTAAGTACGTTCCTCTATCTCCCCCTGAAATAAACATATTTATTTCTTTTTCAATATTTGACACCATATCGTCATCAGCAGCTTGTGAAGTTTTGTTTGGGCTCTTGCATCTTTCTATCGCTTTGTATAACTTTTTATTTATCGAACAACACAAATCATCATTTATTTCCTCGACTAAGGATGAGTCGGAACTACAACTTTCGGGTATATCGTATAATGTTTCATTTTTGTCTTTAAATTGCAAAATAAAGTTTTCTAACTCATTTTTTATTGTTATTATTTCAATATTATTGTCAAAATTTGATTTCAGCTTAGGATTTTTCAAAAAATTCAGCAATGTTGAATAAATCGTTCTTCTTTCTTTAATTCTTTTGTAAAGAGACTTTTCCAGTTCTTGGCTTAATTTGCATTCAATTTGTGAAACTTCTTTGATCATAAAAGAAAGGGCAGCATCTGCTTTCCAAAGGTTCATTTCGCTTTGACATAAAGCTTCAACTGTTGCCTTTATAGGATTCAAAATATCTGTTATTTGTTTGATTAATTTGTATTCGTCATCCGTTATTGGTTGTTCCTTTAAATCGATTAAAGCTTTCTTTATGGGTATTTCTAGATCATGAAATCGTTGACACATGTCGAACAGAGTGTTCCATCTAGTTTTGCAGTCTAATATAAGTTTAAGTTCTTTACCTTTCTCCTCTTTAACATATTTTTGCAAAACTTCGTTTTTACTTGGCGACTTTCTAAAAATTTTTGAAATTTTTCTGACTTTTCCAATAACTGTTGAAATATGAAAACGATCAGTCAAATCAGTTTTAATTTCTCTAACAAAAAAATCCAAAGATTCAAACATTTCGTCGTCTTCTGAAGAAGATACTTCATTTACGACAAGATTTTCATGTGGTTTGTAAAACGCATCTACAATAGCCAAGTGTATACCATGTGCAAGACAAAGTTGTTGCTTTGGTGCAATAATTTTCCCAATTTTTTGCATTGTAGAGGCCCCATCTGTTGTAAAACCAACAATTTCATCTGAAAGTGAAACTCCAAAATCATTCAGGCGTTCCTCTAACAGTCGTATACAAATAACAGCAGTAGCAGACTTTTTTATTCTAACTAAACCCAAGTTAAACAACTTATCTGTTGAATGCAACATAATATTCATGTAACGTTTGTTTGCGGTGGAGGTCCATTCATCAAAAGTGATGCTAAGTGATGCCAGTATCTTTAATCTTGCTTATATCCTGAATTGTTTTTTGTTTACATTTCAAGAAGTAATCAAGAAACTTAGCTTTTATAGTTTCCTTAGATTTTGGAACCTCGAAGCCTCGAGACGTCAACGATTTGCGAAGTTCTGTTGATGTGATAAATACTGAAAACGGAAGGCCGTCAAGAGCAGTCATTCGGGCAATACATTAACCAATTGATTCCTCCATTAAAACTGCATAATTTGTTATTTTGGCTATTTTTGGCTTTGGCTCGTCGTTTGTGTTTTTCTCCAATTGTATGCTATGGACCTGAAACAAAAAGAAAATTTAACATCTTGCTTATTTAATTTTTAACTGACTTACTTTTAGGTGCGTTATCAAACCTTTAGTTGATCCACCATTAGTTCTTAAAATTGTATTGCAAAGTTTGCATTTTGCATTTGCTGCACCAGTGGAATCAATTAGAAAATAAAACCACACGGAATTTTTGGATTTGCTTTTTGTTTTGTGCATTTCAAAAGACATGGTTTCTTTAATTTATTTTCTTTTATAATTATTTTCAGCACTTCTTACATTCAAATTTTTTATAATTGTTTGACGCGCTTAAAAAGAACAACCAAGTTTTATTTTTTTCTTTCGTTTTCAATGACAGTATTAACAGGGTGAAACAAATAAATATAAAAGACAAATATGGGTGACTATCTGCTCATGGGGGAAAGTCATGATGAATTTATTTTTATAAAAAAGCTTAAAACAAAAACAAATTAGTAAACAATTTCGGGATTGACTAAATCCCGAAAATCCCGGGATTAAAAAATTAAAATCCCGGGATTCGGGATTCGCTGAATACCGAAAATCCCGGGATTTACGGGATTGGCATCCCTAGTACATATGTATGTCCCAACCTGCACATCATCGGAAAAATAAATCTTAAAAACTTTTTAAACCTTCTCATATTCTATTTTTGTTTATATGCAATTAAATACTTTTATTTTATAAAAATTATCACTTATTAATTTTTTCTTTTTTGCATTTGGTGTTGTTTGTTTTGATTATTTTCCTTTTTATTGACCGAATCATATGTTTCTTTGTTTTCATTTCGTACTTAATAAAAAGAGCGAACGATCGAGTTCTTTGTCAAAGAATGAACGAAAATGACCGGTCACTTGAACGAACGATTTGGCACAGCTCTAGTTTTCATACGACCATGTGTTTTTCTTAGTTTGTTTACATTCAACAACTTGAAAATTGGTAAAGCAGCTCTTCATTGAAACAAAACGTCGGTAAAAAGGTAGTTGTATTGGTTCATTTTCATATTTTTCTTACCATTTATTTGCGCTACCATACATTTATCACAATTAAATACCAAAATTAATTTTAGACTGAAAAACTGAAAGTGTATTTAAACACAACTTAAGTTTATGTAAAAATTAACTAATTTTGTGCTTAAATAAGAAGTCAAAAACTGGGTGTTAGTCAGCCATTGCATCTCAAATGTTTGCATACAAAATAAAAGTGATGCGCGATTTTGACAGCTGATACTCATTAAAATGAGTTGCGAAACGGTTAGGAACATTGTACGTTGCCAGAAAGTTTACATATGCGTTTACGAAGTGTATGCATTGTAAATATGCATTGCAACTTGCGTGTCGGAAATTGGCCTATCTTTACCAGGTTGCGTGTCCATGCCATTATCTTCGAACTTTGAAAATTTTATAGAACTATTAAAATTGTTTATAGCTTCACTTTTTGAGCATTTTTAGCCTCATAATCTTCTAATCCCTCGTCAGATAAATTTTTGTCAGTCCTTGTATTTGAATTTTTGAAGTCAACACTTTCTGTAAACCTATAGATTAAAAGTAACTTTATTTCCATTTTTATTAGAAGGAAGTCAAAATCGTCATCAAAACGGAATTGTGATAGTCAATTTATAGAGATTCGCTGCAAGATCTGTAATGAACCACGTTGGTTCGCCATACAAAATTTTGACAGTTCAACTATGGTTGGACTTCGAACCACGAATGAGAGAGCGAACATTATATAATATATAATGCGGCATCGGCTTTACCGAAGGTTATGTCGTTTCGGCTTGGTTGGTTTTATTGTTAATTTTATACAGGTTACCGTATTCACTAAGTTGTGAACTGATATAGTGCGTCATATACAATTTAACTAAACTATTTTAGTTTATTAAATTGAATTAAGATTCATAGGCTAATTGTTCGAAATTTCTTTTCAAATCTCAGAAAGATATGATAAATATTCCAAGGCACAAAGGAAAGTCAACATCAGTTTTATTCAACTTACACAGCTTAGTTTATTTTACTTTGTAATAAAAATCTCTGAATCCTTTATTGTAATCCCGGGATTTCTCTAACGTTTGACATCCACACTACCTACCCATATTCAATGGTAGAGCTTAAAGAAAGTCAATAATTGATTACTTTATGCCTTTTTACAGTTTTCTTTCTCTCTTTTAATATTATATACTCGTATATATTTTTTTGTGATTTTGGTTTATATATGTTTATGCATGTATGCGTGTAAATACGAATATATGAGATATATTTCCTTGTTTAGAAAATAAACATTAAATAATTTTGAAATGTTACAATGAAAACGAACTAAGTGCTAGAGATGTGCGTTTCAGTAAAATTAAGCTCACGATCGAGAAATTAAAATTTTTCACTCACGCTCATGCACGGCGATATTAATGCGCTCACGATCGCGTACGGTCATGATTTTGGAAAAATCGGCACGCTTGTAGCAAAATACAAATTCGACCTTTTTACAACATATGTGAATTATTTTATGAAGATTAAATAAATATATACTTATAATACTAAAATATATAAAACACTACAACTGTCTGCTAAGACAGTGTAATCGAATTGGTTACTTATCTGTAAAAGAATTCTAGAGTTGTACTATTGTTGTTGGTTACCAATAGGTTAACACAAGATTTAAAATAGCATACATAGATGGGTATATAAGTATGTATTTATGTAAGTATATTACTTTTAATAAGTAGTCAATAAATAAAAAATAATAAAAAAGGATGTCGTTGTCAATCATATAGGGAATCACGTTTATACTTCATATACATAAATAAATGCGTATGGACTTAACTTTTGTTTTAAGTGTGTGAATAGTATACAAATTAAAAATCACGCGCGGTCCTACATTTTTTAATCACGCACGCAACCAATATTTCAATAAATTCTAATCTTGATTCACGTGTGATATGAAACAGTCACGACATTTGCACATCTCTACTAAATACTACCTAAAATTTACAGTCACCGACTAAAGCAAGTAAACTTGGTTTCTATTCTACGCCTATCCCGCGCATACATATTATACCAGTTCAGTTGGTAGTCAAATTTGAAGAAAAATTAGTTCATATTTTATGAACGCCAATGAAATGCAAAAATTCGTAAATGAAACCGCTACACTGCCCAGTGTTACTTCCCACCTAAAATAAAACAACTAAATGAAGCCCATTTTTTGGGAAAACTTTTGCATTATTCATTATGTAGTTCGAATTTCCAATATTTTTAAACTCTCTAATAATATATAAAGAAGGCATGATACGCGAATTAAACTAAAGCTATGTACTGACGATTATTAGATATTTTAAGATTTAGCAAATATGCTGGCAATGTACTGAGAATTACAATTGCTACATAAAGGTAAATTGTTAATGCAGACGGTTGCGAGATTGTTGCATGACAGATCAGTTGCTAAACATAGCATCTGCTTGTCAATTTGCAGTGTTGCCAAAAGAAATATTTATCTAACAATGGTGTTATAGTCAGCGCATTTATTTAAACTCATCTGACAAATACGACGAAAATGATCCAATGCTTTTTCTCACAACGTTGTAAGATAAAAATTTACTGTTCACCCAGTTGCGGTACATTTGTAGGAATATTTTACTGATAATATTGATAGAGCTGACAACCCTTTGTACATAGTTTAGCAGTGGCAGCCTGCAAGTATATTCAGTGCATATTTACACGTCTCCACTACCTAAGTGTGAGCAGTTGGACATATTTGTGGCAAATTATTCGCCCCATATTCCGAACCTCAAGGGAATAAATTATAGCAAATAACTTTATGAACAATAATTTGGCATCTGCAATGGCTATGGAATAAAATAAGCATCTGTAGAAGTTCCAACACTCTATTGTGAATTTTATTTTTAAGCCTTTTTTGTAATTATTTTGATACACAGCATTTATTCAGTATAATGCACAGCATTTCGTTCATACATATGTTATTAAGAGAAGGAAAAGAAAATTATTGAAAGTAATTAGAATACGAAATTTAAGGAATTGAGAAGACGAAGTTTAATATTGGTACATACATATGTATGTTATGTAGGTATGCACATGAATATGCCACAACAATAGACATATAATATTGGAAATTGTGGATCTTGACTATTTAACTGAATTTCTACATTTTTCCAGATGTCAATCACAATAACCAAAATGTTCGGAAATAGGAGTCCTTCATAACATTAAGTTCTAAACACATAGACGACAGCAGACTTCACAACTTCACGGCTTCAAATGCTGCCGACTTCAAATGCTATATTGTATTTTTGTAATGTTCTTTTATGTTTAATATAAAAAAAAATTTTTTTGTTCTTATTTTTCCAATTTATATATATAATGTCAACACTAGATTTGTTTATTGCTGCCCGTCAAAATAGAAAATAGCCTAACTTGGCAGCAGCAGCAAATGCTGTTGTGCACCCCTGCTGCTGTGCTGCCCTTAAAATAATCGCTTTCATTTAAACACATGGAGTTTATTTTTGACACATTGCTGCTTGCTGTCTGCTGTCGTCTATGTGTTTAGAGCTTTAAAATTAAAATAGGCACTATATGTTAAGGGAACACGAAAAAATTTAACTAATGTGGTTCTAATATGGAATTTATTTTTTTAGCAAGAGTATTTTCCCGATTTCTAAGCCGAAGGTGAACATTTATATATAATCAACATTTTGCGCTCGTCTCCGGAAAACATATACATAAATACATTATACTCATATTCCCCTTGATTGCGTAAAGCATTGACGTTTACGCTTCAGTCCTTTTTCGTAGTAGATTAAAGAATAGTACGTGTATGTTTCTTCAGTCTTGTACAAAAAACACCGTCGACGTAAACGCCAACGCCTTACACAATCAGGCCGATTATCTATCATATGCCCAT
This sequence comes from Linnaemya tessellans, assembly GCA_951800035.1. Classification (NCBI taxonomy): domain Eukaryota; kingdom Metazoa; phylum Arthropoda; class Insecta; order Diptera; family Tachinidae; genus Linnaemya; species Linnaemya tessellans. Next base: position 43,163,986 of record OX637533.1, on the reverse strand, counting down.
CCTGTCTACATATTCTTTGCTAATAAGAAATGTGCCAAACAAACAATAAGTTATTCGAGCCGTGCACAAGGAAGTCTTTCGTTTGTCCACAAAAAACTCAAACACTATTATATGTTTAGATCTTTGTTTTGAGTAGGTTCTGTATATGATCTACTCTCGTGTTATAAGAAAGTTCACAGACAAAATAAAGTTCTTTTTGTGTATTTTCTACAGAAATACTATTAGCGTTGTGTATTTTAAGTCTGTTGTATTGTACATAATACAAACGAACGAGTAAAGCTATTTGCATATTCTGTATAAAGTAACCCCTATCGTATTCCATTAAAAATTTTTGAGCAAATTAATCTTGTATGTCTAGTCGAATTTTCGACTGAAAGAAATTAGTCCTGCATTAAAGAGCAGATGCCCAGGTGGCATTTATCGTATTCAGACTGTGTATTTGTAAATTCTGTGTGGAATATTTTGCACTGAGGTAAATTAAATTATATTTGGTATCACCCTAATTTTCTTAATTATTGACAGTTTCAACTTTATATTGGAAAACTTTAGACTTTGTCTAACGATCCATTTATCCATTTCTTGATGCTTATAAACAAGGAACGGTGTGAAGTTAAATTCGTGAGTTAAACACGTCCCCCACCTTTGTTAACTGTGTTCCATATAATGTTAAAAATCCAAATTTAGTTATTATAATTTTTTTAAGCAAAACAACAAAATATTTATGTTTTTTTAATTATTTTTAAAGAAAGCACTTAAAATAGGTATTTAAAAGAAAACAAGTAAAAACGTTATATTCGACCGGACTGAATCTTAAATACCCTCCAAATATTTAGTAAATAAATTTAAAATACTTAACTATATTATGGCGGTGTCGCTCTGGCAAGGGCTGTGGGGGAGACATTTCACCTTTGTCATAAAACTATTAAAAATAAATGGTTGGGATAATTACATACAAAATTGAAAAACAAATTTTTTTTGATAGGGTCACTTAGTGGCAAAGGGGGAGGAGGGGATAGAACAGAGTAGTACCAGGTTACGTTTCAGCTTCGTCATTAAAGCTTAAATATTTTATTTTTTAGGAAGCGTACCGACTACAATTATTGGCACCCATAAGGAATTTTCGAATTGTTTCATTGGATGTACCGTCTGGTTTTATGAGAGCCTAGCGTGTTATTTTTGTTTACTTTTTTGATATGTTTTCTATTAGATACAGTTTTTGACATAATGATATAAACTCTGTGCCATTTTTAGTAATTAAAATAAAAATAACCTTTAAAATATATAGTTATTGGCACTCAAGTACAACTATTGGCACATTAAATTATATAGTCATAGGCACTTGACTACAATTATTGGCCCTTTAAAAATTATAATTATTGGCACATTAGCATAATTATTAACACCCCTAAAAGTTGAATTATTGGCACCATGGTAACTCAAAAACCTTAAAAAACTTAACTAGGTTGGTAGAGGATTGTGATAATTCTTTCTCTGTTTAACAAGAGAAATAAGCAAAACAAATTTTATTTACGCATTTAGCTATTTATATTATATAAAAAATAGAGTATATTTAACAGGTTTATATTTGGTTTAATTTTAAATTAAACTGTTGCATTAAAATAAATAATTATATAAGGTACATAAGGCATAAAATTCAATTGCCAAGTAGGAACATAAAAATATTAATTTTAAAATAAGAAATAAAGTAAACAGGTAGCTAGCTAGCTATTCTATAGCAATATACATTATTATCACAAATGTTTAGATTTTATCTTGGCATGTTTTACATATAAATTTTGGTAAATAAACATAATTATATTTTTTTTTTGCATTTAGTGTGATATTCTCTCAAGCAATTACTACATCTTATGCCACAATTTTCTGATTTAACGTCTTTAGACATACCAAGAGTGCAAGAGAAGCACATTTGTCCAGCACACAAAATATTTTCTCCGATATTATCTTCAGTAGCAGTTTCATCTGTGAAAAGATTTCTGATGTGATTTCCGTGTTTTGCAGAACTAAATGTAACTTTATTGATATCCTCATTACCAATACTATCAAAAATATGACACGCAAATAATCTTGTGTCAATTCCTGACGTTGTTGTGTGTGTTTTTGTTGTTGCTTGTAAAATTTTTAGATATTTTTTGTTTTTAATATTACTTTTTGGTTTTCTTAGGGTCATTATTACAACTTAACGATAAAGTTCCCAATAGTTAACCTTAACATTAGCAAACGTGAACGATAAAGTGACCTTTAAAGTTTTTCCATTATTACAACTGTCAGATGAAATAAAAAATTTAATTTATATATTGTGGCAACATTGCGGTGGATACCGACTACTATTAGTGATTTTAAAAAAGCGTAGTGGCAACGATTTACTTTTGTTTATTTCTTAAATTGAAAACGTTATTATATTTTCTGTGTGTTAAATTATTTTGCTACTTGTGTTAAGTGCTTTTGTTGCTTGCGTAAATTGTGTTATTGAAAATAATGTCGAAACTAAATATGTAATACGACTGAATCGGAAAGAAAGAAAGCGAAAAATATGTTCTAAATTTTTTAAATAAAATAAACGTTGTCTACTATCCATTTTTAGGTTGAAAAGTTAGAATTATTTAATTTGACACAAAAATGTTGTTAAAGTTACCATATTTTCAGAAGAAAATATGGCAGCTTCATTTGCTTAAAGTTAACTTTGAAAGTTATCTTGAGGATCAACCTCCTGTTAGCTTATCAGTTACCATTAATGTTAATTTTAACTTGTAATAATCAAATAAAATTTATCTGCCAGATAGCATCCTATTGTTAACTATTTGTAAGTTGTAATAATGGCCCTTAGAGGTTTAAGTTTTTTTTCATTGTTCTTAAGCAATTGTTTCTTCAACCTTTCTGCTTCAAACCTTTCCGCTGAGAGACTTTCACCCAATCGGCAATGGCTTCTTCTTCTGCTTCTGTTAAAATGGTTGGTGATGTTCGAATTTTAGAACATTTAGGGCCTAAACGAAATTGTAGCGAGGACCGTGGAGTCCCATAAGTTTTTGATGCAGTTTTTTTTTTAAATTTTGCCATCTTTAATTTCGGACAGAGCTTTCTGCAGAAGACTTTCTCCAAATGAATTGTTTTTTAGGCATTTCAAAAATTCTGAAAATACAGTTATTGGCACTCAAAAAAGTTACAATGAGTGGCAGTGCCAATTGTTGTAGTAATTACAAATTCAATTATTGGCACCACCTGCCAATAATAGAAATTATATTTTTTGGAACCTATTGTTGGCACTGATGTTTTATTACAATACTTTGGAAATATTGTGTTTATTAAGGTAAAATTAGATTATTTAATGTTTTAGTATGTCAATGAATCAAAAGGCTTAATTAAAAAATCTACATCTGCTCGCTATCGAAATCCTTTAAAAACACCCTTCTTATTTGGAAGATTACAAGCAACTGACCGATTTAATGTTTTGCATCAGTTCAGAAAAAATGTTGGAAAGAGATCATAGAGTGAAAACGGAACTTTAACGATGTATCATAAATGCTATGCAAGTAGGAGGTGCCAATAATTAGGGCAATATTTTGTAGTGCCAATAATTGTAGTCGGTACGCAATGTAGACTTAAGTAAAACAATTTGTTAAATTTTTACACTATATTTGCACATAATAACGCCCACTAAAGGGGTCGGGGTCCAAAACACAACTTTTTTGGACCTTCTTTGATATAAAAATATATCATTTGCTTAACGAAATTACAAAAAACTTTAAAAACTATGTAGTTTTTTAGAGGTTGGTTTAGTTTTTCTTAGGGGAACTTTTTCCCCTCTTGCCCGATTTAGCCCATCTCCGAACTTAACCTGTGCTATCCTTCAATATATATTTATACCAAATTTCAAGAGTCTAGCTCTTTTCGTTTGGACTGAATCGTGATTTAAACAGACGGACGGACGGACATGCTCAGATCGTCTGAGGTTTCATCACTGATCAAGAATATATACATATACTTTATGGGGTCTCAGATGGATATTTCGCTGCGTTACAACCGGAATGACAAAGTGTATAAAAACGTAAAATACTACATTAGCTTCATAGGTGTACCACTCCACATATGCCGATGTAGAGGTAAGAATAAAAATATTTCTAAAAGACCTCCGGAGTACAGACCCATACTCCAAGAAATCCCTTGGGCAGTAGGACACCGCCCTGAAATCGAAATATATGATTGTTTCTCAGGGAAGGCGCTATAGGGGGTGGATCACCCCACATACATAAAAAATTCAGTATTTTGCAGGAAAAACACCCGTGTGAAGATAAATTTCGAAATCTATAACCCTAGACAAAGTCAAGTACGTTAACAGAGCTCTGTTAGCATGTTAACATAGCTCTGTTAAGAATGAAAAATTGGAGTGTTTGTATTCTAAATGGAATACTGGCCACATTTCTGGAGCCACGTTGAAAAAAATTAACAGAGCAGACAACGAAGTCCATAGCTTTCATAATATATTAATATATATTAATATATCTCTTGTGGTCCTCCATCACGTTCAATGGCCATGACCCTTAACAGTTGAATTTTTAATAGAGAAATTCGGATTTTAGTGAAATTTCATATTTGGAATATCTTTAAAGGATTGATTTCTGAAAAATGAGAATATGTGGGCGACTAAATTTTATTTTAATTTAATAGCCATAACGGTTAAGCGTTGGATGCAGAACATGAGAGCTGAAGAAGTCGTAATCTCTTTCTCTAGTTTTGCTAGTATACTATCAATAAAAAATTTAACGGCCATTTGCAATTAGCGTGACCGTTGCGGCGACTAAACTATTTAATTGATGCTTTTTAAATACATCAACGATTTCATTTTGCACAACTTAATATTTTTAGACAACAGCCTGCTCTAAATTTTTAAATTTTTGGAGAAAAACGATATAAATAGAATATATCCACCAACTCTAAAAAATTACGTAATTTGTTGGCTTTTCCTCTAAAGAAGGAATCTTTCGTTTTACTGAAAATGTTTAATATTTGAGTTGCGAAACAAGTGCGATAATTATATTTTATTAAATAAAAATGTTCGTTGTTTTTAATATAAAGATATAAAATTTCATATAAAGTGATTATTTCTTTTTGGACCAGTACGTCTTTATCGTCACCATTTTTTTCAAATCCCCTCTTGGTGACATTTTTGGAAATCTTAAAGGGTCATACTGTCTCGCTTACCAACAACTAGGCAAGAGAGATATATATGTAAAAATTTAACGGCTATCTAGTACTCTATCTGTATAGTATATTATCATGTAAAAAACAGAACAAGCCACTCTGCAAACACGAAATTTCACTTAAATTCAAATTTCTCTATTAAAAATCCAACTGTTAAGGGTTATGACCATTGGAGGTGATATAGGACCACAAGAGCTACAAAATAAAACAAATTTTAGTCGCCCACATATTCCCGTTTTCCCAGGATCCTGGCTTATCCGCTCTAAAATTTTCAAAAAATCAAATCGGTATAGCCATACCAAAGTATGAAAGCTGTCTGTTCCATCAATTTTTTTCAAGGTGGGTCCAGAAATGTGGCAATTTGGAATACAAACACCCGGAGTTTTCATGCTAACAGACCTCTGTTAACGTACTTGTTTTGTGTCTAGGGTTATACATTTCGAAACTTCACACACCCCCATTTGCTCAGGATTGTGAATTACATTCCCAAATTAGACTTTGGTCATTTTCACTGCAATGATTAAAAGTTATTAATGACAAATGGATAGCACTCGTTGCGGAACATTACCAACAGCGGTTGTACTAAAGAGCGGATCATAGGACCCTCCTTCGTAGGCAAATATTGCCCTGATATTGCTGGTTCTACAAAATATATATAGTAATAATACTAATTAGAATTTATAATTGTATTAGTAATGTTTAATAAGTAAATAAAATAAATTCATGGTTACCGGTTGAACCTTTAATATTTTTTATTAGGTTCTGAAGTTGCTCTGCGATGACAACAGTTTCCAATTTCGTAGTTCCAACAGGAAACTGAATATCTGTGTAGAATTTTTAATACTGTGTATGTATTTAAAAAACGCTTCTAATTGCACTCTGTGTACATAGGGCGCCATTGATATATATGTATGTATTTACATACATATATGTGACTAATGAAGAACTCCCAGTGGGAAAAATCAGAAGACATTCTTAATTCAGGCCTTATTAAATGCCTGCTTCAGCATATATTTTATTAAATTTTTTGTCATATCCAAGTGTTAAAGAAGATCTCATATAAGACTTGGACGCTTCAGTGTACAACGTAGAAGATAGAAGACCTCCAACTCTTCCGTAACAACGATTAAACAGATGTACAAATGAGCTATTCATAAAAATTTTATTTTTATTTTTTATCTTGGACCAGAACTTAGGGGATGACCCCTATATATGCAATGCATTGCGCCGGAACTGAAAACGAGGGGATAGAATTGAGGGAACAGATTAGAAAAAATGAGAAGATGGACAGTTTTTTTTCAGCTATTTCAACCTTTTACTTCGCCGGCTAATTTTTGCTACAGGGCCTACGAAGGTGGGTGCTGTTACTCTGCTTTTAGTACATGATAGTGTCAGTCGCTGCCAATTATGTTCAGTGACCAGTGACAATGGTTTCATCTTGAAACAGGCTGGTAACAACTAACACATCCACGCACTAATGCTGATCAGAAGAATTCAACACAATGTTTCATGACTCAGAACCGGGCTGGAACTCAGGACCCTCCACTACAGCAACGGCACCCACATAAATAAATAGTATACTTTTTTATAAAAAAAAGATTAAAAAATGTAATATATGCGTGTTATCTGATGCTGTTTTCTTTTCTAAAAAAGAATGCTACATTTTTTGCACTTTTCAATGGAAAAAGGTAACATTTGAAAATATTGAATTTATTGGAAATTGATTCACCCTCTCTTATGAAGATGTGTTTTATTTTAAAATTGCTCTTAATTGTGGTTTTTTAGAATAAAAAGTGACAAAATATTACATATTTTCCAGAAAAGAAATCGCCGAAAGAGTCATGAGAATGAAAGGCCTTCGCCACAATGATAACGTGTGCAGAAAAGATATGAGTACGGAATAAAGCGAAAAGGTCTTGTACATCCAAAAGAAGGAGTACAGACGCCTTCTAGAAGACTTTCCTACACCTTATTTTTCCCGCTGGGCATATTCTAAATCTTCATCTCAAAAATATGAATTTTTTTATCGCAAAATAACAAAAAACAATCAAAATCAAACACTCGACCGGACCGATAATTCACCTGTTTCTATGGTCATACATGCTTACCAAGCGCTAAGTTATGACCTGAATATTTGAATGTACACACTTGTGTGTATGCACTTACATAAAAAGAATTTTACTTAATTTGCTTGCTGCCAACGAGCATTAGAAATTTTTTTTTACCAAAAAACAGATGAATATACACAATATACATCCTTATAAATATTTGTGTGTTTCATCCATTATAATATTTTTTGTATAATTTTTGAACTTGCTTTTGCTTTGCTACTAATTTTTTGTGGACTGCTGCAGAATATTACGGACAGAAAGAAACAAAAAATGGATTAGCCTCAATTTAAAAGAAAGCAAACCCAGATACTCTGCGTCCAATAGACAAAAGCATGCAACATTTATTGGAGAATGTGCATTTAAATATGTATAGATACATTTATGTATATGTACCCCAATATACATATATACACACTAGAGCGACTCAAGTTGTATGGAAGCGAAATTCGTGCAAGGTGTATCCCCCTCAAAATGAACCTTGGTATTTTTTATGATGACATCTAAAATATTTCGGCTCTAGCTTTGACCTCTCGTGAGCTGGACCATTTTGAAAAAGGGTATATTTGTGCATGTTTTCTCAATTTGAGAATCTGTTTCCTTACCAACATATACAATATGGGTATCACAAGAAAGGTTTTTTAAGGCGCGTCCAACTGTATATACAATTTGTCCAAGGACGATCATCCATGTCCTTTTTTTAAGGATATTCTGTAAAGAAGAACGGTTTTTGAATTTTTTGTTCGGGTCTGTTTGTAATAAAAATGCCAAATTAACATATTTTAATCTTTAGTCGATTTAATTAAATACGGGTCTCAGCTTTTTTTGAAATTCGCGCTATTTCGCGTTTATACAAAAATCATTTTTTTTCAAATTTTTTTTTCAGGGTACAAAAAAAATATGGGACCCAACTGCATGCATTACCTTTCCAACAAAAGAAAAATTTTGAAAATCGGTCCACAAATGACGGAGATATGCGGTAGATATGAAGTCGGTTAAAAAGAATTACTTCATTTAAAGTATACCAAACATTTATATTTTTTTTTTGGATTCAGTAACATATTTAAAAGCAAATTTTATACAGATCATTTAAGACTAATTTATTGCGATTTTAAAAAGCGTTACAGCAAATCCTTTCGTGATTCTATTTTAGTATATTGCTTGCGCGACACGATCTGGCTGGCAATATAAGCCGGACGATTTTTATCGATTACCGATACTGTAGATTGACTGACAACGTGTACAAAACGCTCAGTGCTTTGTGAGTGGCAAGGAAATTCTGAAATAAATTCGTAATAATATTAATTTTTTTTGTATTTTATTTTTTTACCTGGAATATTAATAATTTCATCAGAATTTTGAAGTTCCAACAAGTATTCTTGTGAATAAAACTGTATACAAGGTGGTTCTATACCAGTTTCAACTTCATTCCAATTTATCATGTTTTTGAGCGATTCACAATTAAAATTAATTTTAGGCACAGTAAATTGTCGAATTTGTTGGATGGTACGTTCACGTGATTGAAAAATTATGTCGTAGGCTTCACGTCTTATGTCCTTGCTCTCATCTGTAATCATTGACATAATTATATTTTCCGGATGGGCGAAAAATCCATTTATCTGCACTGATCTTTGGACTATGACTTGCATATGTTCTGGTAATTGGCGTATCCATTTAATATACTTAAATAAATGTCGGCTACCATTGATAGCTTGAGGCTGACTTTTTACCAGAAACCAAAAAGGAGCGTATACCTTCATAACGAAAACGGCAAGATTTTTCAAATTTTCCGAAGGCACTGTTTCCGTAACATAGAGACGTAAAACTCTTGAAGCTGTTGTCAACCAGCGCGATAAATTGAGTGGGCCAGGTTTCAGACTAGCCAACGTGTCATCGCACACTCCTCTATCAACTGCACAGACCATATCATACAGATACTTTTGATCGCCTCTTAAACTCCATCCATCAATATTTTCGGGCATTTCGCCCATCTCAATCGGTTCGAAATTGTCAGCGATCTAAAAAAGACAGTAATATAAAAGCGATTTTCGAATAATACATACTAATATAACAAAAGAATGAAAATAGTTTACCGGAATGTCTTCGCAATTCACCAGTGTTTTTCCAATTAGTCCTGGCCAGTTTTGAGGCCCAGATGAGTTTCCAAACAGTTTTTTTAACAGCGCTGTGAAGGGCAGTTCATTAAAATGAAACAAACAAACTAACCACTGCAATGGTCGTTTCAATTGACGTTCTAATGAGCAAATTGCGCCATTAAATTTACCAGTATTGCAGCGCGTTCCATCGCAATTAATAGCGACCAGATATTCTAACGACATCCCCTCAGCTTTCAAGAAATTTATAATACCCATTGCAATTCCAATTCCTCTTCCATCTTCAGGTGTGAAGTATCCAATATAAGAAGAATTTGGTTCTTTTACAATGGTAATGTGCTCTTCTATCACTTTGATATTTCGGGGTTCCCCATTAACAAATTTTTGCTTTATGTTCTTTCCCTTTTGCCATCAAAAGAAATGCATTTAAGCAAATCATTGCATTTGATTGAATTTAAAGCTTTGAGTCTAGCTTTACCACGTTCACGACGAATTTTATGCTGGTCAAGTATAATATCTTGAATGTTTAAATCCTTAAGAAGGGTTGTTGCCAGTAATGCTCCAAAGCGATTTGACACCCCAGCACGATCCAACGCAGCACTATAAGTCGGCAGAGATATTTCTGTTACTGTACGATGTTCTTTTGGTATTTCATTTTCTTCACACGATGATGACTCAAGATCATCTTGTCTTGTCCATTCTCCTTCACTGCATGTACTGTCAGTATCCATTAAACAGTCAGTACCACCTGAACTAGACTCTGCATACGGTTCATCATCTAACGATAACAATCTTTCTCCTGACTGATCCACATAAAATTTCCAAACACTCAATGGCATTCTTTTTTCGACCGGACATTCACACGGCACTTTTACTTTTCGAGCGCATTTACACGAAGAGATCAAAAAAAGCTTGTTCCACTCATCTTCCTTAAAATGCAATCGATTTTTTACGTTATCGCGATATCGTTTAGTCAAACATACGATTTTTTTACGAATTGAAGGTCTGTTTATTATAGGAATATGTGCAGTTTGCCATACTTTTGCAATGTCATTAATTGCACAGCTGTAAAATTTGGAAAGGCCGAATCTGCGATTTTTGTTTCGAGCGCGCAAAAATAATAAATATTGTATCACATCAAGGTTTGTCGGTAATCTATTTCGGTTTAATTCAACTAACGCGAAAGGCATTTTAATCACGACACAATGAACAATTATTTAAATTTTTTTTAGCTTAAACCCAATGATATTGGGAACTGATAAACTTAAATTTCCAATTTTTTTTTTTATGCATGAAATTTTTCATACAGCATACTTTGATTTTATATTTTTGCAAAAATCTAAATTATTTACATACAAAGTTGATGTACTTGGCAAAAGAAAAAACTTGATACCCATATTGCCCTATTTAAAACGAAGGGTTACCAGCCCATTGCATTTTTGTCAAAATGCGAAATAGCGCGAATTTCAAAAAAAGCTGAGACCCGTATTTAATTAAATCTACTAAAGATTAAAATATGTTAATTTGGCATTTTTATTACAAACAGACCCGAACAAAAAATTCAAAAACCGTTCTTCTTTACAGAATATCCTTAAAAAAAGGACATGGATGATCGTCCTTGGACAAATTGTATATACAGTTGGACGCGCCTTAAAAAAACCTTTCTTGTGATACCCATATTATATATGTTGGTAAGGAAACTGATTCTCAAATTGACAAAACATGCAAAAATATACCCTTTTTCAAAATGGTTCAGCTCACGAGAGGTCAAAGCTGGAGCCTAAATATTTTAAATGTCATCTTAAAAAAGTCCAAGGTTCATTTTTAGGAGGGTACATCGAGCACTTTTTTTGGTGAGCATAAAGTACAATAGAGTGTGTATTACACACTCTATTGTACTTTATGCTAGTTTTGCTTATCGGGGGCTGTAAATTAGAGATGGGAAAATTAGTATTATGTCAGCTAAAATAGTGCTCGACTTCGCACGTGCCTGATCATGAAAGGTAGAGTTAATCTCGATTATGAGACCTTGCGAAATTATCAAGAATTATTATAAATAAATGTAGAGAAATAATATCTCTATTTACATATAAAGTTTTACGCAAATTATATTATATTTAATAAGAAACCATTTCATCATATCTCTTAGGATTTATTAAGTGTTTTACGAAACTTCTCAATAATGTATTCATGACTAAAATTATTTCTCTTGCTCTATACCGAGTTCAAATAAATGATTCGATCTTAAAATGATTCCAAACATGCTTCCATTTACTTAAAAAACATATTGAAAACGTTTGACCATAAAGGCCATTCCTGTAACTTCCCTCTAATTTTAACCGCTAAAAATGGTATTATTTTAAATTTAAATCTGCTATAACTTTCGAATGGATCAGCCGATTCCCACGTTGTAAACGGTGATTGATGTAGTTCTTCGATTCCTATAAAGAATCGAGAACCCACATTGATCACATATATAATTTCGGAGTGTTTTGAAAAATTCACCTTTTTCGGGCTTTTGTTCCACGATATCTCACGAAGGCGTGAATCACTTTTAAGACGATTAATATTGCTCGACGTGGTTTTTGATTCTCAAGAGCTGAATAGTTTTTGGAGTCCATTGGAAAAGAGGTTTAAAGTTATTCTAAATAAACTACATTCGAAAAAAAAAATTTTAAGTTTATTTTTGATATTTCTCGAAATCTACTGCTCTGACCCGGTTCCAATTCACAGAAAATCAAGGTTTGAAAGAAACCACTGAAATGCTACTAGTTTGGTTCGAACAATAATTGATCAGATATATAATATTAGAGTTTTCTTAAAAAAATCACTTATATCGAATTTTTCATTCTCGAAATTTTTTGAACGCATCAACCGATTTAGACCCGGTTGGGTCTAAAAAAAGTTTGAAAAATAAAAATTTTTCAGTTATTTTGATATATCCGAAAATGTACCTGTTCGAACTGGTTCCAATTCCCAGGAAATCCAACTTTGAAGGAACCCTTTGTAACGCGACTAGTGTAGTTGGATTCGATTCAAGCGTTCAAAAGTTATATAAAGTGAGAGCTTCGGCATAACTTGCACACTCCCACACATACATACAGACAAGGTTACGGAATAGTCAGCAAAGATTTAGGAAGTTAAAACGTCAAGGGTAAAACCAGTAACTTCCCACTTTTCTGAAAATTTTAAATTTTCTTAGCGGGAAGTTAAAAGTTTACATGATGTTATTCAATGGAAAATATAGGTCCCGATCTTGGCCGAAAATAAAGCTACTTCCGCATTTTTCAGAATATCTTTCCTAATGAAAGCACGAATAAATAATCCCATGAAAAAACTTCCAAAGTTTCTGATTTTTTATCGTTAATATTTTCCACGGCGAATTTTTGGGAACGTATTCTTCCGCTAATTATTTAAGGGAATATTTAAGTTGTAATTTTTGTTTAATCTATTGAATTACATATTTAATTTATTGTATTACTTATTAAGTTCGAGGTCGTTTTTTATATAAAATTATTTCAGTTTTCTGTTATTATTCAACATTGTCTTTGAAAAAGATGCCACCTGCCACACCAAAAGTGTGTATTTTGGGATGCATTGCAATACTTCTGGCTGCTCTTCACACCAAACACGCCAATTTTGCTTGATCTTGAATCCATTCAACCAGAAATGGGTTTATTCGCTGAACACAAGAAGTGCATATTTGCTTGTCAAAACGTCTTTGGCCATTAGCCATAATCACATATAACCCCTTTTTGATACGGACTCCCTCCCTCAATATACAAATGCTTCCGTTATTTAAAAATCAATTTAGGGTGTTCCGTGTACCCGTTGAGCAGAGCAATGTGGGTGCTGTTGGCTGACGTAGTAGAACACGAGACTATGAAGCGGAGGGTCCTGAGTTCGAGCCCGCGCTGAGTCATGAAATATTGTGTTGAATTCTTCTGATCAGCATTAGTGCGTGGTTGTGTTAGTTGTTGCCAGTCTGTTTCAATGATGAAGGTATAGTCACTGGTTACTGAACATAATTGGCAGCGACTGACACCATCATGTACTAAAAGCAGAGTAACAGCACCCACATTCGTCGGCCCAGTAGCAAAAATTAGCCGGCGAAGTAAAAGGTTGAAATAGCTACAAAAAAACTGTCTATCTTCTCTCTCATCTTTCCTAATCTGTCCCCTCAATACTATCCCCTCGTTTTCACGCAATGCATTGCATATATAGGGGTCATCCCTGAGTACTGGTCCAAGATTAAAAAAAAAGTAGAATGTTACCATACCAGAAATAAGCACTCTTATTGCTTCTTTGTTTCATTACGCTAACTTAAAAAATGAACGAAGAAACACGTTAGTCGGTCTATAACACAAATTGATGAAGGTGGTTGAGGGTTGCTTGGTTAGCTGCCTAGTTGTATCGGTGTCGTTTAATAAATATTTGCAATTTGTGTTGCAAGTTTTTTTGCAGACAAAACTCGGGTTTAAAAAAATCAAGTTTAATAAGATTTTTACAATACATTTATTGTCGTTCCTACCTTTTTTTTTGCTTGCTTCCCAGTTTTCTACTTATTGCGTATATTTATCAGCATTACATAAAGCCTTTATAAGCCTATATAATTTGGGCATTTTCCTTTACCATCCTTTTAGCCGTTTTACATGTAATCAAATATGGTGTTTAACAAAATATTACATAAAAAGCTACAAATTTAACAATATATAAAAAATCCAGCATATTTATTGTTTAAATAATAAGTTCACCTGTTAACATTTGACATTTAAATTGTGGAGCAAGAAACATGCAACGAGTGCAAAAATAAAGTTAATAAAAGTAAATGTGAACAACAAAGAAGTGTAGAAAACATAAAAAAGGTAAGGAAATAAACATCGATTCTGTTGTGTTATATTATTCTGTAGAATTTTAGCATCCAGATACAAATATTCAGATTAACTTTTTATATTCAACTACTTACATATGTATGTACAATTCTATTATTTACATAACTATGGTCATATGCATATATACAATTTCCTTGTCTTACTCCTGATATGAAATCTAATTATTTATTTAAAAATACTTTACAAAGTAACTTTGCAAATTATTGGTGCATAGATGCCGACGGGGTGACTCAGAACATACATATGTGGGCGATGTTATTAACCCGTATTTTGTCCGCTTCCGCGGCAGACTACACGACCTATGCCTTCACATAGGAAGGGGTAACGTAGTTAATCACGGAATAATGCGTCAGAAGAACCATAAAGCTATACAGTTATCTGAGGTGTTAAAATCAGGGAAGTGTAATGGCTACTTTGATTTTGTACCAACTATATAAGCAATATGTAATTTTCACACCATGCCTACACCGTTTCGGTTAAACAAATTTTATAAAAAAATTAAAATGTAAGATAATAACTTTTTTGTTATTTCAAAATTGAGGCAACTCGAAATGGGTTAAAAAGATTTTCACTAATTTTAAATCATTTATATACTCCTTTTATAATATGATTTAGTCGGTCCAATATGGTACAAAAGTATGTTCGGCTGCAAAAGCGTATATTCTATAGTACATATTTTGATATGGGCAAGACCTCCACTTTTTATACTTTACAAATTGTATAAAAATTGTTTCAAGCAATATTCACAAAATGGTACCACAAAAGTTTTCAAATCACTAAATGAATGTTCTAAAACAACCTGAGATGATAAAAAGCTGATTGATCAGTTCCACGATTAACAGAAAACTCAAAAATGATCTTCACAAATGTGATTGTATTGGAATCATATTTAGCGCAGCTTAATAATGAAAAATATTCTATTCGCAGAAAAGTGTCGCACCAGTTGCAAGTCTATCTCGAAAATGAGTCATAATTTCATAACTTATCAAGAATTCAAGTCATAAACGACTCTTTCAGAAGATTCGGGCTAGGTACCCTTTTCCCTCGAAATAATTATCATTTTCGATTCACAACGAAACGCTTAAATAATTACTTTCACCGAGCAGAAAATTGTAAGACGCAAAACTCTCGAAAGAGAGTAAATGATCAGTTATTCGGGTGTACTTAAAAATTTGTTGTATGAAGTGAATTAAAGTTATTTCTGTATTTCACTGATTCACTATGTCTCTTAAAGGCCACACATCAGAACATATTTATCGATTCACTGGTAAATATATTAAACCAGAATAATTCATAAACCAATGCACCTTTAGCACAATCTTCTTGCTTCCAATTAAAATTGTGTATTGAAATAATTTCTTTTTATGAGTTAGCATTTATAACAATAGTTATATAGTAAGAAATTTCGACGTAACCAACACAAAAAAATTATTAGTTTATATGTAAATAAATTTGAGCAAATCCGAATATAATATATATGAAAATTCATAACAGCTATCGCCAAAAATCTCCAGAGAAATAAGTGATTTTTCTCCAAAAAATATCCCAGGGGCTTTCTTCCAATTTGTATCCCGAATCTCAAAAAGAAAATACCTAGTTTGCGGACGAATTCCCAAAACTGGGAATTTCTTAGAACATATTCACTGATAATATTTCTTATGCACCACATATACCTATTGATACTCGTATACCTGTGTCAATAAATAAAAAATTGTCTGACGTTTGTCAAATTTAGTATTTTAATCCGTGTAAATTGTTTCGTCGTTGTTATTGTTTAACCATTAATAATATGCAAAATTTGATAGTTGCCAGATGTTTAGTGTAATGGAACAATATTTAAACAACGCAAAGTTCTTTGTCGCAAAACCAGAGAGATTATCGTAGAAAAATTAAATTTCATATTCTTGATTTTTCAACAGCTTTCGGATTTGATTTAGTAAAGAACGCACAAAATTTAGAGCAACGAATGAAAGTTTCATTTAAATTCAAAGAACGATCTACATCATGAGCGTCGAAATCACATATCAGCCAAATTAAAAAAATTTAATCAGCACACGGTAGCGCTCGCCATTCACAATAACGTTCCCGCCTTCATCATCTTTGAAAAAGATACCAACGGCCCATAATCCACACCAAAAATTAATTTTTTCGGAATCAATTGGCAGTTCGTGCAACGATTCTGGGTGCGTTTTACACCAAATACTGCAATTCCGCTTTTTGACGAGTGCATTCAACCAGAAATGGGTTACGTCGCCGAAAAGAAGTGCACGGTACATTTTCTTAAACGAGCATGAAATAATAAATGTGCAATAATGTGCCAGCGTTTCGTTTGTAAAAATAACTGAACATGTTTAAAGGTAACATGTTACACGCATAGAACTAAACTGCCAAAAAGAAGGTTGCTAAAAAATCAGCTTTTACTTAAAGGGTAAACTAGAAACAATTTCAAGATTGAGATAAAACGATGCAAGGACATGGGTACCTCCCATACATCCACAATTTTAAAATGCTAATAGCAGCTACAGCTATTATCAAAATGCTTCAAAAATTACAAATTGTTTCAAAAGTTTTACATTTGAGCTCGGCGGTAATTTATTTATTTTTTTCGGTGTAAATATATTATTACCCGTACATTTTCCCCCATGCTTTTGTGGTTAAAACGCACTAAAAATTAATGATTATTTCTAAAATTTAGCACTTTAGTTTTCTCATGAGTTTTGTATCATAAGGTTCATCATTTATTTTTAAAACTATATTCACATGTAAAACGTGTTTTTTTACTGTCACAATCAAAATAATTGTTCTATTCGTCAAAACTCATCGTGCACTTCTTCCATTTTATGGCGTACATAATGGTCCTTCAGAAAGGCTAATTCGAAGAACAAGACGTCGAACTGTGCGCACTGAAGAAGATGTAATCGTTGTACAGGAAAACATTCAAGATGATCCCAATCAATTATTTCGTCGCCATTCCCGACAACGAGGGTTGTGTTCTTCCACTTTATGGCGGGCACATGGTGGAAATCATATATAAAGATTAATTTCATATAATTTTCTTATCAATAAAACCCGTTTCATTGTTATTAAAAACATATTTCATTCTTTTATTACAATTTAAACTTGTGTCACTATGATATTGAGAAATCTAAACTGTTTCTTGGGAACAATAATAAGCCTGTAGTGAAAATGTTAAAATTTTGCCAATTTCTCGATAAAATAATTTAAACACAGTTAATAATTATTTTTTTAACTTGTTTCGCAAAAAGAACAATTTGAACCACTTTAAATGAAGTGCAAGTCGATATTACACAGGCAGGTGCGTTGTGTTCCTATTATTTCATGCGAACGGATCATGAAAATTTTTAAAATCTCTAATGAATTTATTACTGAATACATTTGTTTTTCGGCTTTTGAAATTTTAAAAAATATTTTCAAAGAAAAATATTCGATCAAGTGATATTATAAACAGAAATATTAAAGCAAATTTGGGTAGAGGGTAGAAATTATCACAACCGCATTCACTGGCAAAATTTTATGTCAAACTGTATGGAAAACATTGTTCACCCCCAGTTCTGTTTCATGATAGACTCTATTTTATTTTATCAGCGTTTTTCTTATGCTCTCATTTTTCGTTACTCATTCGCACTAGCAGCCATCCCTAAATACGGGCGGAAAGCGGAACGTGTTTTTCCGCTGAGCTTTAACGCTGAAATGCCATACATAAACAAAAGCGGCAACGTTATGTCAAAAAACAATAAAAACATGGTTATCAAACAAACAAATTAAACAACCCTGATTATTTTAACAGCTGGACGGACGACATTTGTGATTTTGTTATTGAAATTTTGTGCAAATTACAAACGTGCATACATATATATGTATGTATATAGTCATATTGTGAATATTTTCTTATCTCCATTTTCTAATACGAAGTGCACAAATTTTTTTTTTTATTATTTATTTCACTTATGTAAATTTTTGCTTTTTTTCTCTAATTACAATTGTTTTATGTTGCAACTAACTTCATTCGAATACGCTCTGTCAAAATCGGATTTTCCAATAGCAAAGCGTTGCCGCCGCGTTATTTCGGTGTGCTCCATACAAAATGTATAGACATGAGAACTTTTGACAGCTAAAAAACGCTTGCCGCCCGTATTTAGGTTTGGCTGATACCTAAACAAAAGCGGCAACGTTATGTCAAAAAACAATAAAAACCGTTTTATCAAACAAACAAATAAAACAGCCCTGATCATTTTAACAGCTGAACGGACGACATTTGTGACTTTGTTATTGAAATTTTGTACAAATTACAAACGTGCATACATACATATGTATGTATATAATCATATTGTAAATATTTTCTTACCTCCATTTTCTAATACGAAGTGCACAAATTTTTTCTTTTATTATTTATTTCACTTATGTAAATTTTTGCTTTTTTTTCTGGTTACAACTGTTTTCTTTTGCAACATACTTTCATTTAATAGCATACACTTTTTAAGCAGAAACAAAAGAAAATAAAAACAAGTAAAAGTGCTATATTCGGCTGTGCCGAATCTTAAATACCCTTCACAGATGTAATTCTTTCTTGCTAAAACTCGAAGTAGGTTTAATTAAAAGATGTTTTACTTGACAAAAAAATTTTAATTTTTAAACTTTTTGGTCAGTTTCATGTGCCATAAAATATTTCATTTGTCCAACCTTGGAGTCGAAATTTTGATTTTTTTTTTAAATTTTTGATACCAATTTTTTTCTTCCTAAAATATAAAATAGTTTTATTAAATTGAATGAAGATTCATAGGCTAATTGTTCGAAATTTGTTTTTAAATCTCAGAAAGACATGATAAATATTCCATGGCACAAAGGAAAGTCAACATCAGTTTTATTGAACTTACACAGCAGAGCAGAACAGCTGTTTTCGAAAGCCGCAACACCATCATCAGTGCTCATGTGTATTGTATTTATCACCACTTATTAGGTGGCTTAGTTGAATGTGATAACAGTTCCTATTTACACAAATTTTATTGTGAAAAAGAATCCGAGAACTGTATCAACCTGATGTTAACATGTTATTGTTTTAATACCCGTGTTACCGTTTTGATTATTTTTCTTCTTGTCCCATTTTTCTGAAATTGAATTAAGATTCATTGGCAAATTGTACGAATTTTGTTTTTAAATCTCAGAAAGACATTTGAAATGTTTTACTATGTATAGAAAAATGTTTTTTATATGTATAGAAAAAATTGTTCATTCATTTTAATTTTTATATAAAGAAACAAAACAACAAATATATAAGCCTCAAGCTCAATATTATTACCCAGTGTTCAATGCATTGAAAATATTTAACGTTCACTGGTAATAGCACAACTCTATAGTATCATGTGTATTAAAATTAATATTATATATTAAAATTTCTCTTACTTTAACTTTCCTAGTAATATCTTCACTGTGCAACGTACCTCATATTACGATAAAACACTGCTTTGGCTTTGGCAGCTTTGGACATCTGACACACATTAAAGCCTAGTACATTTTTCGTTCGCTTCTTAAATTAGTACGAGTATATTAATAAAGGCAAGTTGCAATTGTACAAATGTTAATAAAAAAGGCTTCAAGGCAAAGGCCTTGCCATCAAATTTAAAAAAAGACAAAAAAAATCATAAAAAATTAGTTTGATGGAGAAAAATATATGATTTCCAATGCCTCTGCGTACATGTATATGCCATTTGAAAGGCCTTTGTCTTCTCTTTCCAAATCCACCTAGAAATCAAATGTTCGGTTGGGACTAGACTAAGATACAGGCTAATAACTAAACCAAGGTAGCAAAACCGGGTTTTTACCCGTAACTCCAGATTTTGGAGGTGTTTCGCAAATGTCAAAGACGATTCTCGTTCTGCCCGATAAGACCTATCAGAAAAATAATATCATGTCCCAGGTATTTCAACTTTGTTCTATTTTGTATCAGTATTATTATCCAAAAAATTTAGTTTTATTATATTGTAAAAGTTGATTCTTTATGACCTATTTTTGGTATATAGACACGTTTAGTTGGTATGTTCACAAAAGTTGTTCAACTTTACCGTGACTACAATTTTCCCCAATATAGTGTACGAAAAATCAGGATTTCCTAAAAGTTATGATCAAAAAATTTAAAAGAAATTGTTTTCTTTAACTTGTTAAAAAAACACATATTTGTCATAAAATTTTAACAAAAAATATTCAACCTACTCTTGGCTACATTTTTGCTGAACATAGTTACGCGATATTTTTAAGTGCTGATTAGCTATTTGGCAAGAGCTGATGATACCTTTTTTTGGGCATCATTGTTATATTAGGAAACTTTGGAAGCCCATAAAAACAAAACGGTCACCAAATTGGTCAAACTGAGTATAGGGCTTTACCACAATTTGATAGTAGAATGGTACCCATATAGTCACGACCTTGCACTGTTGCACATTGTAATTTAACTCAGCCAGTACGTAGGTGTGTTCTTTTCAATCAAGTTCTCTTAAATCATTGCGTCGATTTAAGTGTTCTTTGTAATATCTGTGAAAATTCAAGTTCTTGTCATTGAAAAATGTTATTAAAATATTAATTCAGAGGAGAAGGAAAAATATGTACTATATTGAACTTATATAAATACAAATAAACACATGGTTTTACTCTTTGTGTCATATGCTCAAAGAGCGCCATAACTGAACATATCATCACAAGGGATATAAATACAACGTATTCCCACTTGCTTTTATTAAATTTTAATAAGGATTTTTGAAGTTTATTTTTCTACATCTTATTGAATATGACGTTGCGGCATTATAAAAAATAATTTTCTTTATTTGGAAATTTTTAAATAAAATCTGTAATACACATATATATATATATATATATATATATATATATATATATATATATATATATATATATATATATATATATATATATGTAAATATATATCTACATATATACAGGGTGTTTTTTTATTGAGGTATAGAACTTCGAATTGAAATAAAACACAAGAAAATCATTTTAATGTCCATCAATTTGGCTTTATTGGAAGGATAATTTTATGCCATTAATGTTTAAATATGATTTCGGGCATGTGGCCGCCGTGGCTGGCTCGAATAAAGCCAATTCTACAGGTCCAATTTTCAACCACTTTTTCGAGCATATGGGGCCGTATGTTGGCAATAGCGCCACGAATGTTGGCTTCCAAGTCCCCTAACGTTTCTGGTTTGTTGGCGTAGATGAGCGACTTCACATATCCCCAAAGAAAATAATCCAATGGTGTCAAATCACACGATCTTGGTGGCCAATTGACAGGTCCATTCCGCGAAATTATGCGCTCATCGAATGTTTCCTTCAATAAATCGATTGTGACGTGCGCTGTGTGGCATGTAGCGCCGTCTTGTTGGAACCGCAACTCATCCACATTCATGCCATCCAATTCGGGAACAAAATAGTCGGTTATCATGGCTCTATACCGGTCTCCATTAACGGTAACTGACTCTCCAGCATTATTTCGGAAGAAGTATGGCCCAATGACTCCACCAGCCCACTGCGCACTGTTCGACGTCTCTGGGGATGCGTATTATCACATAGAGTAAACGTAGTGCGAAAACGATCCATGGTTAACCGAATTAATTGCTCTGATGGACGATTATGTCGACCATAAAATGGACGGAGCTTACGGTAAACTTCGCGAACTGAACCATTACTTTCGAAATAAATTTGCACGATTTGCAAGCGTTGTTCTTTTGTCAACCTGTTCATGATGAAATGGCAAACCAAACTAAATATTAATCACTTGACAGCTGACAAAATGGCCGCCAGTTAAAAAAGTGATGCCAACTTAAAGTTCTATACCTCAATAAAAAACACCCTACATATATATATATATATATATATATATATATATATACATATATATATATATATATATATATATATATATATATATATATATATATATGTATATAAGCTTTTCCATTTGTCTAGCAATTTCGTTAATTAAATTGTATATACTAAACATCATTCATTGATCTCTAACTTATTTGAATCTCAAGGTGTCCAGCTCAGCAATTTCCAAAATAATGGCCGTTTTTTTATTACCAAGCCACATTTTCATGAAATCACGGACAAACCACCATTATATTATGAAGGGTCCGCCATCTAAGGTTTTTTTTTATCTAGTGCTTATTTCGTGAATGGTAACACTTAGCTCATGTCTGATTTGACAGATAATTATTTTTATCCTTCCGTTGAAAGAATATGGTTGTGTATACGCTTGAACAACGCTAGTAAGTGAGCCTGCGATCAACTTACAGAAGATGCCGATTTTGCCAAAAAAGTAATCTTTTCAGATGAAGCTCATTTTGATCTTGGCGGGTATGTAAACAAGCAAAATTGTCGCATTTGGGACACAGAAAACCCGCACGCATACATTGAAAAACCGACGCACCCAAAACGAGTCACTGTTTGGTGCGAATTTTGGTCCAGGGGCATAATTGGGAAATTTTTCTTCGAAAATGAGCAAGGAGTGGCCGTTACAGTCAATGGCGATCGTTATCGGGCCATATTGAACGAATTTTTGTTCACAAAAATTGAAGAGGAGGATATTAGCAACATTTGGTTTCAACAGGACGGCGCTACGTGCCACACAGCCGAAGCTACACTCGATGTTTTTCGCACTGTTTTTGAAGATCGCATTATCAGCCCCACAGTTGATGTCGTTTGGCCACCTCGGAGCTGCGATTTGACACCGTTGGACTATTATTTGTGGGGTGCCGTCAAAGATAAATGTTACGCCGACAAGCCAGAGACAATTGACGTTTTAAAGGGCAATATTCGTGAAGCCATTGGTGAAATACAGCTGCACACAATCGATAATGTGCTTAAAAATTGGAGCGGTCGTGTAGGCTACTGCACGACCAGCCGAGGCAGCCACTTGAATGAAATTATTTTCCATTATTAGCCGGAAGGATTGTACTTTTACATAAAAAAAGAAATATGAGAAAATATTCAGTAGTTTTTTATAGCATTTTCAAAAAGTTATTTGGCGGACCCTGTATTATACCATGGTATTTAACTATTATTTTATCCCCTCTCTTTTCACATATTTCAGTTTATTATCTCATTATATTTCATTTTCAGGCCGTGTTTTTGAGATGTGGATTAAGTTTAAACTTAGTTTAATGTACTCTGAAACTGTGATTTTTCCAGCGAAATGAGATTTCTTTTTTATTATTTCATTAAAGACC
Source organism: Linnaemya tessellans (assembly GCA_951800035.1). NCBI lineage: Eukaryota > Metazoa > Arthropoda > Insecta > Diptera > Tachinidae > Linnaemya > Linnaemya tessellans. The sequence goes on along the minus strand of OX637533.1, from coordinate 43,140,398 downwards.
GACATTTTAAGAAAAATGAAGCTGTTCCACCCGAATTTTATACACAAACTTGCTAATGGCGACACAAATGTGTTTTCAGATTAACTAAACCTAGTTTAACTGAGATCTCAAAAAGTGTATTATTTCAATTTGAACACACTGAATGCACTACATAGATAGAATTTCCCGCTCAAAATCTCATTGTGGATCGTTTTTGCATATTGACAGAGAAAAATTTCCTTTTGATGTTTTGAACATAATCCTTTTGCAATATTTTGTTAAAAGAATTTAATAAAAGCTACACTCAAAATAAAAATCAATCCATCCGCACTTAAATCAATCCCAAGCGGTGTCAAAAGTACGGTAAGTACGACTTTTCTTAAATCAAGTACAAAATACTTGATTCAAGTACGGATTTTTCAAGTGCTAAATACTTACTTTTAGCCACATTTAATCCCGAATTCGTAATTGAAATAAGCCGAAAACGAGATTTGTTCAAGAATTTCAAGCTCGATTTAATCCTGAGTTCGTACTTAAAATAAGTCGAAAACGAGATTGATTTAAGAATTTCAAGTTCGATTTAATCCCGAATTCGTACTTGAAATAAGCCGAAAACGAGATTGATTCAAGAATTTCAAGTTCGATTTAATCCAGAATCCGTACTTGAAAACGAGATTGCTTTAAAAAGAACCGAGATCGAATCAAGAATTCCTAGCTTGTTCATTGGAATGAAACATTTTATATACATTTTTTATATTTGTATTGGATCAATTCATATTATTTATATTATTGAAGATAATAATAATTATAATAATTACACTTTAAACTCCCATATGAGTCATTCCATGTCAAACCGTACGATTTTTGCTAAAAATTGACTTTGATGTCTCCGATGTCTTTCAAAATTTGAGAACGAAGTCTTCATTAAAAAATATTTTACACGTGTTTCGGGAAAAAAATTAAAAAATTTTTTTTTAAAAGTTATTTGCATTTGAAAATCGTGAAAAATCTTCCGACATGACAACATTTAAAGTAATGTTTTTATAAAACTAGTGAATGGATTTTGAAGTTCAATACCTTATTTTAAAGGTATTTGAAACTTCTTTTTAAAAAAATATTTTTTAAATTGTTAAGTTTTTATCGGGCTTAAGTTCGAATCTTGCATGACTGCAAATTATTTTTTGTTATTTTTTTTTTATTATTAATAAATGAATTTGTTTAAATTCTATTTATTATTTTTATATTAAGATTGGAATATTAAGAATATTTTTAATAATCATCAAACCAGCAGAACGGATCAGTACTGATTTCGAGGCCGCTACGCCATCTCATCAGCGTTCTTTGTTCAATTTTTCCCACTTTTTTGCAAGTGGTGCTAGTTAGTAGGAATATCAACTATTTAACCAATATTTTTAACGAAAATTGAATATGAGAAGTTATCACATTCATATTATTAAGTTATTACATTTTGGTTAGTACGAAATTCCCCAACCCTGACGATTAATATTCCAAATATTCCAATATCTCTTTTGCTTTTTCCAGAGCCATCGGCTGCTGATAGGTAAAGTTGATATTCCTACTAACTAGCACCACTTGCAAAAAAGTGGGAAAAATTGAACAAAGAACGCTGATGAGATGGCGTAGCGGCCTCGAAATCAGTACTGATCCGTTCTGCTGGTTTGATGATTATTAAAAATATTCTTAATATTCCAATCTTAATATAAAAATAATAAATAGAATTTAAACAAATTCATTTATTAATAATAAAAAAAAAATAACAAAAAATAATTTGCAGTCATGCAAGATTCGAACTTAAGCCCGATAAAAACTTAACAATTTACATAAGAAAAAGTTCGACTAATAAAAATTCATACATAATGTAAAACATTGCGGGGGCACGCGCACTTGTTCAAAGTAAATTGACAACTAAATTCAATTACTTGAACATAAATAACAAAGAAGCTTTACCTATCAGCAGCCGATGGCTCTGGAAAAAGCAAAAGAGATATTGGAATATTTGGAATATTAGTCGTCAGGGTTGGGGAATTTCGTACTAACCAAAATGTAATAACTTAATAATATGAATGTGATAACTTCTCATATTCAATTTTCGTTAAAAATATTGGTTAAATAGTTGATATTCCTACTAACTAGCACCACTTGCAAAAAAGTGGGAAAAATTGAACAAAGAACGCTGATGAGATGGCGTAGCGGCCTCGAAATCAGTACTGATCCGTTCTGCTGGTTTGATGATTATTAAAAATATTCTTAATATTCCAATCTTAATATAAAAATAATAAATAGAATTTAAACAAATTCATTTATTAATAATAAAAAAAAAATAACAAAAAATAATTTGCAGTCATGCAAGATTCGAACTTAAGCCCGATAAAAACTTAACAATTTACATAAGAAAAAGTTCGACTAATAAAAATTCATACATAATGTAAAAAATATTTTTTATAAATTCATTTTTTTTATTATTAAAATTTGGTTTTTTTACTTAATTTCTGTTTTCCACAATCTTCGAACAAGTCGAAAAATCTGAAAAAAATATTTTTTTAAAGGTTAATATATTCTTAACATTCCCTTAAAGTTTCAGAGTGGAGGTCGAATGGATTCTATTTTTTTACGATTTTTTTCCATTGCAGCACCACAAAAAAAATTACATTTTGTATATAAAAATTTTATTTTCAAGCATGTTAACGAAAATGTCAACGCACGTATGTATGTATGTATTCAAAAACACACAAAATTTCATACCTAAGTAAATATTTAATCAAAATTCATATTGATCTGGAGATTTGTTTGTTTTGCTTTTTTTGTATATTATTTTTTTTTTTTGTATATCAACATTTTATATAATAATAATATTAATACATAACTAAAAGTTAAATAATAAGCAATTTTAACATTTATATACATTTTTTTATAGAAAAATCAGCTGCAAATGATGTAGTATGAACTTTAAATTGTCTCCCTTGGTACGGAATAAACGCATGATAGCCTAAAGTACCTGGTATCATTTTTGCTTTAGTAAACCGTTCTTTAAGTTTTTTCTCCTGCTCATTATATTGTTCCGTACTAAAAAATTCGCAATTTATGTTTTTAACATTTTGTTTAACCCATTGATAAAAAGTAGTCGGGGTATTGATTGGATTGTCAATATTGGTCAAACTGGCTCGGGCTGCTAATCTTTTAATTGTGCCTCCAAGCCCATCGCAAGGGCCCTTTCCGTGCGAAGTTGCAAAGAAGTGCCGCTCTGCTTTTATAGCGAAATCATCTTCGTCAAATGCAAGATTAACAAAATTTTTCTGGTTTTCATATTGAGCACTTGCACCATCTGAGAAGTAACAAATTTTTAATTTTTTTCCCGAAACACGTGTAAAATATTTTTTAATGAAGACTTCGTTCTCAAATTTTGAAAGACATAGGAGATATCAAAGGCAATTTTTAGCAAAAATCGTACGGTTTGACATGGAATGACTCACATACATGCGTTGACATTTTCGTTAACATGCTTGAAAATAAAATTTGTATATACAAAATGTAATTTTTTTGTGGTGCTGCAATGGAAAAAAATCGTAAAAAAATAGAATCCATTCGACCTCCACTCTGAAATTTTAGGAGAATGTTAAGAATATATTAACCTTTAAGAAAATATTTTTTTCAGATTTTTCGACTTGTTCGAAGATTGTGGAAAACATAAATTAAGTAAAAAAACCAAATTTTAATAACAAAAAAAAAATAATTTATAAAAAATAATATTTTTTTTAAAAAGAAGTTTCAAATACCTTTAAAATAAGGTATTGAACTTCAAAATCCATTCACTAGTTTTATAAAAACATTAGTTTAAATGTTGTCATGTCGGAAGATTTTTCACGATTTTGACGATTTTCAAATGGAAATAACTTTAAAAAAAAAATTTTAATTTTTTTCCCGAAACACGTGTAAAATATTTTTTTATGTTTAATACGTCTGGCAAATTTAAAGAAAATCGGAAGAGGTGGTGTAAAAAAGGTGTTCGGTCTGACATGGAACGACTCATATACGAGTACATATTCATTATTTGATTTAAAGTGCTTATACAAATACTTTTTATATTACAGTTTTTACAAAATTATGTTATTTTTAAGTTTATTGTATATGTATGTACGTACATGCAATGCAGCTAATTACTTTTGCATCTTTATATAAAGTACTATAGATAAACACATCAAAATTATTTTACGATAAAAAGTAGAACTGAGTAATATTTTGCAAATAGATTTTGATCATCTGTTAATAAAATAAACAATATATTTCATAAAAAATTAATTTTTATATAAACTGAAATATTTATTATAATTATGTCAAGAATTTTTAGAACAAATTCTGTATTCGAGTGTATGTTTTTCCGTTGTTGAGCGGATATAAATGTAATGGAGGGGTATCAAACTCTGTTAAATTTTTTATAATTATATTATTGGTAGCAGAACCAATTTCATATGCTCCAAAATGTGGGTCAAATATTTGAATTGCTATGTTTTCACCTACAATAAAAACTTGTTTACCACATGATATTATTAAATCTTTTATTTTATATAATTCGAATTCTTTGAAGTTAATTCCTAAATAATATGATGTTTTATACCTTGTTTCTTTGAAAGTTAAATCGCCAGCTAACTCATATTCTCCAGAGCACAGATTTTTAATTTTACTTATTATATTTAAATATCGTTTTTCAATTTCGCTTTTAGAATTTAATGAATGACATGTAAATATTTGGTCTAAGCCTTTTTTGTGACGAAGTTGGCAAATTTCAAACCATCTTTAATTGCTAGTGAGTATGCAGGATTTTTGCGGGATGCTATGCTGTTAAAATACATTTTTGCTTCTTTGTGCTTTGCTTCAAAACGCATGCACCATATGTATTTTAATGGTCCGCATTTCTGTATTGAGGTTGCGTAGTGCACAAGAAAATGGTGTTTTGGCTTTAAAGGAAAAAAATATTCAGTATACAAAGTATGATGTTTTTTTACTAATAGTTCCAATTGTTCTAAATCACTGAAGGAATATTTTGATATAAATAATAAATTATTAATAAGGGCAAAAATTTAATAAACTTTGCTGTTTCACCAGCTGTCATTTTCAGGTTAAAACTTTTCAAACGTTCTACAGTTAAAGGGCCAGATGTATTTCCGATTTCTGTTTCACCGTATGTAAATAGACTTTTTCTGCCATTAATAGTATTTAATGATATTATATTTGCATTAATTAATGCAAGTAGAACATTACAAACGTCATATACACAGACACCTTCATACAGGTCATGCATTAAATCAAAAGCAAAATTTTCAAATACGTTAAAATGCTTCAAATTATTAAATATGCAGGGAGATCGTAAACCTGTATTCTTGTAATTGTTCTCAATTAAATCATTTTCGTAGGTGGCACTTGTTCTTAAGGTTTCTAACACTTCACAATTATCAAACTGCATTTCGGGTTTTTCTCGTCTACAGGCTCTACAATATCTTTTTACATTAAATGATTGTACATAACCTAAGACACTGTTAACTGCCAAATTGTCGCCAACAACTAAACTCAAAACGAAACTAACTTTTTGAATTTCATTTCCCAAATTAATTTCGATTCCCAGTTCTAACTGCTTTAATTCCTCTACGAGTTGGGTAAAGAACGCTCATTGCCACAATATTTTAAATTAGATGTGGATAAAAATGCTGCTGGAAAAATAAACTGAAGCTGGGACAGTAAATATTTTGGTAGTAATGGGAAATATATGTATGTAGCAACCGCAGATAGAGTATGTGTGACTTCCAAGAGGGTTATTTATTTGGAAATCGTCGAAGTACAAAACGTAAGGAATTGCTTTGGAACAGTGAAATTGATGAATTTGGTTTTTAAATATTTCACCATTTACCAAGCTGCAAATATATCCAGCGGATAAATTTTCTTGTATATTTGCCAAAGTAAGATGAAGAAGTTCTGGTATTTCAAATATAGATTTGGCAATAAAACGTAAAGGCATAAGAATAATATCATATATTTTTGGACCTAAAGTGGGACTACCATTGCATATTATTTCAGTGACTTTCTCATCAATAATAATTCTTTTTGGCTCTTCGTATAACTTTTGGCTTTTCAACACTTTTGTTATTCGATATTCTGTAGAAATATCTTCAAAAGGATTTTTACAGAAAGCTAAAACACTCTTTAAATCATTTGAAATTTGATCTTCCTCAATAAAACTACTAAGGGTATCTGCTACAGTCGACACTAGAGAAGAAACTGTGTTTTGTATTTCAATAACATGACTCCGGGGCATCGCATTTTTGTCGTATAAGCTCAAAGATAAATTAAGAGCTTTGTTTTTTATTTCGTGCAAGCTTGCCGAAATTTTATTTTTGGCTTTAGAAGTAGAAGTAACAGAATTTATTTTTATTAAAGATGTAGACTCCTCAAAATTAGATATACATACGAGTATTATTCGCTATTGGGACATCGTTTTGAATATTATCGTTTCCATGAACTTTTTCTAAATGTATACGGAAATAGGAAAAGTTAGTAAAAGTTTGATGACAGGAGTGTTGCATGCCATTAAGCTTCAGAACATGTCTAGTTAACATACGAATTGTTTTAAGGTGTTTTATCAACATATTTGGAGTGTTAATTTTTTTTTTACAACGGAAGCAAACATACATTTTTAATTAAGTTTAAGTTAATTCTTGTTTAAGTAATTTATTACTAATGAAACATTAGATGATTTTACATCGAACTTAGTTTGAATTCCGAAAAAATATTTTTGAATAAAGAGCCAAGATTGCTCGCAAGCGATGGGATATTTTAAGTTTAATACATGAAACATTTTAAAACAAATGTCCAAATTTTCCAAAAAGGAAACAAATTTAAATAAGTTTCTATCAAAATATATATAAAATCCCCTAACATCTACTTCGTTACCTTTGTATTGTGTGCAAAAATGTATTGTGCGCAAACTTTTAGTATAATAAATGGCTGAAATGTTTCTCCTATAGAGTAGTATTTGCAAATGATTTCATCAATTTTCCTTTGGTAGTCGCTCAGTGTTGTTAGGTGCAATATCAAACTTTCCTGCGAATCAGCTATTGTCATTTTTTTCGTTCTTTTTCCTTCACTATTTTTAAAACGTGCACTCGATTGAAAAATATTATTTAATAATATAGTAATAAGGTAGTCCTTCGCATCTGTAAAACATAAAAACATAATTTACGTATATATTTAGATGTATATACATATATTATTTATACATATGTATATTATATACATATATATGTATATGTATACATATATATATATATATATATATATATATATATATATAAATATATATATATATATATATATATATATATATATATATATATATATATATATATATATATATATACTTATATACATAAGTATATAATTTACGAAGATATATTATATAAAAGATAACAAACATTTACCTATGTTAAAGGTTTCCTTTGCTTTGTACAACTGTTGTCTATAGGCTTCATTGGTAATTGTTCGTTCATAATAAGGCATAATTTTCTGCTTAAATAGTTCCCATTTGGAAAATAATATTAGGCTTTTTTCAGGAAATAAAATATCAAAATCAGTTTGCACCTGAAAATATCCTTTTGAATGTACATTACAATTGTTGTCAATTTCATTTCCTTACCAGTTCAGGTACTTTTGCGTGGGATAATTTCGACCAAGATTTTAACAAATTTATATTATCGAGCTCCAGCAGTTCAGGTCTGCGTATTTTAAAAGTCTGCCGCCACTTTGAGCAAACATCATCCCAATCTGCAGAGCCTCTGTTCAAACTGGCTTTAAGTGCTACAGCTATTGTGGCGTCAACTTCAGCTTCACCTCCAGTCACTAATTTTGGTAGTTCGCTTTCACTGTTTTCGTCATTGTTGGATATGTCTTCATATTTCAGTCATTTGGCTCTATGATTTTTATACTTGGAATAGAGTTTTCCAGATGGACTTCTTTTGTTAGTTCTTGGAATGTAATAAATGTCCTGAAATAAATTACAATAAAAACTTTATAACATCGAACATGTAATTATATGCAATTACCTTTACTTCTTCTAATGGAAATATAAAAAGCATTTCATTTAAAAGCAAGGGAAAGTCTTGGATTCTTATTTACGATGTGGAGTTTACCTAATTTGAAACGCGTTTTCCCTTAAAGTCGTCTCCATCTATTAGCCAGTTATCAACTTTTGATTTGACAGAAATTGTATCATCATCGATTCCAAACTAAAGATTTTTTTATATGTAAATTCATTTCAATTATTGTATTTAATAAGGAATATGTGTTTGTTTGTATCTTATAGGCGACCGCAGCGGTAGTCATTTTCTCTTAACATATATTAAGATAGTATCATATAAATTATACAATGCAAAAACCAAAAATTCTAGATAAAGGTAAGACGCTACTTGTAGTCATCTTCAATACACTATAAAAAGCGAGTTAGGCGTATAAAATAACCCCTCATACAATCCCAATGAACGCTAACGAGTTTTTCTTATATACATACATATGACGATTTTACTCCTACTTTATCTGGTAACTTTGTATATGAATGAAGTTCTTTTCAAATCAGTGATACCAATGTAGCCCTTTCCTAATTAAATTTAAGTTGTTTTGTTTAAATTTGTTACATACATGCATATGCATATATTTGCTGTAAATTTTAAGGTGTAAAACAATATATTTACAAGGTTCATAAAATTAACACATTGGCAAAAGAAGAAAATTTAATTCCCTTTGCAAATTCTTGTCTGGTCTTCTGTTAGGTAATTTTGTCGTAATGGTCTAATATATTATGCCATTCTAAAAAAAGTGTTTTGCGATTCAAACAGAAAAGTTTTAAACTAAAAGGACTAGCAGTGATACTTAGAGGCGCATGGCTGCCGGTGCTAATAGCTTGTTCAGCTCATATCAAGGGCCATAGATTTTTTTTATCATGTGTATGTATGTATGTATGTACATACAAATTTGTTCTATTAGTTTGAGTTGGTAAAAATAATATTTAGAAATTCTAAATATGTTAATTATAAACACAATTGTTTTTAATATGTGTTACTTTAACAGATGATGGGATTTTGAAATAGCATATCTACTATGGCGGTTTGTTCACAACAGCCATGTACATACATATGATACTAATTTTTTACTTTTTATGTTCGGTTAGTGTGTTTCAGATTAGAATAGTTATCATCACTCAAATAATTATTCAACTAAGAATAGCGGATAACTAACTGTATTTGCAAATTGTATTCAATGAAGTGTTACCGTCTTCTTACTTTTAGTCAATGTTCCTTTTCTTTTTGCTACGTTTAGATTTTATTTTTCACAAAAGTTTCAACGTATCACAACATTTTTGGATCATAAATACGCTAATTAGGTATGGTTTAAATAAAAAAAAAGTATGAATAATTGTTAAAAGTTTTGGGGCCATTATTACAACTTAAAATTAGTTAAAAGTAAGATTTTATCAGTCGTATAAAAAGCTTTCAATTATTGCAAATTGGATTTAACTTACCAGGTATTATAAACTTACTTGTAATTTATCGCTCACTTTAGGTTAAAGTAAAATTTTGCAAATGATAAAGTTTTTATACGTCCGATAAAATCCTACTTTTAACTAATTTTAAGTTGTAATAATGGCCCTAAGTGTTATTAATTTGATTAATAAATACACACATTGTACACATTGTTTTTTCCTTGCGAAAATTCAAGTATACATACTTGTATATATGACACTTAAAGTTAAATAAAATATAATGAACGGAATCGATTAAAAACACAGTTAAAACTGCTCATCTTCAAGAAATATTATATCTTCATTCACGCAATCATGCTCACGTTCTGGCCACAAAATAGTTTTAATATATAGTTCGAATTCTTATAAATATTATTATGATTAATTTTTGCACATATATCATGTGGGATACAATAGTTTTCACAGCAAGGATTTTCCATTTTTAGACCATATTTTATGTGAATTAATAAATTTACAGTATTAAGGGACATTCTGTTTCTTATTTTCGATTTGAAAAAATTCATTGAATTAAAAAAATCTTAACACCTCTGCATTAGAAAAAAGAAAGCTTAATAAATTAATGACAAATGTTGATAACTTTGTAAATGGAGTTTTATTTAATGAATGAATTTAATGCTATTAAAAACAATTGTAAAAATAAATGCGCTAAGTTAGCGTATTTTTCAAAAAACCCGCTAAGGATAAAAAATTCGACTTTTTGTTTATTAAAATGCGCTAAATCTAGCGCGAAATGCGCTAAATTGACAACGCTGGATAATGATAGCTAATAATCCAGTATGGGTAAATGCAAAATGAAAATGCAAAAAGAGCGAACGATGTGTACATACAAAAAATGGATGAGCGAATCACAGTAACGAAATTGTGCTTAGTCTAGACTCTAGAAAGAGCATAAAACACCATTCCAATGCCACTCATGCAAAACTTTCAATGTAGTGGTGCTCACAACGAAAATTGTGCATAAGCGGCATGACCACACATCAAAGTTTGATCAAACAGACGCTTCAAACTTTGCTTTTCTTTGATAGTGTTAGTGAAAAAAACTCACACGTATGGTTTGATGTGAGTTTGAAGAATATCAAAACCAGGGCGTACTAAACCAGGTGGCATCGTTAGGAATGTAAACAATTTTTTTCTCCTATTGAATTTTTGTTTGTTGTGAGTTTAAACTGTCAAAGTACGGCGTAATTATATTTATGTTCAGAGCTGATATATAAATAAAAACTGTTTATTGAAAAAGGAATATATTAAATTATTATTGTGAAAAAAGTGAACTAAAAGAAAATAGTAATAATAATAATAACAATCTAGATAAAAAACTAGTTAAAGTGAGAAAATCCTTAATCCCGGTAATATAAATATCGGGAGTAATATAAATACTTGCAGTAATATAATATACTAAACCATAAACATTATTTTAGAAAAAAATATTTATCAGAGGTCGTTGTGGTACGAAATACCATGAGGAAGAAAATCTTAAAGTGCGGCAGTACTACATTTGCAGTCCACTATTATAACAAGGAATATATAATAAACTTTTGTGTTGCACTTATTGTATATTTTTGTGTATACTTAATACGTGTAATTCTATGCAAAAATAACTATTTTCAATTTTTAAGTTTTAATTCCTCTGTGGTGTCTTCATTCCTTATCAGATATTGATGATATATGTAAGTGTCAACTGAAAGGTGTGAATGCGTTCTATTCATTTTATTATATAATAAAACACCATTATATAGACCAATTTCCGATTTCAGGTCACAAGAAAATAAGTTAAAAGGGTTCTTGCGGATCTCAGCACAAGGAAGTCTCCTGGGCCGGATGGAATCCCTGCACTGTTCCTGAAGCAGTGCTCTTCGACGTTAGCACGTCCATTAGCCAAACTTTTCAGTACACTCCGGTAAATTTCCAATGTGCTGGAAGGTTGCTAATATAACGCCAATCCCCAAAAAGGGAGTGGCTAATAACCCTGAAAATTACCGCCCGATTGCAATATGTTCTGCTATATCGAAGGTGATGGAAACTATGCTTAACTTCCATCTTGTGAAATATTTAAAGTCCAACAGTTTACTAAACGACCGCCAGTATCGTTTCCGCAGAGGCCGCTCTACGGGTGAACTATTGGTCCTTCTTTCGGAAAACTGGTGTAGTTCCATACATCGTTTTGGCGAAAGTAAAGTGGTGGCTCTAGATATTTCTAAGGCGTTCGATAGAGTGGCATGGAGCACTCTTATTCATTTAACTGCAGGCCGTCAACGTCTGAAATTGAGACAAGGAGGCAGTTTATGAATGACGTTCTGAATAGTGACCTCGCGAAGATTTCTGAATGGGGTCAGGCGAACAGGGTCGATTTTAATGCCCGTAAGACCCAGTGTTGTATGCTTACGCATTGACGTACGTATGACCATGCTGCTTCATCTGTTTCTATGGGTGGTGTAAGTATTATGGAGTCAGGGGCTCTTGATGTTCTGGGCATGAAAGTGCAGTGTGATGTCAGATGGACGGAACATGTCTTTCAGGTCGCAAAAGAAGCATTCAAGTGCCTTGGCTTCTTAAGACGGTGCAAGAGATACTTCACCCCTTCTGATCTTCTTAATATTTACACCACTTACATCCGACCGAAGATGGAATACAACTCTCATATTTGGGCCGGTGCTTCAAAGTCTATTTTGAAGTTACTCGACCGCGTACAGGAGAGGGCGATGAAACTCATCGGAGACAGTAGGGGAGCCAACTCTATTGACTCTCTTGAGCATCGTCGCAATGAGGGGTGCGTATCGTTGTTCTATCGTTACTATAATGGCAGGTGCTCTGGTGAAATTAGGGAACTTGTTCCTGAAACCCATTCTTTCTTACACTCAACGCGTTTTTCATCAAGAGCGCATGCGTTTGTGGTCGATATTCCAACAAATCGCACTACGCATTACAGAGAAAATTCGTTTTTTGGCCGAACAGTCCGTATGTGGAACAAACTACCCGCAGATGTCTTCCCCGCCACTTACAATTTGAGCAGGTTCAAATCGAATATCCACAGACACTACTCCCTTTATCCTCCTTCCCAAAATCTATTTTCCCAGTTCCAGCGCAATGCACTGCATATGTAGGGGTCATCCCCTGAGTGCTGGTCCTACTCCTAAAAAAAAAAAATATATATTAAATGTTTTGTTATATAACACAAATGTATATATTTACGTACAAACGGGTGTTTAATACAGCTGAAACGAACAACCACATACAGCCATGCGATATTTCATTGTGAATAAAACATTTATTTAGAAAGTTAAACATATAAAATGCATATATCATGTAATTATACATATATGTATATCAGCTAAACATATGAAAAGAGAAATAAGTACCAAAAGAGGTCTTTTGTGCCCCATTCTCATTCAACATACATACATCCCATCACTGTCTACAACTGTCACGTAACCTTAGAACAAAATTATATTTTCTGCAGGTTCCTACGTTACGGCAACATTTTACTAAAGTCAAGTAAGCGCTTTCATTACTTGCCATATAACTGTTTGGATCAGCTGACACATTTACCTAACATTTACGATTTCAACGTTCGGCTAAATGAGCCTTTACATCAGTGATGGGCAAAGACAGAATTTCCTACCACGCGTGGTTGAAGACAAAATTCTGCTACTGCTACAAAAAACACACATACACTACAGTGGTGTATGTACCTACCTTCGTATGGCTAACGATTAAATTGTTCGTTTGAATGGTTTGATTACATTTTAAAGTAGTTAAACAAATCAGTTGCACATGAGCACTTGATGAAGTAGGAGTACCGCTTGTTTAATTTAGTTAAGCTAAATCTTGATTCTCTAACTCGTAAAATTTTTTCATTCAGATAACCCCCTCTGGATTTTCTGCCCATGGTGAGGAAATAAGAACTACAAGTAGTTTGGAAGGGTTCAATTGACTTTACCAAAAGTGTCACGATGTCCATAACCAAAGTGTCATAATGTCCATGGACATTACGACACTGCTGTAAGTGACATAATGTCCATGGACATAATGTCACTTTTTGGGGTGACATAATGTCCATGGACAATATGTCAATGGACATTATGTCATGCCACCATTACATGTACTACAAAATATGTACCAAAAAAAATTTTCATTTTCCCAACTCTGGAAACGAAATTTAATTTTTTTTGTTTTTTTTTAATCTGTGAAACGCTTCTCGAGGTATAAAGTAGTTTTATTTAAGAAACATTTCAAATTTTTGACCATTTTCATGTACTATACAGTTTTAGTTAGCAAAAAAATAACAACATCAGTTGCCTGTTTGATTACTTTAACGTATAAAAAAAATTAATTTCCCACCCCTGGAAGCAAAATTTTAATTTAAAAATTTTCTTTTTTTTTTGCCAATGCAAATCTTCATAACGTATAAAGACGTTTTGTTAAAGAAAAACTTAAAATTTTCAACAGTTTTAGTTACTACATATACTACAAAATGCGGAATGGGCCGAAAAAAAAATTTAATTTTCCATCCCTGAAATTTTTTTTTTATTTTTTTAGTTTTTAATAGACTATTGAGGCTTTCCAAAGCACGAAATAGATTTAATTTACAAACATTAAGAAAAATAATTGATTTTTGGTATACATTTTGCCAACGGTCCAATTTCCAATCCAACGGTCCAAGCTAGTTCTAGATCTTCTGGGGGCTTAGGAAAACCGATTTCACGTACAGACGGACGTACATCGCTCAATCGTCATCGCTATTCATAAGGATCCAGAATATATATACTTTATGGGGTCCCATGTGAATATCGAAGAAATTACACACGGAATGACAAAACTATATATACCCTTTAAATTTTTTGTGAAAGGTATAACAACCACAGCCATTTAAAATTCACTGATAAGACTATAGGAATTATAAAATTGCGTCAGTTTGCTTTACGTTTTATTCTCAACTCGTTCTTTCTTTCAGTTCTAAATCGCACGTGTTAGATGAGCTCAAAATATATAATACGCCAACTGTTTTGGAATCTTTAAAGGTATGTAAGATTTAAACAAATGTATGTACAAATAGCTTACAATATATTACAATTACATATTTACTCATTTATAACATATTAAGTCTTATTCTCATTCACCAGAAATTCAGACATTTTTTAATTTCCTAAGAAGAATGTAAAATTAATATTTCACTTTATTGTAGTCTGCGACAGTATGAATATTAAACTTTTGTAAAAGGTTCAATTAATTTAACGAATTTAATCAAGAGGCAATTAAGAATTCAAAACATGTGAATACATTCATGACTCGCGTGACTAAACTGCACACTGTCCTTTATAAGTGTTTCAAAATTATTTATAATTCCAACTCTTTTTTTTTGCAATTTTCTTTTTTGGTCTTTAAGCAACTGAAAAGGCGACAATGAGTAATGAGTTTTTTGATTTGGGACAACAAAGAATGCGTGTTTCATAAGATTCTCATTTCTTCAAATCAAGTGATTCATTCATTCTTGTTATACCACGACTGGTTGTTAGGCAAAATACTTATTTATTCATTTCATTGCTTCAAAATTTATTGATGAAGGAGAATCCAGAGATTCAATATTAGCCTAGACTAGCTTTATTCGCTGTCCCTACTGTTCAGTGACCAGAAATCAATAGATTTTTAAAGAAGAAAAGTAATATTGTAATCACATCTGCATCTGCATGTACAAACAAAACCAGCCAATGATGCTGTTATACTCTAAACCTGCATAAGGGCTATTCTTAGCCGATTTAAACAGCACAACGCCCGTTAAGGCCGTGAGTGGCTATCACAACTTTTATGCCACGAAGTACACTATTGGACGTGGTTTACGAAAAAATGCTGCAGATTAATACAGGCCACTTCAAGTTGTACACTCTAAAGCTTTTGCTGGAATTTACGTTCATATTTTGCATAAATTCCTGTAGAAAAAATCTTGTTTAAAATTACGTCAATTTTGATCTTGCAGCAAAAAAATGAATGAGAAATAAACATAATATGTCCTATTTTATGCAAAGTACTAATTATTATGTAAAAATTGCCTTCTTTTAAGCGACTGTGTTTAAAATGTGTTCAATGTGACTTAACAATACGAAAAATGTTTAAAATGAAACATATCTACCCAAAAACAGAATACTTATTGTAATAATAGCAACTTTTTCATAAAGAAGAAGCATTAGAGAGTTTTTATTTCATTAGCATATGGCGCGATATTTTCTGTGAAGAAAAAAAATTAAGTTTCGAGTAATTAAATGAAAAGTGAGATATTTGTTGAAATTTCGGGCACAAGTGTAAATATGTAAACGGGCTTAAAATAATATAATACCTCACTTCAAATAAATAATTTTATTTTAGTTTGTATTTTACATATGTACTATGTACATTAATAAGTAATGGAATACTAAATATTTAATTTGTATTTACATGCATACAGTATTCATTTTTATTTCATTTAAAAACAGTTCAGCAAGTTTTTATATCTTTTTTTAAAATAAATATAATTTTAAATAATAATTGTACAAGTGTATTCTATTTAATTATATAGGACTCAAATTATATATATATATATATATATATATATATATATATATGTATATATATATATATATATATATATATATATGTATATATATATATATATATATATATATATATGTATATATATATATATATATATATATATATGTATATATATATATATATATATATATATATATATATATATAAATATATATATATATATATATATATATATATATATATATATATATATATATATATGTATATATATACCTAAAATATGGGGAAACTAGACTAGACACAATATGTTTAAAAGTATTAAACATCTCTTGTTCAATATTAAACATATTTTGTTCAAAAATCCACAAATTGTTTGAAAATATATGTTGTGTAATTTTAGGTCAATTATATTCGGTAAAGTGTTGCCGACTATTATTGACGTAAATTTCAACAAAAGTGTTTTAGAATGTATAGGGTGATAGGTGCCGGCCTCTTTATTCCATATATACAACCGCTGCATCACCACAAAGATATCGGCGGTCGAAACAGCAATCAATTGATTGAGGTCTACAATACATGTTCCATCAGATGTATACACGTCATCCGTACTAGTTACGGAATGCCGAATATCCCCAAGCAAGATCTGAAACCACGCTAGGAACTCCCACTTACACATTGTAATCTTAAATACCCTTCACAGATGTATTTATTCTTTCTTTCTAAAACAGAAAATAGGTTTAATTAAAAAAAAACACAAAACGTTATTAGTTACTTTCATATTTAAGAAAACGTTTAAATTTTTCGGCTAGGAAGCTATGTATATGTTTGACTCTTCTTATTTCTAATACATGAACGGCTTTCAAAAATATTAAATATGTTTAATTTACAAACAAAAAGAAAAAATCCGTTTTATGTACCACAAAAAGTTCTAATTGTCCAAACGTAGAATCGTCTTTTAGTTTTTTTTGGGTTTTAATACCAATTTATTTATTTATTTATTTATTTATTTATTTAAGTCAATAGATTTTATATCCTTACTGACTAACATTAATAACAAAGTTTACTTATATACATATAACAATATACAGTACAACGAATAAGTTTTTAAACAAAGTAAGATTTTTAACATATAACATCAAACAAAAGGAATCAAGTATTTAAATACAAAGTTAATTTTCTCTTCAGTATTATATTACTCTCAGACATTTCGATCATATGGTAGCATTTATTGAAGTTTTCACATGCACGACGGAAGGAGTCATTATTGGCATATATAGAACGGTAATATTTAAGTAATAGGAGTTCAAAATTACGTGAAGGTCTAACAGGAATGTTGAAGCAAATTCGACTAAGCAAGAATTCCGAATCAACTTCACCACGAATCAGGCCCAAAATAAACAATGTGCTCAGCATTAGTCGTCTACTTTTTAAAGTTGGCAGTTTTATCAAAGCAAGTCTACTTTGATACGGCGGCAAGACATATGAGTTCCAGCCAAGACCACGGAGGCAGAAAATCAAAAATTGTTTTTGTACTGATTCAATACTATTTATATGAATAGAATAACAAGGATCCCAAACAGTTGACCCATACTCAAGAATTGGTCGAACAAGAGAGGTATATAAAAGTTTTGTAGTGTAAGGATCACGAAATTCCTTTGACCAGCGTTTCATAAAACCAAGTATCCCGTAAGCTTTATTTACCATCATTGAAATGTGATCACGAAAGTTGAGCCTGTGATCCAAAAGTATGCCAAGATCCATTATTGATTGAACTTTACTTAAAACAGCAGTATCAATATGATATTGAGTCTCTATCGGACGATGTCTGAAAAATGAGATATGTTTGCACTTTTTTATATTTAATTCCAGTAAATTGAAATTACACCATTGAGAAAAATTTTTTAAGTCAGCACATAATAAATTATAACCGTCGATATCATTAAACGAGTTAAAAATTTTAACATCATCAGCATACATCAATACCATTGAATTCAAAACAACAGTTGGTAAATCATTAATGAAAAGTGTGAACAAAATAGGACCCAAGTGACTGCCTTGTGGAACACCAGAATTTACTTGAATGATCTTCGACATAACATTTCCAAACTTTACTTGTTGGGTTCTTTGTGATAGGTAAGAATTTAACCATTTTACAACAGAGTCACTAAAGCCCAAAAGTGATAATTTTTGTAATAAAAGGTTATGATTTACTTTATCAAACGCCTTGCTGAAATCGGTATAAATCGCATCGGATTGCATTTTTTTTGTAAAACCTTCATTAACAATTGTAGTGAGTTCCAAAATGTTAGTAACAGTAGAGCGAGACTTACGAAAACCATGTTGACAAGGTGATAGAAGAGGTGATATTTGATGACATAAATTTTCAGTAAGTATTTTTTCAAACAGCTTCGGAATTGCATTAATTTTAGCAATACCTCTGTAGTTAGAGACATCAGCTTTACTTCCATTCTTAAATAAAGGAATTATAAACGATTTCTTCCAAATTGGTGGCAAATAACTTGATTTAATAGATAAATTAAATAATGCAGTGAGAGGCGAAGATAATGATAAAGCACAATTTTTAAGTATACAGGTTGGTATACCATCAGGACCCGCGCAAAAAGAGTTTTTCAGAGACTTCAAGTTCGAAAGTACGGTATCAGTATTTATAAACGGAAAGTATATCCCAGACGAGTGTGTTATTGTGTACGGATAAGTTGTTGCGATGTCATAAAACTTTGTGGAATATGTGGTTGAAAAGAAGTCCGCAAATAAATTGCTTATTGAAACGTCATCCTCTGCAATTGATGAGCCATACTTTAAATGCTTTGGATAACATGAAGAACGACGCTTAGAGTTTATAAATTTATAGAAATATTTTGGATTTGTTTTAATAGTACTTCTGATACGGTTTATGTAATTATTGTATGCGAGTTTGTTAGCAGAGTTGTACTGAGATCTTGCTACGGCATAATTACGAAAATCTAATGATGAACCAGTTTTTTTATATCTTACAAAATATTTATTTTTCTTGTTTTTAGCGTTTCTTAAGTGTTGATTATTCCAAGGTGGACCATTATTTTTGATGACATTAATCTTTGGAACAGTAGTACTTATCGCATTTTGCAAAACATTATAAAAGCGTGATACAATGAGGTCAAAGTTATCACCAGCAAGCAAGGAATCCCAGTTAACATTAGATAACAACAAATTTAGTGCAGTGTAATCGGTGCGTGGGAAGCAGTAGGATTGAGCAGGTTCAATGTTTCGTTGAATAGTCTTCAAATGGTTATTATCCGATATGGAAAGATCAATTTCAAAAGGTGGATGATGAGGGTCAACAGGATAAGTCATAGGCAGTGTATTATGAAGGCAAAAATCCAAATGATTATTAACAAAAGCAAGATCAAGAAATTTTCCAGATGCATTAGCGATATGATTTATTTGAAATAACCCATAACTATGAAGCATTTGTATAAAATCAGATGTGGTTGTGGGTAACATATAATTGCAATCAAAATGTTTTAACCAGTTTGCGTTTGGAATGTTAAAATCACCAACAACAAGAAATATATCCGACGTGTTTGATTGATCAAGAACGAAGGTTATTGCGGAAATATGTTTATTATATATCTGAAAAGGTGAATTTGGCGGTATATATGAACAAGTTACAAATAAGTTTTTACAACCAACACGTATTTTCACAGCAATAAACTCAATTTCGTCATTGTCAATCACATAACAGCCATTAATACGTTCACATTGAAAAACATCCAGGACAGCAATAAGAACTCCACCACCAAGTGTGCGCTTACGATCGTTTCTAAATATTTGATATTTAGAACATAGAATTTCAGTATTATGAATGGATTTTTTCTCATTTAGCCAGGTTTCAGAAAAAACAATTATACCATATGGAAATTCAAAACTATTAGCAAAAAGACTAGTCAATTTAGTGTTAAGACCTCTTACATTTTGATATGCAATACTGATAAGGTAATCTGCAGACACTTGTTTCAGTTTTTTGACGACAATTGTGGCAAGTGAACAACATCAGCGCTTGAAGAATTTTTGTATTCGTATTCACGAATAAGTGCTTTAGGCGGCCAAAAGTCAGAATGTACAATTACATCAAAGTATTCTTGAGGAACAATAATTTTGAACGATGCTTTGTTTCGTGGTTCAGAGTATTTGAATTTAAAAACAGTTATATCAATTTTAACATTAATTTTCTCCATTATATAAGACTTAATGTCGTCAGTAGTTGTACTTGAGGCAAAACGAGCGGCAAAAACAGTTTTCTTTGGCGAAACAACTTTGAGGGTAGCAGATTTATTTGCAGGTTTAATAACAGGCAGCGATGGAGACAAATTGTCTTGAACAGGCGAATTTAGTGAATTATGAGGAATCAGTGATTGTAAGTTAACTTGTCCTCTTAATGTTGCATTATCGGGAACTATATCGGCTATATGCGGACGAACAATTAATGAGGAATGGCATGAGGTTGAAGTTCCGGGTAATAAATTAGCAGTTTCGCGTTCTTCAACGTTGGATTTATTATTAGTAAGATTTGCGACATTTGTGGACGAATTATTCTTTGTTGGCGTAGTTGGCATCTTTTCTAGCAGTTCCTTATATTTTGAAAATCTTTTACACAGATTGTTCAAATCGTTCTCAATATCATTAAATTGATTACGGGTATTCTTAAAAAACAAATAAAAGTCGACGTCAATAGCAGTACACTTTTTGCAGCACCATCGAAGACCTTTATCCTCCCGCAGATTATCAGCAGTCCGAGGGGCTAAATCGACACATTTAGCATGATAAACTGAATCACACAGCCAGCAAGAAACGAAGAGATCGTCCGACTTAATACGGCATTTTGGTTTACAACAGGACATCTTGTAATTGGTGTTAAAAGAGGATCAGGTGTAAAATTCACTTGTTTACTTCAGCACGTTATTGTGTTTATTGTGATCGTGGGTGTTGTTGTAATTTTAAACAGGTTATTGTGTTTGTTGTGTTCGTGGGTGTTGTTGTA
>OX637533.1:42936755-43114255 GCA_951800035.1 Linnaemya tessellans | reverse complement strand
TAAAGGTTACTGAAATATCGGTAGAGGTTAAACTGCAAGACTTAATGGATCATACAGCCAAACGCCTTATTCAAAGTTTGTCTGAAAAGGAAACAGTATTACTGCCAGATAGGCTTACATTGGTAAATAAGTGGGGATGTGATGGATCATCCGGTCAAAGTGCCTACAAACAAACAATATCGACAAATGACACAACTATTACAGATGCAAATATGTTTATGGCTTCTGTAGTTCCGTTTCGACTTAGAAGTGAAATCTCTGAGCATTGGAAAAATCCCCGCCCATCATCAGTTCATTTTTGCCGTCCGATATTTTTTAAATACACAAAGGAGTCTTCAGAAATAATCAAATCAACAGTAAACGATATAAAAAAGCAAATTTCTGAACTAAACCCTTTAATGCTTGAAATGGAGAATGGAAAAACAGTTTACATTGATTATGAATTTTGTCTTACAATGATTGATGGCAAAGTCTTAAATGTAATAACAGATACTTCGTCAACTTTGAAGTGTGCGATTTGCAAAAAGACACAGAAAGACTTTCAAAATCTTGATGATTCAAGTGATGAGCACAACTATGAATATGGAATTTCTCCATTACATGCTAGAATTACGTGCATGGAGTTTATTTTAAAACTAGCGTATACAATTCCGCGAGATGGAGAATGTTTTGATAAGAACTCAACACCAAAAGAAAAACTATCTGCTCGAAAAAAAAATTATACAAAATGAATTTCTTAAGAACCTTGGGCTGAAAATAGACTGCCCAAAGCAGGGGTACGGCAATACGAACGATGGAAATATGTCCAGAGCATTTTTAGAAAATGATGAGGTAACAGCCAGAATTACTCGGATCGACAATCATATTATAAAAAGGTTTGCAGTTATCCTAAACGTTATAAACTCTAGAGAAATGGTAAATGGCCCAAAGTTTCATGACTATGCATCAAAAACTGCCCAGCTTTTGGCTCAAATGTACCCTGAAAAGAAACTGAGTCCTACGGTCCATAAGATTTTGGCTCATGGTAAAGATTTAATTGAATATCAATGCCTACCAATTGGAGAGTTATCAGAAGAAGCCCAAGAATGCAAAAACAAAGATTACAAACACTTCAGAAACGCAAATACTTGCAAAATTTCACGGATAAGACAAAATGAGGACCTTTTCAATATGTTGGCCGCCTCATCAGATCCACTAATTTCATCACGAAGACATGTAAGATCTCAAAAGGATCAAATGCTTTTTAAAATTTTTAAATATCTTTATTAATTTAAAAGTTATGATTTTTGCAATGAAAAAAGGCAA
Source organism: Linnaemya tessellans (assembly GCA_951800035.1). Classification (NCBI taxonomy): domain Eukaryota; kingdom Metazoa; phylum Arthropoda; class Insecta; order Diptera; family Tachinidae; genus Linnaemya; species Linnaemya tessellans. Next base: position 43,112,950 of record OX637533.1, on the reverse strand, counting down.
AAGGCCCCACTGTGCACCGCACAGTGAAAGAAAGAAGACCCTTCAAGCTGCAATATATATGATTTTCACGCTCATATGTTAACCGCGGCACTGTTCACAGTGTCGCCTTTTGACTGTTTCATAACAAACATAATAAACATTAACGTACATAATAAAGATGTTTTAAAAATGTATAAAGCATTTCAAAGACAACCGCTTTCGCTAAAAAATAATTAACCTGGGGGGTTACGCTGTAATGCGATGCGAAAGGAATTGCTTTCGCATTTCAATGTAAATAGCATACAAATGCGTTCAGTTTTTCATTCGCATCGCATTACGGAGTAAACCCCCTGCATGTCCATAGGATCACAGGGTACTACGCACATGTTGCTTTCTCGTCGCAAAAGCATAATTTTTGAAGGTACCAAGATATTTCCAATAGTTAAAAATCACTTCAATTTTAAATCCTTTAGTTTCAAAATAAGTGCTCCCGCATTTTGATAGGCACTGGGCACTGTAATAACTTTTGACTTCTTTTGTCGCAAAATTCATATCTTTTGAAGTAATGATATTTTTAAAATTTAAAAAACATTTGAAACACAACTTTTGGTGCTTCAAATGATATTGTCATAAGGAAGTCTAGAAAAAAATACCACTGTAATTTAACATGTTAGAGTAATATTATATTTTTTATTTTTACTATAAATACACATTCTTGAATATTTTTAATATTAATGCTATATAATATGTAACGATATCAAGTTATTTAATATATTTTGTTCAAAGTAGTATAATTATTATACCCTCCAAAAAAGAATTTGGAGGGTATATTCACTTTGTCATTCCGTTTGTAACGCATCGAAATATCTATCTCAGACCCCATAAAGTATATATATTCTTGATCAGTGATGAAATCTAAGACGAACTGAGCATGTCCGTCCGTCCGTCCGTCCGTCCGTCTGTGGAAATCACGATTCAGTCCAAACGAAAAGAGCTAGACTCTTGAAATTTGGCATAAATATATTTTAAAACTTAGAGCAGGTTAAGTTCGAAGATGGGCTAAATCGGGCAAGAGGGAAAGAAGTTCCCCTAAGAAGAACTAAACCAACCCAGAAAAAACAACATAATTTTTATAGTTTTTTGGTCATTTTGTTAAGCAAATGATATATTTTTATGTCAAATACGGTCCAACGACTTAAACTTGGAGCCATTAAATAAAATAAACATATTTTTTGACCCCGCCCACTTCAGTGGGCGTTATTATAGGCAGAAATAGCATAAAAATTTAACAAATTGTTTTACTTAAGCCTACATTCCTTAAAAATAACACTTTTAAGCTTTAATGACGAAGCTGAGACTAAACCTGGTACTACTCTGCCCTACCCCCTCCTTCCCCTTCGCCCCCTAAATGACCCTACCAAAAAAATTTTTTTTTTTTAATTTTGTATATAATCATCCCAAGCGTTTATCTTTAGAGTTTTATGACTGCCGATTTCTGCCCTACCTCCCCCCCCTCTTCCTTTGACCCCTAAATGACCCTACCAAAAAAAAATTTTTTTTTTAAATTTTGTATAGAATCATCCCAAGCATTTATCTTTAGAGTTTTATGACTGCCGATTTCTGCCCTACCCCCCCCCCTCTCTTCCTTTGCCCCCAAAATGACCCTACCAAAAAAAATTTTTTTTTTTAAATTTTGTATATAATCATCCCAAGCATTTATCTTTAGAGTTTTATGACTGCCGATTTCTGCCCTACCCCCCCCCCCCTTTTCCTTTGCCCCCTGAATGACCCTACCAAAAAAAAAAATTTTTTTTTAAATTTTGTATATAATCATCCCAAGCATTTATCTTTAGAGTTTTATGACTGCCTGTTGCTGCCCTACCCCCTCCTCCCCCTTTGCCCGCTAAATGACCCTATTAAAACTAAATATACATATTTTTTTTTTTATTTTGTGTATAATCATCCCAAGCATTTATTTTTACAGTTTTATGTGTATCTGTTTCTGCCTTACCCCCTCTCCCCCTTTGCCCTCTAAATGACCCTTTAAAAAAAAAGAATTTTTAATTTTGTATATAATTATCCCAAGCATTTATTTTTAGAGTTTTATGACAAAGGTGAAATGTTTCCCCCACAGCCCTTGCCAGAGCGACCCCGCCAAAATACAGTTTTTATAAGTAAATATGTATATTATTGATCAGTGATGACGTCTAAGACGGTCTAGCAATGCCCATACGTTCGTCTGTGGAAAACATGATATTGTATATTTTTGAACCCCGCCCCCTTTAGTGGGCGTTGACGTACGATATTTTATAAAGGAACTCTGTCCCACTAAGTTAAACATTTCAAATTCACTTACTAAATATTTGGAGGGTATTTAAGATTCGACCCGGTCGAATATAACGTTTTTACTTGTTTTTTATAAGTTAGTTTTCTATAAAATAGTCATTAACATTGGGAGCGATATCTAATAGACTTAACATATCAGAGCTATAATTACGTTCTTGTAAATCCTTTTGAGATCTTACATGTCTTCGTGATGAAATTAGTGGATCTGATGAGGCGGCCAACATATTGAAAAGGTCCTCATTTTGTCTTATCCGTGAAATTTTGCAAGTATTTGCGTTTCTGAAGTGTTTGTAATCTTTGTTTTTGCATTCTTGGGCTTCTTCTGATAACTCTCCAATTGGTAGGCATTGATATTCAATTAAATCTTTACCATGAGCCAAAATCTTATGGACCGTAGGGCTAAGTTTCTTTTCAGGGTACATTTGAGCCAAAAGCTGGGCAGTTTTTGATGCATAGTCATGAAACTTTGGGCCATTTACCATTTCTCTAGAGTTTATAACGTTTAGGATAACTGCAAACTTTTTATAATATGATTGTCGATCCGAGTAATTCTGGCTGTTACCTCATCATTTTCTAAAAATGCTCTGGACGTATTTCCATCGTTCGTATTGCCGTACCCCAGCTTTGGGCAGTCTATTTTCAGCCCAAGGTTCTTAAGAAATTCATTTTGTATAATTTTTTTTCGAGCAGATAGTTTTTCTTTTGGTGTTGAGTTCTTATCAAAACATTCTCCATCTCGCGGAATTGTATACGCTAGTTTTAAAATAAACTCCATGCACCTAATTCTAGCATGTAATGGAGAATCATCATCACTTGAATCATCAAGATTTTGAAAGTCTTTCTGTGTCTTTTTGCAAATCGCACACTTCAAAGTTGACGAAGTATCTGTTATTACATTTAAGACTTTGCCATCAATCATTGTAAGACAAAATTCATAATCAATGTAAACTGTTTTTCCATTCTCCATTTCAAGCATTAAAGGGTTTAGTTCAGAAATTTGCTTTTTTATATCGTTTACTATTGATTTGATTATTTCTGAAGACTTCTTTGTGTATTTAAAAAATATCGGACGGCAAAAATGAACTGATGATGGGCGGGGATTTTTCCAATGCTCAGAGATTTCACTTCTAAGTCGTAACGGAACTACAGAAGCCATAAACATATTTGCATCTGTAATAGTTGTGTCATTTGTCGATATTGTTTGTTTGTAGGCACTTTGACCGGATGATCCATCACATCCCCACTTATTTACCAATGTAAGCCTATCTGGCAGTAATACTGTTTCCTTTTCATACAAACTTTGAATAAGGCGTTTGGCTGTATGATCCATTAAGTCTTGCAGTTTAACCTCTACCGATATTTCAGTAACCTTTACATTAGATGGCACTGCTTCTTTTTTGGCAGATGCAACCTTTTTGTATCCAGGAAGAATATTGACATTATGATTCTTTAAAGAGCTTCGTAAAATAGAATACTTTTCCTTTGACAATCCCAAGTCCATAAATAACGCTAAGGCTTCTTCTATGCTGTACTTTGTGGGTAAAGAATTTGGAGGAGTTGGAATACTCTCTTTAATTCTCTGCAGTCGATTTGGGCTTGCAAGCTCCACAGCTTTTGTAATGTCTGACCTTGATTTATCTTTATCTTTAACATACTTAAGACATAATGCTTCTGAAAGATGCGATTTACAAATATCTTTAGTGACATTTTGAAGTTTACGTTTTCTTGTGTACTCTGAACACTCGTTTATAGTTTTCGCAGGTCTTCCTCTTCTGCTGTTAGAAGATGTTTTACCTGCTTTGTAAAACAAAAATCCAGGCCTCAACTATCTGCAGTGTAAAACTGCAGTTTCTATTTTACTCAGTATAAAAAAAGTTTTAAAACTACCTGCCTATTTTTATAATGCGGACAACGTAACATAAAAGAGAATTGAAGAAAAATGCAGGGGAAAAAGTCATCGTGTAAATCTCGTATGAACGAGAGAAATTAAATTACTCGTATGTAACAAATACGTGCTGCAGTGAAAACAGAATTATTGCCGTTTTCACTATGAGATTGTAACAGTTTTAATCTTGTATCAAGAAAAACGGCAACTTTTGGTGGCAAAGTTTAGTTAAATTATTTAAAGCATTGTGTAGCAAATATGCTCCGAAAATTTGGGCGAGACCATTTTTGGCCATTTTTAGATATGCTCTATTTTATTTGTAAAAATTACCTAAATATAGGGTGTCTGAAAAGCGGCAACTGCCGAAAAAGTAGGGCATCTGATGCACATTTTTTTTGCTTATTTCAATTAAAAATAAACATACCTTTAAAACGATACCAAAAAAGTAATGATCTGAAGTCAAGGTTTGTAGCACTTCAATTTTAAAATGTAATTTTTTTTTTCAAAATCACCTTTTTTGGGACTTCCTAAAAAACTGCCGACTTTAAGCAGCTCCACCAGCTATAATTTTCAACCAATTAAGAAAAACGTTTTTGAACTGGCATCAGTAAGAAGTTCTTTGTACGATGTAATCATTAATTTTACAAAATTTTGTCATAAAATTTTTTATTTTTGCCACGGTTTTTGGGAAAAGGCGCCACAGTGCGCCGAGGCGACAAGGTGTAAACTTTCTTGGAAATTTGACTTAAAAAAATTTTTTTCCCTTTTGTCATATTTGCATGTGTATTTCGGCGTATGTAATTCAACTAAATTTGTTCTCTTAATCGGACACATGTTTAACAATAAAAAACAAACAAATGATCAAACTTGTGCACACATTCTCATTTGTTTCAATTTTGTAAAGAAAAAAGTCCCATAAACCACCGTGCATTTGCCCATGTGTATTCCCTTTAACTTTGTTTTTGATGAACAAATTCAAATAAATACTAAACCTGTACCTCCACTCATGTATCAAGCTCTAAACACATAGACGACAGCAGACAGCAAGCAGCAACATGTCAAAAATAAACTCCATGTGTTTAAATGAAGGCGATTATTTAGAGGGCAGCACAACAGCAGGACTGCACAACAGCATTTGCTGCTGCTGCCAAGTTAGGCTATTTTCTATTTGGACGGGCAGCAATAAACAAATATAGTGTTGCCATTATATGTATAAATTGGAAAAATAAGAACAACAACATATTTTTTAATATTAAACATAAAAGAACATTACAAATATACAATATAGAAATAAATTTATGTGTTTTTATAGTTTTTCGTGGTATTATTACATATTTTATCAATAACTTTAATTTTGTTTATTATAAAATATAAATGCGGCATCCCTGTTGTTATGTTGTTTCTGTCTTCAAAATAATTATGAAGCTGACTTCATAGCAGCATTTGAAGACGGCAGCATTTGAAGCCGTGAAGTTGTGAAGTCTGCTGTCGTCTATGTGTTTAGAACTTCAGTGTTGAATTGGTTATGTTGTTTGCATTGTTCGTATATCATATTGCTCAAGTCACACAGACGGTCGGTTCAAACATGTTGTGTGAATTAATGAGAATAAGAGCGTTTGTACACGATGAATTTACTGCAAGCCCTTCTCTTGCCTGTGCGATTTTGCTCATAAAATGCTTTTGTTAATTTTACTCATAATCAGAATTTGATGTATACATCAGAATGAAATGATTTTTAATCATCATTGAATTTTTCTTTAATCTTTACAATGAACAAAAATTTGCGTGCTGAACAAAATCAAGAAAAATCGTGATTTTGAAGTACTCTGGTACTGGTGTTTTTCAAAACATGGTTTCATCGCACCAATTTTAATTGTAAAAAATTTCTATACATAAAGATTGGTTCTGTAGACATGCCACAATAACATATTCAATGAGGTATTTTTATATATGTCTGGCAGCATATTAAGAAACTGTGGTATCATTACAATTATGACAGATATTATCAAAACCTCTCAGCTCTGAAGCAAAAGCGCTCTGAAACAAAAGAGCTCTGGCACAAAAGCGCTCAGTACTGAGCTAAAATCATCTATTGTAGTGAGCGCTCATTTCGCTCAGCTCACTGAAACGTTCAATTGAACTATCTCATAGCTCAGTGACACAACTCTAGAGCCATGAGAAGGTTATCTTTAACTACCTCGTTAAAGGGACTTCTCGTGGATGGCGATGATGCTGGTTGAGGCGTGGATGTTTTCTGCTGAACCTTCCTCTTTTTTGATGCCTGACCGCTCTCTGTCTGAGATCTATTTCCCTTAGCACTCTTTTCTCCTTCTTTTTGCTGGGATATCGGTGTCGTACCAGACGTACGTACGTCCATAAACTCTTGATATTCATCCACCACGGCCTGATATCTCACCTTGTCCTCAGCATCATGCGGATGAGTTATTCCATTGGCAGCATTCTTGGCGATCTTGTCATGAATGAATACGGCCTTGGTGTATCTCGTTTTAAGCAGTTCTTTCTGGCTCCTTTTTTTAGGTTTCCCTTTGGACCGGTTATCAGTTACCGGTGTTGGGGGCATTTTCCTGTTATCTTGTATTTGTGCGGATAGCGGGGTACTTTGGCTTTTACCATCACCATCCGAGAGGCCGACAACTGTCTCCTGGCTGGAGGCAAGAAGGTCGTCCTCTGAAGAGATATCTTCCCTTCTGTTTTGTTGATTGTTTTTTTATTTAAATTTTCCATAAGTTGTTCCCACGAGTAGGCCAGTAAGGGGATGGACCATCCACGCAGTGACGGCGTCCGTAGACTATATGAAGAATTACAACCGACCCGTGTCCTGGCGCCGGAGGAGAGCTGTTAGCGACTAGTCATCTTTTACCACTAACTAGCCATTCAGATCCTCGGCACAGCTGCCTACCAACTTGATCTTACAAGTGGGGGAGGGAAGGCATTTCTGGGAAAATAGAAAAGGGGTGGATATAGGATTGTGGGGAAATGGAAAATAGGAGGGGGCGGTTAACCTTTAGTTATGAAGGCCTTTTTTCATCTTACTTCCAAACAGGGACTACACATGCAGAGACATGTGCAATATCTGGGTTGAAGTAGGAGACACAGCCGTCACTTAAGCCACCACATCACACCAAGATAGTTAACCTGGTGAGGAAGAAAATCTTAAAATTTGTTACCATTTTGGTCACTTTGATGTACTATAAAATATTGCTTGTACTAAAGAAACTTTCATTTTCCCATCCATGAAAAACAAATTGTTATTTTTTTAGTTTTTGATACAAATTTGATGCTTCCCAAAGTATGGAATAGGTTTAATTACCAAACAAATAATTGGTTCTTGCTACTTAATTTTGCGTCGAGAAATAGGTGTAAGCTCTGGAACCTTATTTCGGATTTTGCTGAATTTCAATACGACTTTATTTAAGTTCATTTCCAATTCATGAGTCGTGTGCTTGGAAAACCCGGTTTCACCTACAGACAGACGTACAGACGAAAATGGCTCATTCGTCATCCTTATGAATTGGATCCAGTTTCCCAACAGATTAACCGATTGCAATAAAATGCGGAGTTTTTATGTCTTCAAGAGCTGCGGAGCCAAGATGTCCCAAAGTGAGTAAGCTCCAGACTATGAAAAACTGAAATGCGTGTGGATTTTACTATTCAAGAGATAATAAGAGTCTATTATATATGTGAGACTCTGCCACCAGTTTAGGAAATATTTAGTAAAAAACTATAAATTTTTTTTTTGTTAAAATGGAATTCAAATATTGTAGGTAATTTGGAACGAAGCATAACTTAAGTGGGGAAAACAATATAGTTTATGGCAACATTTGGCATTTTTGTTTTGTGGCATTACCTTAAAAACTGTACACGTCTAAATGACAGCACAAATACGATCTCAAAAAGTGTAAAATTATACACAATTTAAGTTAAAACTCTGAATATAACTAAAATGGGTTAGTTATTTTCTTAAAAAATAAAAAATGAAGGAATATTAAATATCTTTGAATAAACAATATGAATAAACATTACGAATAAACATTAAAAACCAAGGAACATAGTGGAGTGGATCGTTGGATTGGAAATGAACTTAAATAGAGTGGTATTGAAAGATCCGATGTACGGTTCCAGAGCTGGGAAGCTTACATATATTTCTCGACGCAAAATTTATATCAAAAATCATTTTTTTTTATGTTTGTAAATTAAACCTATTTCTAAAAAAATTAAAATTTTTTTCCAGGGATGGGAAATACAATTTTTTTTCGGCCCATTCCGTATTTTGTAGTACATGTAGTAACTAAAATTGTTAAAAGTTTCAAGTTTTGTTCCAACAGAACCTCTTTATACGCCATGAAGATTTGTATTGACCAAAAAAAATTTTTAAAGTAAAATTTTGCTTCCAGCGATGGGAAATTGCATTTTTTTATACGTGAAAGTAATTAAACAGGCAACTGATGTTGTTTTTTTTTTTGCTAACTAAAACTGTCTTATAATTTAGGAAAAACAAAATTGGTATAAAAATTAAAAAAAACAAGTAAAAACGTTATATTCGACCGGGTCGAATATTAAATACCCTCCAAATATATAGTAAGTGAATTTGATATGTTTAACTTGGTGGGACAGAGTTCCTTCATATAATATCGTACGTCAACGCCCACTAAAGGGGGCGGGGTTCAAAGATATACAATATCATGTTTTCCACAGACGAACGAATGGGCATTGCTAGATCGTCTTAGACTTCATCACAATTCTCTTTGGAGGCTATAAAAACTGTATATTGGCGGGTTCGCTCTGGCAAGGGCTGTGGGGGAAACATTTCACCTTTGTAATAAAACTCTAAAAATAAATGCTTGGGATAATTATATACAAAATTAAAATTTCTTTTTTTTGATAGGGTCATTTAAGGGGGAGAGGGGGTAGGGCAGAAACAGATACACATAAAACTGTAAAAATAAATGCTTGGGATGATTATACACAGAAATCGGCAGTCAAAAAACTCTAAAGATAATTGCTTGGGATGATTATATACAAAATTTAAAAAACATTTTTTTTTGGTAGGGTCATTTAGGTGGCAAAGGAAGAGGGGGGGGGGGTAGGGCAGAAATCGGCAGTCATAAAACTCTAAAGATAAATGCTTGGGATGATTATATACAAAATTTAAAAAAAATTTTTTTTTTTGGTAGGGTCATTTAGGTGGCAAAGGAAGAGGTGGGGGGGGGGGAGATAGGGCAGAAATCGGCAGTCATAAAACTTTAAAGATAAATGCTTGGAATGATTATATACAAAATTTAAAAAAAAAAATTTTTTTTTTGGTAGGGTCATTTAGGGGGCGAAGGGGAAGGAGGGGGTAGGGCAGAGTAGTACCAGGTTTCGTCTCAGCTTGGTCATTAAAGCTTAAAAGTGTTATTTTTAAGGAATGTAGGCTTAAGTAAAACAATTTGTTAAATTTTTATGCTATTTTTGCCTATAATAATGCCCACTAAAGTGGGCGGGGTCAAAAAATATTTTTATTTTATTTAATGGCTCCAAGTTTAAGGCGTTGGACCTTATTTGACATAAAAATATATCACTTGCTTAACAAAATAACCAAAAAACTTTAAAAATTATGTTGTTTTTTCTGGGTTGGTTTAGTTCTTCTTAGGGGAACTTTTTTCCTCTTGCCCGATTTAGCCCATCTTCGAACTTAACCTGCTCTAAGTTTTAAAATATATTTATGCCAAATTTCAAGAGTCTAGCTCTTTTCGTTTGGACTGAATCGTGATTTCCACAGACGGACGGACGGACATGCTCAGTTCGTCTTAGATTTCATCACTGATCAAGAATATATATACTTTATGGGGTCTGAGATGGATATTTCGATGCGTTACAAACGGAATGACAAAGTGAATATACCCTCCAAATTCTTTTTTGGAGGGTATAAAAACAAATCAAAATTTCGAATCCAAGGTTGGACAATATTATGTAGTACATGAAAGTGGCCAAAATGGTTAAAAAATTAAAATTTTTCTTAAATAAAATTACTTTATACCTCAAGAAGACTTGCACTGATAAAAAATGAAAAAAATAAAACTTCGCTTCCAGGGTTGTTATAATGAAATTTAAATTTTTAACCAAAATGGTTAAAAATTTAAAATGTTTCTTCAATAAAACTACTTTATACCTCATGAAGAGTCGCATTTATAAAAAAACAAAAAAAAATTAATTTCAATTCCAGGGCTGGAAAATTGAAAGTTTTTTTGGTACATGCAATATATTGTAGAACATGTAAGTGATAGAACTCGTTTCCAGGGTTAGAAAATCGAAATTTTTTAGTACATAAAAGTAGCCATATAAGTTCCTTATTTTGGTTGTGTGTGAATGAAATCTTTTTTATACTTCGGGAAGAGTTAAATTGGTATTAAAAACCAAAATAATTAAAAATCCAATTTCAAGGTTGGAATATCAACATTTTCTGATTCATAAAATTAACCATATAATTTGTTACTTTTGATTTTTATGATGAATTATACCTACTTTATATATCAAGAATAAATAAAAAAAATCTAAAAGACTATTCTACCGTTGGACAATTAGAACCTTTTGCGGTACATGAAACGGATTTTTTCTTTTTGTTTGTATATTAAACACATTTAATATTTTTGAAAGACGTTCAGAATTATTAGAAGTAAGCAGAGCCAAACATTTAGCTTCCTAACCAAAAAATTTAAGCATTGTCTTAAATATAAAAGTAACTGATAACATCATTTTCAGTTATTTAGAAAGAAGAATTACATCTGTGAAGGGTATTTAATATTCGGCACAGCCGAATATAGCACTTTTACTTGTTTTTATTTTCGTTTGCTCATTAAATATAAAGGGTGTTTTTATAGAGGTATAGAGTTTTGAAATTTAATAAAGCAGTGATGAAGTTCTTAAATTGACATGAATTTGATTGTACTTTGAAAGATAATCTTCTGGCATTATAATTTGGATAAAACTTCGTCATATGATTGCCATGACCAACATTGTTTTTAGAGCAGTGATGTCAAATGTGATTGTGTTGGTGAGATCACTCTTATCTCTTACATTCCCAGCGGGAGAAATGTGCGGTTGCGAGGCCTAACTAGTGGCCTTTTCTAAGAGTATCTATTATATACCAATAATATCTTCTAATTTTATAAGTTGTAAAAAAGGGTTTCGAAAATTGCCAAGTGCTCAGATATTTAATTTTAAAATATTTCTTCATTTTTAAGCTGAACATTTGGTTATTTTATATACAAGAGAAACAATTTTTACAAAAAGTCTTACTTATGAATTAATTTAAAAGCTACTTTAAGAAATTTTCGAAAAGATGTACCTACATACAGTGGATCCAACTCTTATATTTATTGTATATATATATTTATATAAATATATTATTTCTGTTTAGAGGCCTCAAAACAGGACTTGCTATACTTCCCGCTGAATGAGAGTGTTTTTCAGTAAACAATTATATTTTACGCTCTCAAAATAAAAGAGCGTAAGCGTACATGTGAGTTTTGCTTCCACAATTGTGTATGAGGCTGACATCACTGTTTTAGAGAAGTAAGGTGCAATGCTTCCACAAATTCAAAAACACCAAAAAATAAGTTTTTCTGGTTGTAACGATGTCTCAACATACACTTGAGGAAATACGGCAGTTTTGTTTATTGACGTATCAATTCAAACCAAAGTGATCTTCATTTCTGAAAAAAATTCAGTTATGAAAATTGGGATCGATGGAAATATTGCTTTGGGCTCATTCACCGAATCTACGCCTTGAAATGTAAAACCAAACTTAACATAAATCACTTCACAGCTGGCAAAATGGCCAACAGTTAAAGTGTTGCCAACTTAAAACTCTATACCAATATAAAAACATACTTTACATAGAAATAATTGAAGCAAAAATATGGCCAAATTGTTATGAATGAGTCCCAAATAACAGGTGTGTCCGGTTGCCGCAGATCATAGATTGTAATGCAACATTTTGGTGCATAAATTCTCTATTGCAACTTTGTAAAGCTTTTCCGTTGTAAAGCTTATCGTCGGCTTAATTTATTATAAATAGTCTTAGAATATGAAAGTAACTCTGTCTATGTCTTACTTTTTCACATTTAAACCGCTGAACCAATTTATATGAAATTTGGCATAGAGATATTTTGAGATCCCAGAAATAAATTAGGATGTCTAGGGCTGATGAAAATATATATGGAGACTGTGAAACTGATAAGGATGGGAACTTTAAGTTCTAATACGGTTAAAAATACAACACATCATGGATTTAATCTACACATTGGCTGAAGTTTCACATATTCTTCGTGGACAAAGTATTGGATATAAGCTACCCAGTAAAAAACAGGATCATCCAAAGAGTAATCTTGGATCCCTTTTTTGCGAGTAATGGATTACTCCATAAAACTCCGGAACTCATTGAATTTTTAACACAGCATGTCCGCAGACACGAGTACTCCTTTTATGCTCCTTATGGAGTACTCCCTTTGATCTGGAAAATGACGACAGATGGATTAATCGTTGTTGTCTCCTAAAAGAGCATAAAGGGAATAATTTTTAAATTTTTTTTCAACTAGTCGTCTTAAATGACGCTTAGGAACTAAGTTTTGACACATTTTCAACAATTTGTTACTATACCCGTACCTTTTCGGTTTTTTAATAACACGTCTTTCACTTTTTAAAACTAAACTGACAAAATAGAAAAACAAAACGAAAACATCAACAATTAACAGTTATGTCAAAGAAAAGAAAACCCAAAAACGAACTGATACATCCCTCATTGATCCATTTGGATTATTAAGCGAGGCAAAAAACAAAAAAAAAAAGGTTCAATAGCTCGCTTATTACTTCAAATGGATGAACAAGTCATTACTCCTTTGTTGTTCGATTATGGAGTAATCCATATATTTTTTACTGGGTAGTAAAAATATAATTTATTAATTGAACTTTCCTCAAACTTTTTTATAAATTTAAAACAAAACATACATATATGTACGTTCAGTACTATGAATAATTATGATATACCACTTGCACTTTCACTTCACGATTTTATCCTCGAACCCAATGATTTTTGAGCTATTCTGATATTTTTCTGTTACGTTTCCGGTGCGTAAATGAGTGCCTTTAATGCCGTTATGAATGAGTGAATTTAATGCCGTGAATATGTAAACAGCCCATTAAATTCTTATGCACTTTTATGTAATTAATAACGGATTCGCTGGACCAAAGCTTAACAAAAAACTCGAATGCCCAAATGATTACTTACTTAGACAATATTTTATACATTAGCCCAATTCACAATCCTGTGCAAATGGTCTTGCATTATAGCATTTGCAAATTGAGAGAGTATTTGAGAGCATTTTCAATGTATTTTGTTGGTGTAGAGTACAATTATTTTGCTCATGCTACGATGCTAGACTACTTGCTCGAGATTGTGAACTGGGCTATTGTTATTTAAGTCACAAAATGCTCAAACAACTTTATGTTCGTTAAAATGCTAATATTTGCTTAACATTTTTATGTACACGGGTACGAGAACCTTTTATTATCACTTAAGAGGTTTTTCATAAAGTTGCAAAGTGTTGTTATACAGCCAACTTTTTTGATCAAAGTATAAAATTAGGGCCCTAATTGTGTAAATCAATTTGCGTTAGAGATATATTTATATACACAAAAACAAAATTTTTACTCTTTTGCAATTTTTTGCCCTTCCACGGCGAATCAATGCGAGGTAGCCTTATTATATTTTCCAAGTTACGTCAAGCGTTACCACCTCTTCTCTTGCCTGCGTCTCCCTTATAGCATCTGGCTGATCTGGTTTTACAGCACCCGAACAGGTTTGCCAACATACTTCAAACTGTCTCGATGTGCTGCTCCAGCCTCCTACAATGTAAGCTTTCCAACACTTTAACAAACATATCGTTCATACAAAGCGGGCGATGGCATGAGGAATTTTTTTATGACACTGCATTTACCTGGCTGAGATACCACACAAGTTAACTAATATTCAGACCTCTTCACACACTGACGATGGCGCAGCCCAAATAAACGTTGAATTCCCACAAGTTAGTTACCACTTTGGTGACATTTTTAACTTCCAACTGATTGAAAGAAGTCAACTGATGTGTCATGAAATTGCAAACCACACTAACACCTAGAGACGACTAAATATGTACTAAATGCATACGATATATGTATGACAAAAGAGGGCAAAAAAAATTGAGACACTAAAAAATTGCTGAAAATTATTGATAGTAAAATGTTTACTTTCTATTATTGCCCAAACAGCTGTTTTGTGGTTACATTTATAAATGTGGTTTTCTAAAAGAAGTTAAAAATGAAAATGTTTTGCGAAATTCATGTAAATTAAAACTTTTTAAAACACAAAATGTATTTATACGATAGAATACCAAATTTCATTGCATTCTTCTTATTTCCGGGTATGATAAAATTAGTATTTTTACTATTCGTCTGTTTGCTTTTCCCAGATTAATATGTTTAGTATTGCAAATATTATGAATATCTAGATATTCGGTATTTTACACAATGACAGAAGATATCATAATAAGTTCAGATATGTTTTTGCATGTAAAATTCAAATCTATTATACATATAATGAAAGTTTGCTAAAAATTATTATTTTTCCTTCCAATAATTGAAAATTGTCAGTTTTCTACGTAGATACATAAATTTAAATACCACTTCATTTCTGCAAATATATTATTGTATTTATTTATTATATGTATATGTTTTTGAATAATACACATCCAAAAATCTTAAAATTTATATTATATATTAAAATTTATATTATATAAAAGAGCCTAAACTCACATGACTTTTATACTAATATAAAATGTCCCCATATATTGTAGGAATTGTTAAGTGCTCATGTATATTTATATAACACAGCACAATATTAGCTTGAAAAATTTTGATGGAAAAGTGTTCATTTAGTTTTTATTACTTCTAAGAGCAACTACAAAAAATTAGTTCTCGTTGATAGATAGTGGTATACAGTGGCGAACATTGTCTACCTGATTACATCTCTTCAATGATGTGTGCCACACTTTGTGTTCAATCAATACCAGTTTACAGTGTGTGCGCAGTAGTGTTCAAGGTGTTAGACATTTCTAGTGCCAGCTCACTATGTATATTAGATGGTACTGAGCCTTTATGTTCATTGGATAAGCACATCACTATCTCGCTGTACACAAGTAACACGGTAGTGCACGCCGTCTCATATACGAAGCTAATAATACGTTCGCACGGCAAAGTGAACCACTTGGTTCGCTCTCTGAACCACGATTGCGAACCATAGTGTTCACACGATTGTTTTTATTTCACTGTGATGTTGAACTTTTTTTGTCTAAATATTTTTTTCAGTTGTTTTGTTTTTTCCCCAAAAAACTAAAGTTTTGAACGCATCTTTTTCCTATATTTATTCGTTCAATGCTTTTATATAGTTTCGTACGCATTAATTTTTTTATTTTTCTTTGTTTACATGTATTGGCAGCTAGTTCAGATAAACGTGCGATTATTTGTTATCAAAATTGTAGATGATAGTACATTTATAGAGGTTCGCAGCAATATTCGTAATGAACCAGAGTGATTCTCTCTCAAAATTTTGTACGTCGAACCATGTTGGTTCAGTCATTATTGAAAAAATGTATCTCCCATAAAATAAACTAAATGTAAAATTCTTCTGGTTTCTTGACCTCTTTTTAATTATTATTATGTTCTGATGTTTTTAAGCTTAAGGTCTGTTTATTTTAATTTAATATTTAATTTCAATATTTCGTCACTCCTTTGTGTGACTTCTTCGGGAAGTTAATTATTTTATTTGATATTTTGTTTCATAAGCAAAAAACGTTTTTCATATCAAATAAAATAATAAATTTCCTGAAGAAGTCACACAAAGCAGTAACGAAATATTGAAATTCAAAATTAAATTAAAATAAAGAGACCTTAAGCTTAAATATATCATAATATAATAATAAACTAAGGGCCATTATTACAACTTAAAGTTAGTTAAAAGTAGGATTTTATCGGACGTATAAAAACTTTATCATTTGCAAAATTTTACTTTGACCTAAAGTGAGCGATAAATTACAGGTAAGTTCATAATACCTGGTAAGTTAAATCCAATTTGCAATAATTGAAAGCTTTTTATATGACTGATAAAATCTTACTTTTAACTAACTTTAAGTTGTAATAATGGCCCTAAATGTATTTTTCATATCATGTCGGTACCATTTTTTTAAAAGCATATGTATAACATAACTACGCTTCCATTAGGGTGCATATTAGAAATCAGTTATATATTATTAAAGTAAATTACTTAGTATAATAAATTTTCTGTTACACTAGAATTTCACAAATTCAAACCGTCACAATTTCGAATCGTTCAGAAATTAGAACCGGCCATTTAAATGTATTGGACGCCCTGAAATTAGAACCTGTGGTTCTAATTTGTGTAAGTGTTTGTTTTTATTTCCACTAGAAAATATTTTTTTCCAATGATTTTGAACCCAAATTAAACGCTCTAAAATTAGAACAGGGGTTCTAATTTCTGGAAGTTGTTTTTTGTATATTCATTAAAAATTATTTATGTCCCTCATTAAAGTAAAAGTAAAACGGGGAATGACCGAGTTATGCATGGTGCGTACAATTCGCTCATACATATGTATGTGAAATTTGATACTCTTGTACAAATTTGGATCAGTTGTATCATTTAAAAATATGATTGTTTTGTGAAATCACTTATATCCTATTTAATAATTTGATTTAAGCGGTCCGTTTCCAGTGAAAAGGTGTTTTCGGCTACAAAAGCGTCTGATAGGGCACATATAAAATTTTTTACCAGATTCTGTACCATTTTGATATAGGTATGTATGTTGTAAATACATACATACATACATAACATACATTATACATACATCATTACATACATCATTACATACATCATCGGTAAGAAAATAAAACACACTTTAATTGAAATTTTTTCAGATGATTTTGCGTCTGACTTTTACAGGGGCAATGTATTAAATTTTAATAATTAAAGGCAACGCACGAGATGTATGTATTTGTTATAAAGTTTGTGGCAGGCTTTATGCTGTTCAATGTGTTAAGCATTCTTTTAAAATCATATTTAGCGATGGAATATGCTTCTGTTGCGGGAAAGTAACGCAACTAATTGTAAGTCTGTCTCGAAAATTAGTCGTAATGGATCTGAAATGGAAGTCATAAAAGACTCTTTCCAAAGAGTACGAGTAGAGACTCTTTTTTCTTTCAAAAAACATATATTCCGAAAGTTACTTTCACAAAATGCTGACTGGGATATTTCCCAAAGTAGGGGTGTCACTCTGTATGCATATGTGTAAACGAGCTGTGAAATAAATGAGAAATTACACTAAAATCCACATATCTGTATTAAAAATCCAATTGTTAACGGTTATGGCTATCGGACGTAATAAAAGATCATAAGAGCAACAAAATAAAATGAAATGTTCTCGCCCACATGTTCCCGTTTTCAGAGGATACTGGCTTATTCTTGGCTTAGAATTTTTAAATTTGTGTATAAAAAAATCAATTAATATTATATTAATATATTATGAAAGCTATGGATCTGGTTGGTTGTTCCGTTAATTTTTTTCCAGATTTGGAATACCTACACTCAGATTTTTCATGCCTAACAGCGCTTTGTTAACATGCTAACAGAGCTCTGTTAACGAATTTGTTTTGTGTATTGGGTTATAAATTTCAAAATTTAACTTCACATACCTGCCTCAAGTTAGTCTAATACCATTTTTCAGTTTTTAATATATCCAATATTTTTAGAGTTGTTTAGGAACAAATTATAAAAAATTCTTTTTTTTTATGTAGAAGTATTTTAACGAACATTGATATTGCTATATTAAATTAAATTAAGATTTATAGGTTAATTGTTCGAAATTTTTGTTTTAAATTCTGAAAGACATGATAAATATTCCAAGGCACAAAGACATCAGTTTTTAGTTATTCAACTTACACAGCAGAGCACTGATGATGAAATCGTTGCGGCTTTTGAAAACAGCTGTTCTGCTCTGTAAGTTTAATAACTAAGAACTGATGTTGACTTTCCTTTGTGCCTTGGAATATTTATCATGTCTTTCTGAATTTAAAACAAAAATTTCGAACAATTAGCCATATAAGTCTTAATTCAATTCTTATTTTTTTATTTCTAAAAATTTACAAAAAGTTCAGAAAATACCTACCTGTAATTGCCGAACATACCAACAGCGGTTCATCGTGAAATAGCCGTCTTTTAAAAAATTAACTTAACAAATAGCTTTATTTTCTATAAAAAAAGGTTAACGAAGTGTGATTGTTGAATTTTGTAAACCAAAATTTTATTGTTATCAGTTTATTCTGATGACTTGCGGCTGCATTTATCAAAACTCTAATGAGCAGATTTCGAATATACATGGCATCTGAAATGTTAATCCAAGGTCAGACATTTTTTCTATTTCCTTAAACGGAAGAGAATAATAGTTAATTGTTTACTGCAACAAATTTTCAATTGTAATTAATCATCGGTTAATTGTTCTATCACTGAATAAAACAATTTTTTTGTAAATACTACGGATAATTATTTCATTACGTTTTTTATCTTATCTTTATCTTATGAAAACAAATAAAATGTATTATCATATTGTCATTACTCTGCCTCCATTTTAAATTACTGCGAACTCCATATAACAATTTAAGTGCGTGAACGCTTGATATAAATAGTACACTTTTTGAAAATAATGTTAAGCATTATAACAAGAAATTGTTATTATTGCTATTATTGATGTATGTAACTTATGTTGATTTAAATTTACTTAATAAATAACACGTAACAATTTTCTATACTTATTTAAACAAAAATAAACTTGGTTTAGATGCGTGTGTGTATTTATTACTGAGTTGCAATTAGTTCAATGAACTTTAGCTATTTGTCATCTTGTTTTCTAATCGCTAAATGAAAAAAACAACAGAGGAATTAAATAAAAACAAGTAAAAACGTTATATTCGACCGGGTCGAATCTTAAATACCCTCAGAATATTTAGTAAGTGAATTTGAAAAGTTTAACTTGGTGGGACAGAGTTCCTTTATATAATATCGTACGTCCACGCCGACTGAAGGGGGCGGGGTTCAAAAATATACAATATCATGTTTTCCACAGACGAAATCGGGAGTGATAAAACTCTAAAGATAAATGCTTGGGATGATTATATACAATATTTAAAAAAAAAATTTTTTTTTTGGTAGGGTCATTTAGGGGGCGAAGGGGAAGGAGAGGGTAGGGCAAAGTAGTACTAGGTTTCGTCTCAGCTTCGTCATTAAAGCTTAAAAGTGTTATTTTTAAGGAATGTAGGCTTAAGTAAAACAATTTGTTATATTTTTATGCTATTTTTGCCTATAATAACGCCCACTGAAGTGGGCGGGGTCAAAAAATATTTTTATTTTATTTAATGGCTCCAAGTTTAAGGCGTTGGACCGTATTTGACTTAAAAATATATCATTTGCCTAACGAAATAACCAAA
This sequence comes from Linnaemya tessellans, assembly GCA_951800035.1. Taxonomy (NCBI): domain Eukaryota; kingdom Metazoa; phylum Arthropoda; class Insecta; order Diptera; family Tachinidae; genus Linnaemya; species Linnaemya tessellans. The sequence goes on along the minus strand of OX637533.1, from coordinate 43,093,149 downwards.
AAACTTTAAAAATTATGTTGTTTTTTCTGGGTTGGTTTAGTTCTTCTTAGGGGAACTTTTTTCCCTCTTGCCCGATTTAGCCCATCTTCGAACTTAACCTGCTCTAAGTTTTAAAATATATTTATGCCAAATTTCAAGAGTCTAGCTCTTTTCGTTTGGACTGAATCGTGATTTCCACAGACGGGCGGACGGACGGACGGACATGCTCAGTTCGTCTTAGATTTCATCACTGATCAAGAATATATATACTTTATGGGGTCTGAGATGGATATTTCGATGCGTTACAAACGGAATGACAAAGTGAATATACCCTCCAAATTCTTTTTTGGATGGTATAATTATGAGTTGCATGCTCTATTGTAGTAATAAAATATTTAATATTACGCTTGTGGGTGCTGTTGGCTGAAGTAGTAGAACACGAGACTATGAAGCGGAGAGTCCTGAGTTCGAGCTACCGCTGAGTCATGAAATATTGTGTTGAATTCTTCTGATCAGCATTAGTGCGTGGTTGTGTTAGTTGTTGCCAGCCTGTTTTCAGTGATGAAGGCATAGTACTGATCACTGGACAATTACTGGCAGCGACTGACCCAATCATGTACTAAAAGCAGAGTAGCAGCACCCACCTTCGTCGGCCCTGTAGCAAAAACTAGCCGGCGAGGTAAAAAAGGTTGAAATAGCTACAACAAAAAAAAAAAACTGTCTATCTTCTCATCTTTCCTAATCTGTCCCCTCAGTACTATCCACTCGTTTTCAGTTCCAGCGCAATGCATTGCATATATAGGGGACATCCCCTGAGTGCTGGTCCTACTCCTAAAAAAAAAAAAAAAAAATACGCACGCACTGGATATTTGCGGTTCAAAGTGTTGCATATTGGAAATTTTTACATTTAAACTTTGATTTTTATTTGCATGTATCTAAATCACGAATTCATTCATGATTAACAGAACGCGCAGAAAGTTGCCACATTTTTAAATATTTAATACTTTCGTCAATCACGTAGAGTTGTAAAGATATGACAGAGTACAGTCATCAAATTAGACGTAGGAACGAGACACTGGCTTTAAGCGAGGCAAAAATTGCCATGTACGTCTGTCTGTTACATGGACGACATTTTATTCTTTGTAAACCGAAATATGCAGCGACCTGCATTTTTTGCGGAAATATATGTCCGGTACAACAAAAATAACCGTATGCTATAAATTCTTTTAGTAAACAACCAAAATATGTACAAAAACTTAAAACCCAAAAAAAAAGTTTTGAGGGATGTCCCAACAATCGATTTACGCTATCATGTATTAAAAAGCACTCCACGCCGGTATTGTAGCAAATGATTATCGCAAATTCTCGTATAATATTTCTATGGGATTATTTAAAGTCATAGATTTATTCATTCGCATATTCAGCCGCGAATTGAAATAGATTTAACGTTGCGTGTGTATTTTTTATTTATGTGCATCTTTTTTATTGATTAAAATATATTTTAACTGTAATTAATTTTGAAATATTGTATCAGTTAATTTATTAGACTTATGATTTGTTGTCATCAAAGTACATTTATATCCCTGCAAAATCTGTTACGAAAAAAAATCATTGACTTTAGAAAACACAGCATTGAAAAAATCGACGTTTTGAGTTCCTAGGAACCTTTACTAAGTACTCCTGAGAGGGTGTCACTATGTCTGTGCGTATATGTACTTATGTGCAACTATGTGATCCGCTTATAACTTTTGTACAGTTGAATCGCGTTTCAAAAAATTCTACCGATTTTAGATTTCATGTGAATTGGAACTGAGAAATATCACAACAATCGAAAAATTACACGAACCACGAGGAAATCGGTTGATTCATTCAAAATTTAAATCAGTTTGAAAATTAAAATAAAGGATTTTTAGCGGTAAGTTGGAGCGACGGCCTTTAGCGTCAAACGTGTTAAATTGTTTTTAAAATTTTTTTTCTATCTTTATATAATTAATTTAACGTCGACAAACAATTTATTAAATTTATATTAAAGCGTTCAATTGAAATTATTTGATGATTTGGCGTAAGAACGAATGAAATGCTGGCATATAGACGTACTTAAGGCACAACAAACAAAGTTTGATTAAAATCGTGTAATTATAAAACTATATAAAAAAAGGCGACGTACTATACATTCTATTTATTTCTACTTCTTACGCCGGCGAACGACGAATATATCAATATCAAGTGACCATATCGTTTGAGTTTTTAAATCTTTTATTAAATGATTTTATTTAACTCGGACCAGCACTCAGCGTATGAACCCCTGCATATGCAGTGCATTGAAAGGGGCAGATGAAGAAAGATCATAAAATAGAGGATTTAATGTGCCTTTTTGAACCTTTTTGCTGCAGGGCCAACGAAGGAGGGAGCTGTTACTCTGCTTTAGATTACATGACATTGTCAATCGCTGCCAATTACGTTCAGTAACCAGTGGTATGTCTTGTAACGTAGTTTATTTTTCCAGCTGAGGTATGACTCAGTCGCTCCAGGTTCGTATCAAAGGTCTACTTCCTTTGACAATAAAAACACGAATATTTTAGGTGATGTATATATTCGGGAACAAAATGTTTATTGAAACGAAATTTAACTACTTAGATTATCTTAAAGCTATTGGGTTAGATTGAAGTTATCGGTGATGCGGTGGTGTCTTCGCGACACTGCTCTGGTGCTTATTAGGATAATATTCGTCCTCGGTTCGGGCTCGGTAATTGTTCGGTTTAGTAATTGGCGACGGCACGAACTCGGTAGTATTCGGTACGGATCGACTACGGTTTTTCGGGCTCTGGTGCTTATTCGGATAATATTCGTCCTCGGCTCGGACGATATCGGTAATCGTTCGGGTTATTAATTAGTGAAGGCAAGAGCTCAAGAGTATCTGGGGGCTTGAGCTCGTCTACGAATTAGTACCATTACAAGAGTATCCGGATGCTTATAATCGGCAAAACTACGAACTCAAGAGTATTCGGAGGCTTGAGCTCGGCTACGGGTTAGTACGATTACAAGAGTATTCGGAGGCTTGTAATCGGCAAAACTACGAACTCAAGAGTATTCGGAGGCTTGAGCTCGGCTACGGGTTAGTACGATTACAAGAGTATTCGGAGGCTTGTAATCGGCAAAACTACGAACTCAAAAGTATTCGGAGGCTTGAGCTCGGCTACGGGTTAGTACGATTACAAGAGTATTCGGAGGCTTGTAATCGGCAAAACTACGAATTAATTTGGTTACATATTAGTACTTGAACAAGAATCGGTAAAACTCTCGGACGACAATTCAAAAATATTCTTCTTGTAATTATCGTTCGTACGATATCGTTAATTGCTCCCCGATTGTGTGCAAACCTTGTCTACTTATCCTTGTTATCATATGAAGCCACTGAGAATTATAGCAATGTTATGTTTTGTTTGCTTATACTTATTTGCTCGTTTGTTGTTATGTATTTTGTATGAGCGTGCATGTGTTTACTTGTTTTGTGCTGGTTAGCAATGTTCTTTGCTTGGTTGTTGTTATGTATGTATGTACGTGCATGTGTTTTCTTGTGTTTACTTGTTTTGTGCTGGTTAGCAATGTTCTTTGCTTGGTTGTTGTTATGTATGTATGTACGTGCATGTGTTTTTTTGTGTTGCTTGTTTTGTGCTGGTTGTTATTAGGTAAGTGTACTTGCTCTTGTTTATGCAGTATTGCGAAGCAAAGCGTTTTATTGTGAGTACATGCAATAAATACACTAACCAGCATACTTTACTGGTGGTATTGGTTGGGGGTATTTGTAACGGCACGTTACAGTCTTCATCACTGAAACAGGTTACAACAGTTAATGCAATCATGCACTAATGCCGAACTCGGAACCCTCATCTTCGTAGTCTTTTGTTAACTACTTCAGCCAGTAACACCCTCATTAAATGAAGGAAATATTCACTTATTATCTTGTTTTTAGTGTTAATGTTCACTTTTTTAACCAACATTTGTTTCTAAATGGTCACATCAGTATGGAAGATAAAAGTGTAGCGGATTTTGAAAACAGCTGTTCTACTATGTAAGATGACTAATTTAATTTATGTTGGCTATCCCTTGTACCTTAGAGAGATTATCATGTCTTTTTTAATAAAAACAATTTACAAACAAAAATTTTAATTGAATATAATTTAGTTCGATACAAAGTATATCTATATCAAGTATATGCAAGAGCCCAGCTGACTAAAATTTTTTTCAGTTTTTACGTGAACGTATGTTAAAATTTGTTTACTTTTGTAGCGAGCCATATTTGTTTATTCGTTGAAAAAATAATTTTGTAAAATTGTGAAAAACATTATTAATTCAACAAAAGTAGCAAAAAATAATTGTTGTGGAAAAGATTTTTGTGAAAAAGTGTATTGTTTAAGAAAAGTAACAAAAAGAAATTGTTTTAAAAAAGTTCTATGCGAAAAGTATTTAAATTTTTGGAAATAATTGTGAACAAAACAAAATAAAATAAAATTTCTGACATAGGATATTAATTTTACACAAACAAAATGTACGGTGGTTTTTGTAATTTTATGTTGTTGTACTCTTGCGCTACTTGATATAGATCAGTGATGTCAAATATGATTGTGTTGGTGAGATCACTATTATCTCTTACATTCCCAGCGGGAGAAATGTGCGGTTGCGAGGCCTAACTAGTGGCCTTTTCTAAGAGTATCCTTTTATTTACCAATAATATCTTCTAGTTTTATAAGTTGTAAAAAGGGTTTCGAAAATTGCCAAGTGCTCAGATATTTAATTTTAAAATATTTCCCCATTTTTAAGCTGAACACTTGGTTAGTTTATATACAAGAGAAACAATTTTTACAATCAGCCCAATTATGAATAACAACTCCCCGGGAATTTTCTCTCTTTTCCCTTTTCCCTTATTCTAAATAGAATCTCCCCGGGAGACTTTTCCCTTCTCCCTTTTCCCTTATTCTAAATAAACTTCGAAAATGGGAGACTCTTCCCCGGGAAAAAAGTAGGTATTATGAATGTAAATTAAAGGGAGAATTTGATAATAAATTTAGAAAATAATTCCTTCAAAAAATTGCAAGGGAGTTGTGCTGAAAAAAATATTTTTCACTTTAAATTATGTATGAATTTTTATTAGTCGAACTTTGTAATGTAAATTGTTAATTTTTGGGCTTAAGTTCGAATCTGCATGACTGCAAATGATTTTTTATTATTTTATTAATAAATGAATTTGTTCAAATTCTATTTATTATTTTTTATATTAAGATTGGAATATTAAGAATATTTTCAATAATCATCAAACCAGCAGAACGGATCAGTACTGATTTCGAGGCCGCTACGCCATCTCATCAGCGTTCTTTGTTCAATTTTTCCACTTTTGCAAGTGGTGCAGTTAGTAGGAATATCAACTATTTAACCAATATTTTAACGAAAATTGAATATGAGAAGTTATCACATTCATATTTTTAAGTGGTGGGATGACATAATGTCCATTGACATAATGTCCATGGACATTATGTCACCCCAAAAAGTGACATTATGTCCATGGACATTATGTCACTTCTCGTAGCGACATAATGTCCATATACAAAGTGTCGTAAAGTCCATGGACATTATGGCACTTTTTTGAATTGAACCCTTCCAAACTACTTGTAGTTCTTATTTCCTCACCATGGGCAGAAAATCCAGAGGGGGTTATCTGAATGAAAAAATTTTACGAGTTAGAGAACCAAGATTTAGCTTAACTAAATTTTCATAAGATACGTTATTCGAATCATTGTAGAATATAAAAATAAAATATGGTTACCGACTTTTTTTTTTATTTTACAATGATTCGAATAACGTGTCGTGTGATAAATGTTTGTTCAGCTTATATATAAAATAAATTGCAGAGATATAAAAGAAAAGATTTGAAAAAATCGGCGCCGATTTATTCAAATCTTTTCTTTTATATCTCTGCAATTTATTTTATATATAAGCTGAACAAACATTTATCACACGACACGTTATTCGAATCATTGTAAAATAAAAAAAAGTCGGTAACCATATTTTATTTTTATATTCTACAATGATTCGAATAACGTATCTTATGAAAATTTAGTTAAGCTAAATCTTGGTTCTCTAACTCGTAAAATTTTTTCATTCAGATAACCCCCTCTGGATTTTCTGCCCATGGTGAGGAAATAAGAACTACAAGTAGTTTGGAAGGGTTCAATTGACTTTACCAAAAGTGTCACAATGTCCATAACCAAAGTGTCATAATGTCCATGGACATTACGACACTGCTGTAAGTGACATAATGTCCATGGACATAATGTCACTTTTTGGGGTGACATAATGTCCATGGACATTATGTCAATGGACATTATGTCATGCCACCTTTTTAAGTTATTACCTTTTTTTGGTTAGTACGAAATTCCCCAACCCTGACGATTAATATTCGCAATATTCCATGTATCTCTTTCGCTTTTTCCAGAGCCATCGGCTGCTGATTGCTAAAGCTTCTTTGTTATTTATGTTCAAGTAATTGAATTTAGTTGTTAATTTACAATGAACAAGTGCGCGTGCCCCCGCATTTATTAATAAAATAATAAAATATCATTTGCAGTCATGCAGATTCGAACTTAAGCCCAAAAATTAACAATTTACATTACAAAGTTCGACTAATAAAAATTCATACATAATTTAAAACATTGCGGGGGCACGCGCACTTGTTCATTGTAAATTGACAACTAAATTCAATTACTTGAACATAAATAACAAAGAAGCTTTAGCAATCAGCAGCCGATGGCTCTGGAAAAAGCGAAAGAGATACATGGAATATTGCGAATATTAATCGTCAGGGTTGGGGAATTTCGTACTAACCAAAAAAAGGTAATAACTTAAAAATATGAATGTGATAACTTCTCATATTCAATTTTCGTTAAAATATTGGTTAAATAGTTGATATTCCTACTAACTAGCACCACTTGCGAAAGTGGAAAAATTGAACAAAGAACGCTGATGCGATGGCGTAGCGGCCTCAAAATCAGTACTGATCCGTTCTGCTGGTTTGATGATTATTGAAAATATTCTTAATATTCCAATCTTAATATAAAAAATAATAAATAGAATTTGAACAAATTCATTTATTAATAAAAGAATAAAAAATCATTTGCAGTCATGCAGATTAGAACTTAAGCCCAAAAATTAACAATTTATTTTTCACTTTTTAAGTCAAAACAAAACAACTGAAAGCAAAACAGTTGACTGCGAAAATTCGAAATTCCCTTTCCCATAATACTGTTCTCCCCTTCTGTTTAGAATAAGGGAGTTTTATTCCCGGGAAAATGAATTCCCCGGGAACTCTTTTCCCCGGGAATGTTTATAATTGGGGTGAATAAGTCTTACTTATGAATTAATTTAAAAGCTACTTTAAGAAATTTTCGAAAAGATGTACCTACATACAGTGGCTCCAACTTATTTCAAACCTCTTATATGTATTGTATATATATATATATATATATATATATATATATATATTTATATAAATATATTATTTCTGTTTAGAGGCCTCAAAACAGGACTTACGATACTTCTCGCTGAATTAGAGTGTTTTTCAGTAAACAATTATATTTTACGCTCTCAAAATAAAAGAGCGTAAGCGTACATGTGAGTTTTGCTTCCACAATTGTGTATGAGGCTGACATCACTGATATAGATATACTTTGGTTCGATATAAAATATTTATGACAAGAGTTGTAATATTTTTTGGTTTCATATGCCTAATTTACACAACGAAGATTTAATAACGTTTTAGCAGTGTTGGGTAGTATTTGTCGTTCATCTCTGTTCAATAAGTTAAACATTTGCGCTTTAAATAAATGAAAAATGTTTAAGTGATTACTTGAATCACATCTAACATCGTTAACTTACCGTCACTGACTCCATGCAGTTCACATCCATTACACTGAGTGTTTTCTTAAGAAGAATACTTTAACTTTGCAGTACTAATGCTGTATTACAAACAGCTGGAGATCCGTGCACCCTGCAGATGTTTTGGCTAAAATATAGCTCAGATCGACAAACTCTCATTTTAAGGTCATCATAATCGTAAATCGCATCATTGTTAGGGCGAAATATTTTTTTGGGGCTATGTGAATCCCCATAACCCTTGGTGTTCTATACCTCGGAAAAATCACCTTTTAAATACAAGTACCATACCTTTTAATGCTCTTCCATGCTGTATTTAAGTTGAATTTACATATATAAGTATATAGAACTATGCAGTCGTATGTGTCTGTGTATTTACTGCGGGTATCAAGTGTCGTTGTACTCCCAAGTGTTATTTGGGTAAAGTAGTACTAGCATCAAGTAGTGTCACTTTAACTACTGCCACACAGATACAAAGTTACTCTCCCGTAGAGCAATTAGAATTTGCTTCATATGCCTTACATTTAGAAAAATACTTATTTATTGCATAAATATTTTCACGCTAGAGGGGAACTAGTGATATTGTGAATGCAGTATACCATAATTACTTCGCTGGCGAATTTTCTGCTGCATTACCGACGAAGTAGGGTCAGATCGCTGTCGGGGATGCTCAGCGACTATTGCTATGTCTTCGCCTTGAAGCACCAATCAGATAGCGAGACCATCAAAGTTGATTGCCTGACAGAGAACATAATTGAGTAACTCAATGATAAGTCACTTTACTGGTATTCCTGTGTATTTCTCTTCAAGTTTTTAGTTCAGCGCAAATCATATAGGCTTGTTCAACACACGTAAGAAAGCACGGATAATTGCAGTGTAGCTGAGGTTTATGTGTCCTCATTACAATATACAGAAATATACATGAGTACTGATGATGAAATTTCGGCGGCATTCGAAAACAGATGTTCTGCGTTGGTGTGTAAGATAATTATATTCATTTTGACTTGTTGGTCAATTATAAAAGTCTTCGTAATTTTATGTTCGAGTCATTCATCAAACATGTCGAGTAAGAATTGAAGATCGAACTTCATATTCAATAAGTCCCACGTGAAGGTTTACACTGTAAATTTTTTTTATCTGTAAACTTTACAGATAAAAAAAATTATTTTTGTGTTATGTTTCAGACAAAAAAAAACTTAACACAGACTAGTAAACCAATGTTAAGCAAAATTCCTTAAAGTATCATGCAAAAACGGTTGTTACCTTAACACACATGTTGTAAACCGATGTTAACATCAAATAATTTAAAGTAGCTGCTCATGTACTTTAAAGCGGTGTTAAATATGTGTTTTTTTGGCAAATGTTTTGTGAAAACTTTTAATTAAAGCATTTCAGTTTTGTGTATTTTTATATTAAAAATGGATACATTGAATTTAATGAACAGAATCGGTAAAATTATTTATTTCGATGTGAAAATTTTATTCAATGTGTAATTTTTATTTAGAACGTATAAACCAAATAGCGGGTTATTATCGGACATGTACATACTTATAAAAGAGAAGTACCGTTTTAGCAAGGAAACAGTGAGGAAAATTGTAACATTGGTAAAACAAGACATTGAAGTTGACAGCAGGGGATGTGGAACATCACCAAAATACAATTTTGGAAGCCATCCACTGATTTTTGGGCTGTGTTATTGTGCGTTGACTCTCGTCACATTAACTGTTGAAGCTAAAAAATTTAAGAAATTTAAAAAGAGGAAATGATCATGTGGTTGTATATATATGTATATAGATATACATATATATATATATATATATATATATATATATATATATATACGAGTATATATATATATATATGTATATATATATATATATATATATATATATATATATATATATATATATATATATATATGTATATGTATATGTGATGTACATAACTTTCTGCCACTTCCACCCACTTCTTTGAATGGTTGGTATTGTTGTCCGTATTTTTGTTTTCAATGACTTTTACCTTATTTCTTATGAGTTTCTTATGCAGCATCTATGACGGTAAATACCATTCAAAGTATTAACACACATAATGTAAAAACAATAAAATTAATAGTGATGTACATGCAATCAACACAAGTAAAGAATGGTTGTTTTTTAAATAATCGGTTTAAAGTTTAAACTTTAAACCCTTAACAAAAAATGGCGTATTTATTATTTTGCACTATTATAAATATCTTAGTTTATGTTTTTTCTGTAGTATATATATTATTTTGCATATAAAAAATTAAAAATTTTATTTTATGTTAAAAATATACAAAACATTGTTAAAACATCCGACTATCAGGATGAATTAGTACTCACTATTTTGCATCGTTAACTACAAAGAGACAAGAGAGAATGATGACGTTGCCAGTATCAACAAGTAAAATTATTTGAAGTATGCAATAGTTAACGCACTGTTCTTGCATATAATTTTTTAACATATGTAGGTATGTTAGCCTTAAAGTAGCTATTAACTAACGTGAACTTCAAGCATCAATTAAGTTTTTTTTGCATAAGACCATAAAACTTTTAGTCTGAATTTATGTGTCTGCATAGTAAGGTTGTTAATTTATTAAATGTACAATATTTTAAACTGAATTTATTATTCTTTTATACAAATGTACCTTATATAAAATTGCACTAATGTTATTTATTTATTTTTTCATACTATTTCGAAGTAAACAATTTATTTTGTTTAAAAAAAGATAAAAATAGAATATTAAATTGAATTAAGATTCATAGGCTAATTGTTCGAAATTTGTTTTTAAATCTCAGAAAGACATGATAAATATTCCAAGGCACAAAGGAAAGTCAACATCAGTTTTATTCAACTTACACAGCAGAGCAGAACAGCTGTTTTCGATAGACGCAACCCTTTCATCATCAGTGCTCATGTGTATTGTGTTTGTCACCACTTATTAGGTGGCTTAGTTGAATTTGATAACAGTTCCTATTTACACAAATTTTATTGTGAAAAAGAATACGAGAACTGTATCAACCTGATGTTAACATGTTATTGTTATAATACCCGTGTTACCGTTTGTTTATTTTTCTTCATGTCCCATTTTTCTGAATTTTTTGTTCCATCATACCTAAGTCAACTGATGTTGACTTTCCTTTGTGCCTTGGAATATTTATCATGTCTTACTGAGATTTAAAAACAAATTTCGAACAATTAGCCCATGAATCTTAATTCAATTTAATATAGCAATATAAATGTTCGTTAAAAATTCTTACTACATAAAAATAGAATAGTTTTTATGAACATTACTAATGCATTTTTGAAATTACATAAAATTTGACTATAATTGAGAAGGATCTTATCAAACATGATAAATCCACTTCTGATCGAATAACGTTTTGTGTGTTTTTGGTTTGGGTACCTTGAAATTAAAACGTGGCGACGAAAAAGTTTGACAAAAACTCTTGATAAATCTATGTCAAAATAATTCAATGTGCTTTTTACAATTTTCAAAATTTCAACTCCGCAGAAAATTCTAATCAAAAACGCTTAACGCTGCTATTAAAAGTATTTGAAGTACAACGAGTAGGAACATAAAATTTATGGAACTTATTTTTCTTATGGTCTCATTTTTGTATGTTCCATACTTACTAAACAAGTACGAAGTCGGTTACATGCACGTTGGTATTCGTCCAACAAACCTTCTCTTCTCTTTATGACTCGCTTTTTTTTCGAATGTCTTGACTTATCCGAAATCTTATTCGTTGCAGACCCTTAATATTTGTCAAATGGGGTAAAACCAACAACGTTCCGATTTTTTAAATTGTTTTAGCGCGAAGTTAAAAACCTTTCAGGATTAGATTTGGCATCAGCCTTGTACCATTCTAACCGGTTGTTGAGTATAAAATAGTCGGCATCCGAGTACTTCTTTGAATTGTATTATTCTTTGTTGTTATATGTCGCAAAATATGCATTTTTGAATTGCTGTGCATATCTTCAAATCCCATTTGAGAATTAACAAATTATTTTCGAAAATCACGAAATTCACAAATGATTTTTGGAAGTATGTGCATAACATAAGAGGTTTGTAACTTTTCAATATTATGGTTGAAATTTACTGATGATTTGGTAAAGTACCAATGAAAAGCAGATAGACATTCCTTAATTATCAAATACATATATATATATATATATATATATATATATATATATATATATATATATACACCAGTGTTACGCACCACTACATAAACACATTTACAATGTATTTGAAGCAGCGAAACAACTGAACAGGGTTGGAAAAGTCTGTACAGTCTTACTTTTCATATGCAATCAAATTTTACAATAATATAACACATAAACATGCGTTTGTGTAGGAGAAAAAATTCTGGCTACGCTAGTTTGAACTGGAAATCCATTTATAAAATAATTTTTTTCAAACTACCGAACTGACAGACTAACTAGCTAACGCATTAACAGACGATATACATACGTTATCCATTCCTGCTATTCATAATTTGTTTGAAGAAACTTGAAGAGCGCGAGAGAAACAATTTGTTGTTTACAGTATACGTGTTTCAACAAGAGAATGGGCTGCGCAAGCAAAATTCCTTTTCCTATCGCGCGAGTTATATATAGAAATCCCAATACACTTACATACTTAAAGAATGACCCTATTGATGATTTCATAGAAAAAATACAAAGTATAAAAACATAAAGAAAACATCATTTCCTGTTGTACAATTAAAACTAAATTATAAGTCAATACTATTTTTCGGTCGCAATTCCAAGAAGTGCAACGGCCCCAATTTAACACAGTAACTTTTAATAAATATTGCCAAAACTGCATTCTTTGTATTTCCGTTTCAATTCAGATTAATTTTAAAATAAAATAAATTTAGCATAAGTAAACAAAATTGTAAAACACATTTTAAGCTAAATACATGTCAACAAGCAGTTTGATGATAATGAAGAAAATTGTAATAAAGTAGTCTAAGTTGCAAGGTGTTCGAATAAAGTTGTATTAATAACAAAAATAGTTTTTTTTAACTTCCACAAAAAGCTCTCTAGTGAAATGGCGCAGTCGGTAGGATCCCAAAAGAAAAAATTATAAAAGGGATCCAGTGATACGAATAGTTCAAAAAAGTGTATAATAAAATTTATATAAAAAAATAAAATATATATTCTGCGAATCCTACGGGACCCTCCAGAATATAAAACATAATAAATAAATTAAAATTATAAGTGCAGTGAACATTTATTTCCAAAAACCAAAATCATAATACTAAAAGTATACAGAAAATTGAAAAAGGAAAAAATTTACACCACTTAAACAAACGCTATGCAGTAAACTTTTTCAACCAAACTCCACGCTAACATATAAAGTGAAGTGAACAGTTGTAAATTGAATACCACAGCAAAACAAAGCAAAGTGTAGTGGACAAAAGAATTTGAACACCACTTGAAAAAACCAAAATTATTTTTGTGAAAGAAAAAATCAAAATACTTCATCATTAGAGCATCAAGGCAACGAAGATTCGATCAACGAAGAAGAATGGAACAACAACAGGAAAAAGGAGCACAGGCTCTGCCGAACATGTTTCCAGCTGACATATTAGAACAATTAAATCGCAGAGAACATCAATTAGAACAATTAAGAAATGCTTATATGGAACTTCAACAACGGCAACCAAATCAACTGGAACACATAAATAAAAATGTAGCACATATTCCAACATTCACAGGAACTAGCGATATAACAATAAACTCATTCATCAGCAACGTGGAATTCCTACTGGGTACTATTGCAAACGAAGAGATGAAAAAGGAAGCGACGAAAGCAGTTTACTATAGAAGTATCCAAGGGGAAGCCAAGAACATCATTATAAACATCCCACAACCGGACAACTGGGAGACGATAAAAAGAGCGCTGAAACTGAGATACCGACCAGACATTGAACCCCACCAGATATACAAAAGGATTTACAATTTGAGAATAAATAATGTAAGTGAATTAAGTACTGAAATACAAAATATTAAATACAAAGCAGACGAACTAAGTGCTTATTACCGAGAAGATCATTGTATTGACCTATCAGGTATAGATAATTTATTAGTTAACACAGTTAAGGAAATGACTCAGGGTATACTACTTGACAAAATTTATGATGAACGGAACTTAGGGAATATTATTGATATAATGAATAGGAGGAGATTCGAGGACAGTTGTATAAGACCTGAATATAAAAAATACGAAAGAGAAGGGAACCGCAAGAATCAGTATCATAAGAGGTCAAATTTTAATAATCAAGATAGAACATATAATCAGAATAGAGAAGTCAAAAATAATCGACAACATCAGGAAGGAAATAATTATCATAATTTTTATAGACACAGAGAACAGAACAGTCTCAATAATAATTCTTTTAATAATTCGGGTAGATATAAATTCCAAAATGAAATTAGAAATAATAATGCCTCAGGGAATTTTCAACAGTGGTAACCAATGAGACACCCTAGACCGAATTCCAACCAAGCTCGTTGGAATCCACCTAGACCAAATCGAATAGAACCCATGGAGGTAGACAATATTGAAAGAAGTTATTACGATCCTCGAGTGGCAGGACACCCTAATCGTAAGTTTGGCCAAAATCGCTTAAACTACGATAGGCAAAGCCCAGAAAGACTTGGAACTAATTATTGTGAGGAAGTGAATAACACGGTTTTTTTTATGAAGCAGCCGCAGAATGCTTGCCAAAAATAACACTTAATATAAATAATAAAAAATATGTAGCGTTAATAGATACTGGAGCTAGTCTCAGCTTAATTACTAGTGAGATAAATGATTTTAAAAAAATTAAATTGAGACACCAAATTACCTTTAGCACACTAACAAATAAAGATAGAATTGATTACGAAGTACATACAGAAGCACCGAATGAATTTAATCTGCCTAACAACGCAAGGATTCGTTGGAAGGTCACACCATTAACAGGAAGAATATATGACTTTATTATAGGAACTGACATTTTGAATTTTCTAAATTCCCAAATAAATATTGGAAAAAGAGAAATAACGCTTAACGGAAAAGTGAGTAATTTTTTGAACAACCGTTATGAATTTAAACAAATCTGTAATCTTGAGGCTAGTGACTCAAATTTGGAAAGACTTGCATTGGATCATTTGAATGAGGAAGAGCGTAGAGAAATTATTAATTTATTGAAGCGATATAATAAATTACTATATAAAGAAGGCGACAAATTGACTAATACCACAGAAATTCAGCATGAGATTAGAACTACTACACAACAACAAATTAATTCAAAATTATATAGATACCCACCTCAACACGAGATGGAAGTTAGAAAACAAATCAAGGAAATGGTAGAACAAGGCATCATCCAGAAAAGCTATTCAAGATATTCAAGTCCACTAATAGTTGTACCAAAAAAGATGGACAACTCAGGTGAAAAAAATATCGCATAGTAATAGATTACAGGAAATTGAATGAGGTTACTGTAGATGATAAATTTCCTTTGCCAAATATAGATTCAATATTGGATAAACTGGGCAGAGCTCAGTATTTTACAACATTGGATTTGGCAAAGGGGTACCATCAAATTCTTGTAAAGAAGGAGGACAGAGAAAAAACGGCATTCGTAACACCGCATGGGTTATACGAATTTGTAAGGATGCCTTTTGGCCTCAAAAATGCGCCAGCCACATTTCAAAGGCTGATGAATGAAATTTTGAGGGATTATATAAACAAAACATGTGTCGTATACTTAGACGACATTTTAATTTTTAGTACATCTCTAGCTGAGCACATTAAAGCAATAGGAGACATTTTTAAAGTTCTTGAGAGTAAAAATCTGAAAATTCAAATAGATAAATGCAATTTTTTAAAGAAAGAAACAGAATTCTTAGGCCATATATTAACCAAGGATGGCATGAAGCCAAATCCTAACAAAATTGAAATTATTCAAAATCTAGAATTACCAAAAACCGAGAAACAGATAAAAAGTTTCTTGGGATTGACTGGATATTACCGCAAGTTTGTAAAAGACTATGCAAAGATAGCCCAGCCAATTACGAAGTATTTGAAAAAAGCTACGAAAATTAATGTAAAAGACCCAACTTATATTGAAGCCTTCGAAAAATTAAAGTTATTAATTAGTACACATCCCGTTTTACGCTATCCCGATTTCGAAAAACAATTTACCTTAACGACAGATGCATCCAACTATGCGATTGGTGCAGTGTTAGCACAGGAGGGGCACCCAGTGTGCTACGCCTCAAGGACATTGAACAACCACGAGAAAAATTATTCTGCAACGGACAAAGAATTCCTAGCAATAATGTGGAGTGTCAACTATTTTAGGCCCTACATTTACGGCAGAAAATTCAAAATTCTTACTGACCACCAGCCAATTAAGTATTTGCATTCCAAATACAGAGGAAAGGATATGTCACCCAGACACCAGCGATGGCTATTAAAATTAGGGGAATATCAATATGAGATCGAATACTTGAAAGGAAGAGAAAACAAAGTAGCGGATTTTTTGAGCAGAATAGAAAATAGTGAGGACACTATTTCGGAAAAAGCGGGGGGTAAAGATACCAAGGCTGAGAATAACAGCATCTTAAATTTTTTTTCAGTTAACAATTTAGAAGACGACGTCACAATGGCAACAGTACATTCAGCCGATGAAGAATTGGGCGATCATTTTTTTATAAAAGAGGAAATTGTGAACAAGTATAAAACACAAATAATTCTGACAAATAGCAAAATAGAAGAATTGAAGGAAATACATGGGAAAAGGATTATATTTATTGCTGAAAGTGATTTTGATCAAATGGGAGAAATTTTTAGGAGATACATATCAAAAGAGAAAGTAGGAATATTTTCGGAACTATCTGAACATAATTATAATATAGTACAGGAAAAACTAATAAGTATGTATTCAAACGATAATCAAGTTAATTTCACTAAGTGCACTATGCGGGCACAGGACGTTGAAACTGAAGTGGAGGCAGTTAAACAGATATTATTATACCACATAAGAGAGAGTATGCATTCAGGTATCCTTGAAACATACAACCAGATCAAAAATAAGATCTATTACCCAAAATTAATGGAATTAATCCAAATAGTTATAAATCAATGTGAAATTTGTCAAGAAGTAAAGTATGATAGAAAACCAATCAAGCCAAAATTAAATTTTACAGAGACACCAACAAATAAAAATGAAATTATACACGTAGATACGTACGTCATGAAAAGATATCACTTTCTAACAGTTATAGATAAATTTTCAAAATTCGGCGCAGTCTATGCGTTGAACGACAGGAATCATATTACTATTATTGAGCAACTAGAAGATCATTTTGCTAAATTGGGGAAACCAAGGAAAATAATTGCAGACAATGAATTTAAAGCAGCAAGGATAAAAGAATTCTTAGACAAAGAGAATATAGAGCTTCACTTGACAAAACCTAATAGCCATACAGGCAATTCAGATATTGAAAGGTTTCATAGTACAATAGCGGAAAAGTTTAGGATATTATACAAGATAGAAAAAGGGCTGTCAGTGAAACAACTAATTCAGAAGGCAATTCGAAACTATAACAACAGATTCCATTCGACAATAAAATGTACACCAAACGAAGTGCATGAAAATAAAATAGACCTCGGAATAGTAAAGAAGAACTTAGAAACAGCAAAACATAAAATTATAAATAAACTGAATGAAAATAGGGCAAAAATTATGAGGAAAAAAGGCCTGAAGGAGTTATTAAAAATTATAAGGCAGTTAGGCATAAAGAACAGCCAAGATATAGGAAAGAAAAATTAGAAAATGTTCACCCTATCAACATTAAAAAACCACTAAAATATTCAGACATTAATTATGATACTGGTTCTGCTAACTGCGATACAGCCGAGTGATAGCAGAATGACCCTAACTGAACTTGTGGACCAAACAGGATTCGTTGACCTACAAATGAGAGACCAGGAAATAGTCAAGGACAGTGACATAGTATTACACATAATTGACGTTAAACAAATAGAAAATATTATTAACGAAATGACGGACAACATTATATTAGCAAAGACAAGTAACAAGGACATATTACAAGCCGAATTATTAGAAGCAAGGAATAAATTACTAACTTTAGTACCAACTGAAAAGAGACAAAAACGAGGACTTATAAATGCAATAGGTACTGTAGATAAATGGACAATTGGAACAATGGACGATGAAGATAGACAAACGATACAAAAACATTTATCACAGACTGACAAGACACTAGACGAAACATAAAATTATAAATAAACTGAATGAAAATAGGGAAAATTATGAGGAAAAAAGGCCTGAAGAATTTATTAAAAATTATAAGGCAGTTAGGCATAAAGAACAGCCAAGATATAGGAAAGAAAAATTAGAAAATGTTCACCCTATCAACATTAAAAAACCACTAAAATTTTCAGACATTAATTATGATACTGGTTCTGCTAACTGCGATACAGCCGAGTGATAGCAGAATGACCCTAACTGAACTTGTGGACCAAACAGGATTCGTTGACCTACAAATGAGAGACCAGGAAATAGTCAAGGACAGTGACATAGTATTACACATAATTGACGTTAAACAAATAGAAAATATTATTAACGAAATGACGGACAACATTATATTAGCAAAGACAAGTAACAAGGAATAAATTACTAACTTTAGTACCAACTGAAAAAAGACAAAAACGAGGACTTATAAATGCAATAGGTACTGTAGCTAAATGGACAATTGGAACAATGGACGATGAAGATAGACAAACGATACAAAAACATTTATCACAGACTGACAAGACACTAGACGAACAGATACATATAAACAATCACTTTAGTTTAGCTATAAATCAAATAAAAAATATTGTAAAAGATGATAGGAAAGAAATTGAAAAAGGTATTAATGCTATTAATAAAATTATAGACGAAGAATACCAACAACACATGTATTTACAACAAATGTCAAAAATCCAATTAATAAAAAGTAAAATAGAACAAATACAAGACAATGTAGTCTCAGCCAAATACGGATTAGTTCATCCAAATATTTTGACAAATCATGAAATTGAAAAATATAATATTGACTTTAATAAACTAAAATATTTGCAACTAGGAATAGCAACCTTTAATAATACTTATTTAATATTAAGCATTAAAATACCAAAATCATTCATACAAGTAAAAATAAGAAAAATTATACCATTACCAAATAAAAATCAAAAAGAAATAGAATTTAGAATAGAAGAAATTTTTACGTATGAAAATAAAACTATGCAATTTGAAGAGAATAAACATTTCAGACAATTAAAACCCAGCACACATTGTATATTAACAAAAAATTGTAAATTAATAACAAACAAAGAATTAGAAATTATATCGCTAGATGAAAAAACAATAATGGTTAAAAACGCATTAAATTTATTTGTAAACAATACATGTAATGAAAACAACACTATTTTAAATGGAAATAATTTAATTCAATTTAACAATTGTTCAATAAAAATTAATGATTATTATTATTCTAATTTAGTTGAAAAATTTGAAGGAAATATTATGAGTTTGCAGCACAACAATATAAAGAATTTTACGGAAAAACTTACTTTCGAACAATTAGATGAAAAAAATGAACTAAATTTTAAAAACATTTCTAACTTGAAAACCCATAATAAAGTAATATACAGATGCAATTTATTAATAATTATTTTGATAATAATTTTATGTTGTATTTTTTGTATTAAACATAAATATATAAAAATAAAATTATATGACAAAATTCAGGAGAATTTTGGTCTAAAGGAGGGAGAAGTTATATATAGAAATCCCAATACACTTACATACTTAAAGAATGACCCTATTGATGATTTCATAGAAAAAATACAAAGTATAAAAACATAAAGAAAACATCATTTCCTGTTGTACAATTAAAACTAAATTATAAGTCAATACTATTTTTCGGTCGCAATTCCAAGAAGTGCAACGGCCCCAATTTAACACAGTAACTTTTAATAAATATTGCCAAAACTGCATTCTTTGTATTTCCGTTTCAATTCAGATTAATTTTAAAATAAAATAAATTTAGCATAAGTAAACAAAATTGTAAAACACATTTTAAGCTAAATACATGTCAACAAGAAGCTTGATGATAATGAAGAAAATTGTAATAAAGTAGTCTAAGTTGCAAGGTGTTCGAATAAAGTTGTATTAATAACAAAAATAGTTTTTTTTAACTTCCACAAAAAGCTCTCTAGTTAAATCGCGAGTTACATATAAACCCTATAATGACAATATGGATAAATTTTTAAAAGAAATAGGTAAATGAACTTTTAGTTCATTTACATTTAAAAACTGTAATTAGGTCAAAGTATTTCGAAATAACCAAATTAATAATGCTGTCAATACACTTTCAAATTAACTGCAAGTCTTGCAAGAATTATTTTAATTGCGACATTTAATACTTCGAAATACTTTTCAATAATTTTTGTTACTAATATGAAAAATGATGATTACATTAAAAATAAATAAAATTAAGTAAAAGAACAAGTTATAATTTTAGATTAAGAAACATTGTAAAATCAGTTTTTGTTCTTCCATCAAGTGAAACGGTCTAAGTCTCTACTCCTACAAATAAGTCTAAATAAAATAAATAAATAAATAAACATACTGAGTCTAAACATATAAAGTTTGTGTTTTTTTTATGGTGTTTATTAATACGCTATCAATATTGCTTAAATCTATACAATGATCTCCACTATGATATAGGGCCTGTTCGGAATCACAAAAATGGCTGATGCAACAGATGAGTAAGTATTTGATTTGTTATTTATTTATTTTATTTTGGTAATTTATTGTTTCTTATAAATTTTTAGAATAGATATTGACGTCAAATTAACAAAATTAATAATAAGTCAACGTTTGGACATGGAAGAAGAATTTTCTTCGGGACGAAAACAGAAGGCAGTACTCTGGGGCAAAGTCTTGGAGAAAGTAAAGGAACAAGCACCCAATGCAACTTGCATGAAAGATCAAATTAATAGAAAATTCCTAAATCTTTTGACGACATATCGAAGAATCAAGTCCAGGAACAAGGAATCTGGGAGAAATGCTACAACTTGGCTCTATTTTGAAGACTTTGATGAAATTTACGGAACCAGGCATTCTGTTAACCCTCTTAAATTTCATTTAGTATCCACACTAGAAGAAATTGACAACACGGACTTGAATGAAACTCAAAGTGAATTGGTGGAACCGCAAGTAAGCTCTCCTGAGCCACAACCCAAAAAGAAAAGAATAAAAGACGAAATTTTGGGGTTTTTAGAAGAAGAATCCATTAAAGAACAAAAAAGGCACGAAGAAAATCTCGCAATGGAAGAGAAAAAGCTACAATTTGAAGAAAAGAGAATTAATACTATGATTCAGCTTAAAGAAGTTTTAGAAAAAGCAGTTAGCAATAAATGAAGTTATTAGTCATTATCAATTACATTACATTGTTACAACTCCGTGTTAGTTGAAGGTAGGATTTTGTCAGACGAATAAACAGTTTATCGTTATGCCAACTTTAACTAGGTGTAGTAGTAATGAAAAACAGTTTATACGTCTGAAAAAATCGTATCTTTTGTTAACGCCAAGTTGAAAGAATTATCCATACCACCGTAAATGAAGTCATTGTTTTAGTTTTTTTGTAAAAAGAGTTATAAGTTTTGTTTGTTATAATAGTAGTAAGTTATGTTTTATTAAATAAAAAAGGAAATAAACTAATATTAACATGAAAATAATGTTGTTAAGTAATTTCGTAAGGAAACCCCATCTTCATCTTCTGCTGGTATTTCATTTGGTATTTCGTTTGTTAGATTCTCATTTTCTAATATATTAACATCTGGTAAAATGTATTCTGATGGACTTCCCTTATTTATAATGAAATTATGTAGAATTGTACAAGCCAAAATGATTTCGGAAATGTTTTTAAGACAGGAAATGTCTAAACGATCCAAAATTCTAAATTTATTTTTTAAAATTCCAAAAGCTTGTTCAATAAACACTCGTGTAGAACTCAGAGTATAATTAAATTTTTTTTGTTCACGTGTGAGATGGCCGTTATCTCGATATGGAGTTAACAAGAATTTTGAAATAGGATATGCTGAATCGGCTAGAATTATGGCATTGGGAACGAGTTTTATTTGCCCATTCAAAATTTTCTTATATATTGGACTATTTTTCCACACATTGGCATCGTGACAACTGCCTGGATAGCCAATAAAAACGTCAAGGAAACGAAATTTACTATCGCATATAGCCTAAAAGTTGATAAATGTACTGTTTTATAATAATTTATATATATTTAATTATGTGTGCGTACTACTTACTTGTACATTTATGGAGTAAAAACCCTTCCTGTTGTAATAACTTATTGCGTCAACCTTAGGTTTTGGTATTCTCATATGTGTACCGTCAACACATCCAATAACATAAGGAAAGGGGTTCTCTCTGGCATTTTGGAAATACTCCATAACAATTTGTTGATGCGCCATTGATGGCCATGATATTTCTTTTTTCAAACAACAAATAGTTTTGATGGTTTTATGAAAAATTGTATGGGCAGTACCCTTTCCCACATTAAAACGATCACTAATCTGGCGAAATGTTACTCCATTATTGCTAAGCTTCCACAACGTCATGTATAAGCATTGTTCCAAATCATACGCTAGTCGGCCTTTTTTAAAAGTAATCCAGAATGGTTTTAGAGCTAACAGCAAAGCCTGAAAACAAAAATAATGGAATTTTTAATGTTTCAGAATATTACATACATACATATGTATGTATATTTCAATACGTACCTGAAATGTTGAGCGGTTCATTCGAAAGTGGGCAAAAAATATATCATCAGGATACTCTTTTATAATAGTAACATATTCCATAACTTTTGGAATTCTTCTGATGTTGGAACAATAAAAATGTAGCAATAAATTTCTTTTTTTACATTTTAAGACCCTTTTATTTTGTATATTGAGGAATTTCAAATCATTTTTGTATTCATCCAAGTCAAAAAATAAGTTAATTATTAATTGTTCCATTTTTAATGTTCTCGCGTTCGAAATTGCAATAAAATGAACTTTTTTGTCTGCGCTGCATTTTAGCATCTGCATCAGCTGTTTTGTATCAGCTGCGCAAATTAATCACACAGACGCATCAGATGCAGCGCAGTGATGCATTTCCGAACAGGCCCATATTATCAACTCATCTGTTTTATATTTTGGACTTCTATTGCTAGTTCACTTACCGAATTTACATAAAGGTTGTTAATTCTTCGGTATATTTGGTGTGGTTCCGTGTCTGGCCTGTATCTAAGTTTAAGGAATTTTTTTATCAGTTCCCAGTCGTCCACTTGTTGTATGTTGATTATGGTGTTTTTCGCTTCTCCTTGTATACATCTGTAGAATATTGCTTTAGCTGCCTCTTTTCTCATCGCCTCGGTGCTTATTGTGGATAACATATATTCGACATTGCTCATAAAGGAGTTGATGGTTACGTGACCATCTCCTGTAAATGTTGGTATATGCGACACATTTTTGAAGATCTGTTCTATTTGCTGTTGTTGTACCAGGGCTAGAGTTGCATGTCCTTGTGGCTGTTGTTGTTGTTCCTGGTGTTGCTGAAACTGTCCCTGCAGCTCTATGTATGCATTACGTAGACGTTCTAGCTGTGCATCTTTACGGGCTAGTTCCTCTGCCACATTCACTGATGGTAATTGAGCCTGTTCTTCCGTTTTTCGTCTTTGGTCAAATATTCTCTGTCTTTTGGAGCACACTTTAATTTTAAGTCTTATATTTTCTTAATTGTGTCCACTTTTTTTTTAAATGTTTACTGAATTAAGCTTTTCTTTGTTTTTATTTTTAGTGGTGTTCAGTTTTTACCACTGTTCACTGCACTTTTTAATTAGTGGCGTCCAATTTTGATAATTGTTCACTGCACTTTGTAATTAGTGGCGTCCAATTTTGATAATTGTTCACTGCACTTTTTAATTAGTGGCGTCCAATTTTGATAATTGTTCACTGCACTATTACTTTATTATCCTGGAGGGTCCCGTAGGATTCGCAGAATTGTTAAAGTAGTTGTTTCTCACGACGGTTGCTAATCACTGAATCCTTTATAATAAAAGGATCCTACCGAATGCGCCAATTTTGTTTTTAGATTTCACTATTTAAAAAAAAAACACTAACTTTATATGTTTAGACTCAGTCACCCCAATTATAAATATTCCCGGGGAAAAGAGTTCCCGGGGAATTCATTTTCCCGGGAATAAAACTCCCTTATTCTAAACAGACGGGGAGAACAGTATTATGGGAAAGGGAATTTCGAATTTTCGCAGTCAACTGTTTTGCTTTCAGTTGTTTTGTTTTGACTTAAAAAGTGAAAAATATTTTTTTCAGCACAACTCCCTTGCAATTTTTTGAAGGAATTATTTTCTAAATTTATTATCAAATTCTCCCTTTAATTTACATTCATAATACCTACTTTTTTCCCGGGGAAGAGTCTCCCATTTTCGAAGTTTATTTAGAATAAGGGAAAAGGGAGAAGGGAAAAATCTCCCGGGGAGATTCTATTTAGAATAAGGGAAAAGGGAAAAGAGAGAAAATTCCCGGGGAGTTGTTATTCATAATTGGGCTGAGTATGTTTATTTATTTATTTATTTTATTTAGACTTATTTGTAGGAGTAGAGACTTAGACCGTTTCACTTGATGGAAGAACAAAAACTGATTTTACAATGTTTCTTAATCTAAAATTATAACTTGTTCTTTTACTTAATTTTATTTATTTTTAATGTAATCATCATTTTTCATATTAGTAACAAAAATTATTGAAAAGTATTTCGAAGTATTAAATGTCGCAATTAAAATAATTCTTGCAAGACTTGCAGTTAATTTGAAAGTGTATTGACAGCATTATTAATTTGGTTGTTTCGAAATACTTTGACCTAATTACAGTTTTTAAATGTAAATGAACTAAAAGTTCATTTACCTATTTCTTTTAAAAATTTATCCATATTGTCATTATAGGGTTTATATGTAACTCGCGCGATGGGCAAACAAATGCTTGCGTAACACTGATATATACATATACAATATATGTGTATATAGCATCTTATAAGTAACAAGTTGCGCTGTTGTATTCCTCCATAAATGAGTGATTTTATAAGTTAATTGAAATTAAATTTCTCTTATTATTTCACTGGAAGTTTGATTGTTTGTGCTTGTTTCGTCATATTACTCAAAGCAAGGAGAACTAAATAGGTAATATCTAAGCAAATATCTACAGCTGTTTCATTCTATCATAATACTGGCAATACTGCACGACAGTTGAATTATCACGGCTTATTTACTGCAATACCCCTCGTTGCTAATTGTAAACTGCATTACCATTTATCACTTCACAGTGAGCAAACGTAATTGCATTCGGATTATTCATAAAAACTCAAAATTATATATATATATATATATATATATATATATATATATATATATATATATATATATATATTTGATTGTTTCATCGTTAATTCCCAAGATGGCATGCTTGAAAAAGGGATGTACTTTAGAATGATCGGATGATAGAAGTATAATCTGCTGGTTATGTCACGGCTCATACCATTTTAAGTGCGCTGGTATTTCTGGCTTAGTGTTCGAGTCAATAGCAAAAAACAAAAACGTTCATTGGCGTTGTAATAGTTGCCAGAAAGTCAGTGTTGAATCTTTTAATTACTTCCAGAGCACTGATAACAAATTGTCTGCAAATCCAGAATAACCTTGGCCATTTAACAGAACAAATTAATGAATATGGAGAACTTTTTAGTGACTTTAAAACTTTAGATAGTTTACAATCACCATCCACAATTCGCCGCAGAAGCAACAGATTGTTGAATAAAGATAACAATATTTCTGCCACAATCAATCAATATGTAGTTAATACGATTACTGACAGATTCAGTTTAACTAAAAATTCTCCTCCAAGAACAACTATGTCTAATGCCTCAGATAATGTTGGTAACATTATTCATGTCAACGATATGAATAATGACTCATCAACGGCCGTTCCTCTGAATAATGCTTCAAAATCTCTAAGCACCGCTCAATTAAGAAATTTTTATGTCTCAACTCCAGCCCCTTTACCCTCAATAGCTCGTCTACAGTTAATAATCAAAATTTAACTGATACATCAACAGCCACAAGGGAGTTGCGTACGATTCCTCCGAAAAAAACAATATTCGCTACACGTTTCGCATCGGATACAAGAGCTAAAGATATGAAATGGTATATTCAAAAGAAATTTGAAAATTGCTCACCACAGGATATCCTATATATCCTATATATAGGATATCCTATATATATCCAATAGAGCTTCATTCAAAATAATTGTACCGGAAGTAATGTTTCAACAAATTGTTAGTCAAGAGTTTCGGCCTAAGAATGCTTTAGTACGTGAATTCATTTATAAAGATGATAATAATGCTCGCTTGCCTAATTTAGTGCACCCCAATCCAAAAAACTAATATCTATTTTATACCAAAATGTCAGGGGTATTAATTCAAAATTGTCATCGATTTACCGAAACAGCTTTGGATATGACAACGATATTATAGCATTCACTGAAACCTGGCTTAGTAGTAAAATTAATAATACCGAAATTATGTGTTCCAGATACCAAATTTTCAGAAAAGATAGAGAAAGTTGTCAAACAGCCAATAATATTGCAAAAAAACCGGATGGTGGTGTTTTAATTGCTGTCTCAACTATGTTTTCGTCGGAAGAAATTATACTGCATGATTTTTTGCACATGGAGTTAATATGCGCTTTAGTGAAAATACATAAACAGCTTATGTATATTATTTGCTTGTATATTCCTCCTAACTCGCAAAATTCTATCTATGAAGATTACCTAAAAGCTATGAATGTTATTGCAGATAAAGTAAATTCAAATGATCTTATACTTGTGCTGGGAGATTTTAATATGACAAATGTGTCCTGGATATCTGTGCCTGATTGTAATTATTTGTCACCTTGTCAATCTTCGGAGTTATCACAGTATTTCATTAACAGTTTACTGGAATGCTGCCTTTTTCAAATCAACTGCACACAAATAATTCTGATAAATTGTTAGAAATTGTATTTGTTAATGAACCGTCAGACTTTCCGATATCGCCGCATCCCCCGCTTTCAAATCCTGAAGATAGTTATCATCCTACGATTGGATTAACTGGTATCTACCAACCTCTTCGATTGTCAAATACATCCCAGCAAAACAAAATTTTTCGTTTTAAATCAACAAATTACATAAAACTTCAGCGTGAACTCTCTCAAATCGACTGGTTAAGTGAATTAGACAAAAGTATCGAAAAATTTTACCAGATACTACACAAATGCTTCCTATCTTCAATACCCAGAGTACTACCTGCGTCTTGCCATGGTCCACATTGGAACACCAAACAACTTTCAAGACTTAAAAACCGAAAGAGTAAAGTATTTAAAAAGTACAAGCAAAATGCAACTCAACTGAATTATTCTATGTACTCCTCAGCAAGATCTGGATATACCATTGCTAATCAACTGGCTTATAGTGCTTATTTAAACAGGGTAAAAAATAACTTAAAAAATGATCCTAAATCTTTTTATAAGTTTGTTAATTCAAAAAGGCGTGTCTCATATTTCCTTTCTGTTATTAAGTTTAAAGATTGTGAGTCTTCATATGATAAAGTTATAAGTAATATGTTTGCTGAATTTTTTGCATCAACCTATTCTTCGTCTACGTTTAGCAATATCGAGCAGTATTCTTACCATATCCCTGAATCAGTGAATTTTAATGTACCCCGTATTGAGCAACAAACTGTTTTGACTTATATGAAAAATCTATAACATTCGTATGTTCCCGGTCCTGATGGTATTCCTAGTAGTATTTTAAAATACTGTTATTTACTCTGCACTCAGTTGACCTATTTATTCAACAAATCACTCAAATTGAGTTATTTTCCTCCAATTTGGAAGAAATCGTTCCGCTGTTCAAATCTGGAACTAAAGCTGATATATCAAATTATAGAGGTATAGCCAAACTGAACGCTATACCAAAGTAGTTTGAGCAACTCTTATGTGGTACATTGTCTTATCAAGCAACGTCTATCCTTTCTTCTGCCCAGCATGGTTTCTGTAAAGGTCGATCAACTATTACGAATCTCTTAGAATTAACAACCTGAGTTAACGATGGATTTGTCACTGGCAAACAAACAGATGTCATCTATTTTGATTTTAGTAAGGCCTTTGATAAGGTAAATCACAATTTACTCATTCATAAGCTTGATCGAATTGAATTTGGAACGTCTCTGATAATATGGATGTGCCTCAAGGTAGTCATTTCGGCCCACTTTTATTTAAGTTATTTATTAATGATCTTCCCTCCGTTGCTGAAAATTCTATTATACTAATGTATGCAGATGACGTAAAGTTATTCTTATCGTTTGACTCTATTGACCAACAGTTGCGTCTTCAAGCTGACATTATATACTTAACCACTTGGTGCGATAAAAATTTAATGGAGCTAAATATGACAAAGTGCAAATACATGATTTTCTCAAGAACAACTCCAATCAATGGACTCTATAAAATGAATAATGTTGTTCTTGACCTAGTGGATTCATTTAATGACTTGGGAGTTATTTTAGATAAAAAACTGAACTTCAGGTGCCATATAACTTCGACTAATAACAAAGCTACTGGTGTTCTGGGTTTTATTAAACGCTGGGCTAAGGAGTTCTCTGACCCTTACACAACCAAAATGTTATTTACTACTTTAGTTCGCCCAATACTTGAATACGGATCTGTTGTATGGGACCCACAATATCTTTCAAATTCAAATAAAATAGAGTCAGTACAAGTGCAATTCTTATTATTTTGTCTTCGTGGTCTTCCTTGGAACTCTAATATAAGATTACCGCCTTACGAGAGACGCCTAGGACTTATTAAGCTCCCAACCTTAAGGAGCCGTTGGCAAATGCTAAATGCTACCTTTCTGCTGAAATTAATAAACGGCTGCATCACATCTCAATTTCTCCTGTACAAAATAAACTTGAATACACCCAATCGTGCAACAAGGTATAATAGCTTCTTGAAAATTAAGTTTTACACTACAAACTATAGTAACTTCGATCCCTATCGGAGAATTTGCAATGATTTTAATAGACTTTAACCTTGTATCGATTTCAATAAAAGTTATGATGTCGTGAAAAATGATATAATAAATGATATATCTTAACTCTTTACAAAATTGATTATAAATAAATGTTTAATTTGTTAAATCGACATTTGTTAAAGCCATACTTTTTGTTTTTGTTGTAATTTGTCTTGTTACTATTGTAAAACACAGCTTTATCGATTCCATTTATATATGTATGTACTTATCATTTCTGAAACATTGTTATATTTTAATTGTATCAGTCTGTAAGGATTAATTCATAGACATAAGGCCTAATTCATAAAAAATATTTCATGCTTATAACATCGTTATTTGACATATTTCTATGGGATAATTGTCAAATAAGACGGTTATAAGCATGAAATATTTTTTATGAATTAGGCCTTAAATAAATAAATAAAATAAAAAAATATATATATGTATATATATATATATATATATATATATATATATATATATATATATATATATATATATATATATATATATGTATATATACAATATATATATATATATATATATATATATATATACAATATATATGTATATGTATATATACAATATATATGTATATGTATATAAACATATATATATATATATATATATATATATATATATATATATATATATATATATATATTTTTTTTTAAATTGTTCATTCGTTATATTGTCTCAATTAAATTAGTGCTTTATGTTTGTTATGTGGTCATGTATGTCTATATGCCTGCATTTCATTGGTTCTTACACCAAATCATAAGTAGACTTTAACCTAATTCCAAAATAACTAAACCTCTTAGCTTATAATTAAACTCCCAAAAATGAATTGAGAATTACACAAGTAAAACCATAGGATTTGAAATTCAAGAAAACACAACAAAAAAATTTTATTTGATATAAATCTATTTTGTTTTTCCACCTTATATATATATATATATATATATATATATATAAATATATATATATATATATATACATATATACATATACATATATATATCCGCAAGGATATTCGTATATGAAATCTAATGATATGTGTACGGATAACGGGGAGTAACGACCCCGCTGTTCCTGAGTTATTACAATGGTTTATTAAAACAGGTCTTCTTGGGGCCCTCCCAAGAAGACCTGTTATTCATTTATCTGGCACACTGGAAGATGTGGCCTTGAAACCCCTGGCATTAAGAGCAAGTCCAGTACGGTCTTAATTATGGTATTTCTGGAAATATGATATTAAAATGGCAGAACCCTGGGTTGGAGGATGTGGTATTCTGGGACTTAAGTATGTATGAGTGAATTTGTACAGAAATGGCTCCCAGGCTAAGGCCACAACTGCGTCCGTCTTATTAAAACTTGGCGGGTCTCAAAGTACGTTTGAAGTTCGTCATCATTAAGTTGGTGGTGTAGGTCCGGATGTCGATTCCCGGTTAGCACGGATGTGGCTCTGCCGGATGATCCATAAGGTCTTACCGTCAACCCTCGCATGGACCTCACTGCTTGCAAAGGGACCCATGGGATCTTAACGTGACTGCACAACGAACGGAGATAGCGGCTGCGAGTTTGGACCCAACTGAATGAATAATAGAAATAAAACTAATTTAAGAGCGGGCGAAGTAAGCTCAGGAAATGGAGAAGTTGAAAATCCATTCCTAAAGAGGCCGGTGATCCTGAGGTCGCTTCCTACGGTGGTGAACATGCCGGATTGGGAAAGTTTTAGCTCCACAGCTAGTGGTGGGCAAGAGCCGACGAGCAAAGTTGCCAAATTAGGAGAGAGGATAGCAAAGCTATTAGACTTTCTCAAGTCAAGGTCGAATGTCCACAATGATATAGTTTCGGTGTCTCGGGAAATACAGGCGTTGTATATGCAGATGTCAGTTGAGCTAAGCAGTGGAACTGCTAGGAGGGGCAAAGCACATTGCAGCAAGCAGACGCAGACAGGGGATATGATAGGACCATCTCCCCCTGTCCCTGCAGGCACGACCCCGAAGCGTAGAAGAGATGAAAATACTCTTATGCCAAAAGGGAATAGGGCTAAGAAGAAAAAAAAAGGATTTAGTAGATGATGTCGGAAGTAGTGAGGGTAGTTCTGTGGGATCGGCGGTAGCGAATGGTGCTGCTATGCCGAACCCAGCAACTAGGGAACCTGGTTGGATAAGGGTCCGTTCCAGGGCAGAAAATAGAAACAGGATAAGAAATAGGCAGGTGTCACGTTCAGATGCCCTGGTTATTAAATCGTGTGAAGACGCTTCCTATGCTGATATTCTCAGGCAGGTGAAGAAGGACCCCAAGCTTATCAATCTGGGGGAGAATGTAAAGGTCATTCGGAAAACAGAGAGAGGTGAGCTGCTACTGGAGCTGTAGACCTGCTCACCAAAACACAGGTGTGTTCAGGTAAGAAGTGGAAGCGGTACTGGGTGAAGCTGCCGAAGTACGGGCCCTATCCCAGGAGGCTAGGATTGAAATTAGAGACATAGATGAGGTGACCACTAAGGAGGACATCTATGATGCCATAGTTAGCAAATCCGACGAATTTAAGGTACTGCAGATGACTGCAGTTAAATCACTGAAGAGAGCGTATGGGGGCACATAAACTGCCATTGGACTGAGTGCTCCTCTAGCTAGACATCTTCTCGAGATGTCGAGGATACGCATCGGCTGGGTCGTATGTCGAATACGGAAAAAGAAAAGGTGCTATCTTTCTCTCTGTCTCGACTATAAACATAGGGCAATAAATTGTAAGGACCAGGATCTATCAAAGAACTGCTTGCGGTGTGGGGAAACTGGCCACAGGATTGGAACATGTTCCAATAGACCATCGTGCTTGCTCTGTAGAAAAGGTGCAAACACTAATGGTGACCATGTTACCGGATGTGTAGTTTGCCCGTACTACAAGAGAGCACTGCAAAGGATTAAGGGTTAGAACAGTACTTAAGAATCAAAATGCGCATACTACAGCTAAATCTCAATAATTGCAATGCAGCGCAAGAGTTGCTTAAGCAAAGCGTACGAGATTTAAATGTTGACGTCGCTGTACTTAGCGAGCCGTATAAGAGGATTGTATCTGCAAATTGGGTTGCTGATAATACAGATACATCGGCTATATGAACTACCGGCTCCTTAACATTGAGGGAGTAGTCAGCACCACAATGCGGGTACCCGCGGGCCACTGTTTTCGGAATATGTTTGTACAGCTGCTATGTTCCTCCTAGCTATTCTATTGAGGACTTCCGTGTTATTGTGGACAACATAGTGATGGACGCTGCAGCCAGGAGTCCAGTTATAATAGCAGGAGATTTCAATGCGTGGGCTGTTGAATGGGTTTGCCCTTCGACAAATGCAAGGAAAAGGATTCTATTGGACGCCCTTTCTGCGCTGAGTGTTGTACTCTTGAATTCTGGAGATGAGGAAACCTTCAGAAGAGGAAATGGTGGATCAGTTATTGACATTACGTTTGCCAGTGAAACCATCATAAACCATGTGAACGGGGAGTAACTGATCTTTATACTCACAGCGATCACAGTGCCATTATTATAGATGTGCAGGATGTTATACGTCGTGTGACCCTCCGGGCATAAGGTTTGACGGGATGGAAAGTGAATACCTTTGATAAGGATATTTTTGCCATCTGTATGGAGGGTATGGACTTGAATAGTTCAGTTGAGGATATGGCGGTACAATTGGTAAACCATATAACGCGGTCGTGAAAATGCACCTATGGTGAGGCGGAAAGGATTCGCAAGGGGATCACCGTTTTATTGGTGGAATAATGATATTGCTAGCTTGAGGGCTGAGTTTATACGTGCCAGAAGGCAATATACAAGTTCTCGAGGTAGGTTGGAGAATGATGCACACCGCCAGAATTATAGGAATAAGAGGGGGGTCTTAAAGATGGCAATTCGTAGGAGCAAACGGCAGTGCTTTCTTGATATTTGTGAGGCAAATAATAATCATTGGGATCTTGCATATAAGCTGGTCACAAAGAAACTTAAATGTCTAAGCCTGTTGCAACCGAGTGAGGGAATTGTACACCACCTCTTCCCCCATCAGGAGGCACCACCTTAGGAGCACAACCTTCGTAACAAAACTTTAAGCTTTCCCTCGGTTACAATAACTGAGATCGAAGACGTTGTCTCTACGTTTAAGGAAAAAAAGCCACCGGGCCTGGACGGTATTCCAAATATGGTGTTGAAACAGGCCGTTAAGCTGAGTAAGGGAACTTTTCCAACAAGATGGAAGAGGCAGAGGTTGGTGTTAATACCAAAGGACAATAAACCCGTAGATGACCCCCCATCTTATCGGCCACTGTGTATAATAGATACATGTGGGAAATTGCTAGAGGGTGTAATCTGCGGAAGACTTGGGAGCTGCGTTGAAGACAGGCATGGCCTATCAGACAACCAATTTGGCTTCCGGAAAGCAAGGTCTATAGTGAATGCTATAAATATGGTAGTGGAAACTGCTGCTCGAACTATCTATGGCAAGAGTTGGAGGAGTGGTACGAAGTAGTACTGTGTTGTAGTGCCATCACAGTCTACTACTGTTTGGTGCAACGGTGGTACTAAGTCTCCACACAAGAATACCAATAAGAAAGTGAATAATAAAGAATAAATGCTGAAGTATCAGCATTAAGAGTTTGAACTTACAAGTGATTGGTTTCAATTTATTTACCGCGTCTTCGCACGCGCTATATGGCGACCGTGACTATATATTTTTTTTTTACCCTTGTCGCGCCAACTATTTTGTTCTCTGCAAATAATATTAATATATTGGCGATTTTCATCAAGAACTAGACAAGTAAATAGCCTTTGTAATTGAATGAAAAGATATTATGGAGTGAATTATTAGTTTTCAAGAGCTGAAAAACTATTTGAAAAAGTGACAAGTGTAAAGGAAATGAATAAAATAAAATTTATATACATACATATGTATATGTACATGAAATTAGGTACTGTACTGTACTGTACTGTGTAAAATTTAATATACCGTGTTAGCAAATATAATTTGCTAAAAATGTATAAAATGACTTAAAATAAAACATCAAAGCAAATAAAATATGTAAAACATTTCTTATAAAGTGCTAAAATGTATAAAATGACTTAAAATAAAACATCAAAACAAACAAAAGATGTAAAACATTTCTTACAAAGTGTATTACAATAAATAAATGTTGAAATAAGATTATTTTTAAAATAAAATAAAAAACTTAAAAAGAACGTTTAATATAAAAAAACTAAGCAAACAGTGGCTCCAGTAAAACATCTATTAACCAAAAAAAAAAACTCATAATAAGTATTGGCTAGTGGTTCACCAAGTAATGAACGTAACAATCAACCACATTTATGTAGATGGACTACAAAAAGGGAAATTACATATAACTGTGAAGTGTGCTTGCAATACATACAATATGAAAAATATATAAATATATAAACCAAATCGCTTGACAATATAGAATTTAATGAATTTATTTAACTGAAAGACGAAAACTATAACAATAAAAATCGATTGTATAAACCATTACTTAACGCGAAAAAAAAAACATAAAGAAAAGAGCTAAAAAGATAATCTGCAGTGGTCAATTAAAAAAAAAATTTTTTTGAAAAATAATATAGGTACAGTTGTACAAATTCGTTCTGAAAAAAGGTATAATAAAAAATAATGGTCAACGAATTACGCAAATGCCGTTACATTTTATAACGGAACAAAGACGTTAGTAACCAAGTGGAATGTTGAGAAAAGAAAATTTTATTTTAACGAAACTAGTACAGTTTTGCATACATACCTTTATGGCAACCTATGTACATACATGAAAAATGATAAACTGAAAGAAAACAACAATTCTACATCAAGAACCACACAAATGTTATAACGAATAAATAAAAAAGTCGTTGCTAAGATCATCGGGAGTGATGGAAGAAACAACGAACGAACGAGGTGAAGACAAGATAAACAACAGCGATGCAGACGAACAGCAGCAGGAGCAATAACAAACAACAGCAAAGCAGACGAACAGCAATATCAAATGGTAAGAGAAAAACAATCCAACATACAAAAAAAAAGACGCCACAGCAAAATCAACATAATACACAAATACATCAGCAACCACAGCAATAGCACATTCAGTAGAAGGAAGAGAACAAAAACAAACACACACCTTATTAATAAATTTTGTATGAACATTTTTAGAGCAAAATTATGAAGTTACTATATCTTGATTTAATGTTTGAAAATTCAAAATTTATTAACACAATACAACATTATACAACTAACTTTAGTCTATATTATTATAAATATTTTGCCTTATGTAAATTGATTGCGGATTAGCTATGGAAATTCCTCTTAATAAAATTAATTGTAAACATATTAAGATGTAGATCTTTTCTTTGAATAAATATTTATATCATAAAATAAATTAAACTATTTTACGAAATAGAAAATTTGGCATATAAAAAATAAATATGAATATAAAATAATTTAGAGAAAACAAAAACAAGTATCGATTACTACCATATTCTTTAGTGTACAACAGATTAAGAAATTTGCTAAAAATTTTAAAGCAATATTCATTTTGGAATTAAATACTACATTGGAAGTTTTTTTTTATATTATGAAATCGCGTTTCGACTTGATATTTAAATTTCATCGCATCTCTACATATCTTGCTAAACCAAATAATAATAACTTTTTATATACTTTTCTACAATAAATTAAATTGAATTCATAATAACCTTAAAATGCTTTTGCTTTACCTTGGCTGTAATTCAAGTTGCTGCTACCGATAAATATTTTTTTTTTATACATATACTTTTGCAGAACCACGTTTAGGCTGATTATTTTAATGTCATGGCAATGTCATATTTTTGCAAAAACATGAAATAATTAAAAACAAAAGTGCATCATAATATTGTTTAACACATTTCGATTACACAACCAAGAGTGTTGTTCGAAGAATTAAATGCTGTAGAAATTTAAACAGAAAACAAAAAACAACATGATATTTTATGACGATTACCAATTAATAAGTTTAATATCCAAATTTAAAAATTGTATCATAGTAAAAAACTACAAAAATATAGAAAAAATTTTGTTGACATGATTTATTAATTGTCAGGTTGTTTATTGTAGACGCTATATTTCATTGATTTTCTTTTTCATACGCGTTTGATTTTATATTGGTTCTAGTTTGTTTGGTCGGATGCCTGGATCGAAGGGAAAAGAACTTACAGGGTCGGAAATAGTACTACAGTTACAAGAGGATAATAATTTGTTCGACAAGTCTTATAAGTGTCTTAACAAATCGAATTTACCCGGCAGGGCGACACAGAGCAAGCACTTGGATTTGATGGTAATTCACCACAATCACATTGTGACGACTTTCAGGAATCTAGGACACATATTAGCAAAGGGCGAAAGTAAACAGGTAGAGGAACTCATTTCGGGTGTTAGGTCAAAATTAGAGTATATTTTTTCAAGGCTGAACATTGAGGTTAAAATCCCTACTGAATTGAACGAATCTTTTGAATTTAAGCTGGAAGAGGCCAGTGAGGAAGAACAGCTTCCTTGGGATAGTAACGCAACGCTAGATAACACTTGTACACCCACAATGGCAGACCAATTGAAATTCATAGATTTAGCATGCAAAATATTGCCAGATTTCGATGGGAAGGTGGAAAATTTGCAACGATTCGTTGACGCTTTGACATTACTGAACACGTTAAAAGGTACGCATGAGGCGATAGCCATCCAGTTAATAAAAACGAAATTGTTAGGTACAGTAAGGAATTACATAACTACGGAAAATACAATTGAAAATGTTATAGCTAAGCTTCGTTCGTTAATAAAAGGTGAGAGTGCAGAGTCAATCACTTGCAAAATTTTGAATACAAAACAGTTGAACAAAAGTACAACGGATTACACAAAGGAAATGGAACAGTTGGCAAAGGCACTGAACAATGCATATCTGGCAGACGGTTTAGGAACGGAGACGGCGAATAAGTACTCGACCCAAATTGCGGTACAGTCTATGGCAAAGAATGTTAACAACGAAAAGGTTAAACTGGTCATGGAGGTAGGAAAATTTGACAATATTTCGGAGGCAACAGCCAAATTTACTAGCGTAGCGAATGAAAACACAACTAACCAACAAATTTTTCACGTCAGAACGCAAAATAACGCAAACAATAGATATCGAGGCACGAATTATAATAGGTTTAGAGGCAGAAACCGAAATAGTTTCAATAATAATGGCAGCAGTGGTAACAACAATTCACTTCACGCTCGGAATTACCAAGGCCCTAGCAGTAATACGGAGAATTCCCGCAACAATAATCATGGTAACCGTCGGTCACAGCCTAATAATTTCAGACCTAGTAATAGAAATGTACGCGTTATAGAAAAGGATTCGGGAAACCAATAAGACCCCCACAGAGGAGGGGGCCCGAAATTCACGAACACATACAGGATTTTAGAAATACAAATAACACTAAGCGTTTCACCACTGAATATGAGACAATTTACAGTTTGAATTTAAATTTTTGTAGTTATATTACACTAAATTTATCGGGCTTCTGATATTTCTTTAGTTAAAGTGGAGCAAGTACGAAACAGCACAGAGATAAATACAACTCAGATCGTTTCTATAAAAGGCGTTGGTGAAGGAGTTTTTAGTAGCATTGGTTCTATCTTTTGTAATATTTTTATTAATGGCAATGTAATTGGTCACAGATTAATTGTGGTTGACAATAACTTCCCTATTTAGTGTGATGGTATTATAGGTCTTGACTTTTTAAAATCTAAGAATTGCATTTTGAATTATGGCAATGAAAATAGCGTTTTAATAATCCGTACTAGGGAATTGCCTTATGATGTCCAAATACCAATCATTGATTTGCAAACAGCTAATGAATTTACTGCGCCCTCACGTTGCGAAACCTTTCGGAAAATTTATGGTCTAGACCACAACCAATCCTATTTCATATCCAATCAAGAGCTAGAAAATGGCATTTTAATACCAAATTGTATAATTTCAGGATCTAATCCGTATATAAAAATCCTAAATACCACTAACAATAACACAACGATTAAAAATAAACAAATTCGTTTTGAAAATTTAACCAATTATAACGTTTTTACAATACAGCAGTCCGATGGATACAGAAATGATGAAGTAATTCACAAGTTAGAAAATAATTTTCCTAAATTTGTTTCCGCCAAGTTAGTTAAACTTTGTACAGAATATACAGACATTTTTGCATTAGAACGTGAAAAAATCACAGCCAATAATTTTTATAAGCAAAGACTTCACGTCAAAGACCCGACGCCGACATACATCAAGAATTACCGTATTCCGCAAACTCAAAAAGAGGAAATTGATAAGCATATCAATAAGTTACTAAAAGATGAAATCATTGAACCTTCGTTATCCGAATATAACAGCCCACTTCTTCTCGTTCCGAAAAAATCACTTCCTGGAGATAATATTAAAAACTGGCGTTTAGTTAGTTTAGAGATTAGCAGCCGATAAATATCCATTGCCAAGGATAGATGATATCCTTGACCAACTTGGGCGTGCAAAATATTTTTCATGTTTAGACCTCATGTCAGGATTTCAGCAGATTGAACTGGATGAGGAATCCAGAGATTTAACATCATTTTCCACACAGCAAGGCTCATTTTGTTTTAAGCGTCTCCCGTATGTCTTAAAAGTCGCACCAAACTCATTCCAAAGAATGATGTCGTTAGCTTTTTCAGGTCTTAAGCCAGGCCAAGTATTTTTGTATATGGACGATTTATATATATTATAGGCTGTTCTGAAAAGCACATGATCAATAACTTACGTGACGTTTTCGAAACGTGCAGAAAATACAACTTGAAACTTCACCCTCAAAAGTGTAATTTTTTCTGCACTGAAGTCGTTTTTCTCGGGCATAGGTGTACCAATCAAGGTATTCTCCCCGACGAATCTAAATTTAAGATTATTCAAAATTTTCCAACACCAACAAATTCTGAAGAAGTCAAACGTTTTATTGCATTTTGCAACTATTATAGAAAATTCGTTCCTAACTTCGCGAAATATGTATTCCATATAACAAAACTTACTCGTAAAAACGTCGAATTCATTTGGTCAAAGGAGTGTGAGAAATCATTTCAATATTTAAAAAATGCGTTACTTAAACCGAAGGTACTGAAATATCCTGATTTTGACAAACTTTTCTACATAACAACAGATGCAAGCAAAATTGCTTGTGGTGCTATATTAAGTCAAGAGTATGAAGGAAAACAAATGTCAAATGCAGGGCGCGGCGCCTTTTCATTTACTCTTCTGTTACGTACGTGTGTACACGCATTGTAGAGCTGTAAACAACTTTAATCAGTCTAGTTTCAGCATTAAAACAGGCAGGTTGTGTTTATCGCATACTTTAAGAATCAGCGTTGCCAGAAAGCAATGTGAGTCCGATAACTGTTAAGAAATTTTTATGAAAAAATGTTTGCTGATTCTTGTACAGGGAAAGGCAAATGCTTTGGCGAAAAGTATGAAGAGATGGGGAAATTATGAATGACATTCCCTTATGACCACCTGGTGTTTTGTTAACAATTTGAACCACAATTCATTGTGTTCATTACATTCAAACTTTTTGCAAATAGTGCCTGTTGGTGAATAATGCAATGAAAAATATATATGTACGTATGTGTATTTGCATTACTCTTTGTCAAATGTCCTACAAAACCTTCTTATTTACTCACCATCACTCCATACAGAGCCACAAACATCATTTTGCTCCAATGCCATGCCGATACTAATTTTCTAATATATTGCAAATACCCATAATAAAATTAAGTTAGTTTTTGGAGATTTTAAAGTTTTAATTGGGGAGAAGTGACGAAAGTTGATTGGCAATACCGATTCGTGGTGAGAGCGCAGAGAGTAATAAGTAATACAATCGCAAAATGTAATAGTATAGGTTGCCTTTCCCTGTTTTAGACCCTACGTTTATGGTAGAAAATTCGTTATCCGCAGCGACCATAAACCACTTTCATACCTTTTTT
Source organism: Linnaemya tessellans (assembly GCA_951800035.1). Taxonomy (NCBI): domain Eukaryota; kingdom Metazoa; phylum Arthropoda; class Insecta; order Diptera; family Tachinidae; genus Linnaemya; species Linnaemya tessellans. Next base: position 43,052,908 of record OX637533.1, on the reverse strand, counting down.
CACTTAAAAACCCATCGTCTAAATTAACGCGCATGAGACTAGACATAGAAGAGTATGATTTTGAAGTTCAGCATATCAAAGGCTCTGATAATTGCGGTGCAGATGCACTATCAAGAATTGATATAGACTCCATCAAAACCATAAATGAGCCAAATGTGTGCATAGTAACAACAAGAGGTCAAGCAAACGGCAAAATTCAAATATCGCTAAGCGACGACTTGTTCAGCAACTTGTCGGTCGAAGAATTCAAGGAGGAGTCAGAAAAGTATTTGGATACACTGACTATTATACTTACGCCCAGAATAAGGTATGTGAAGAATAAAATTGAAAAAGATAAATTATTAAATTTTTATCATAATGAACCCTTAACGGGAGGACACTCAGGTGTAACTAGAACTTTAAACAAACTTAGAAACTATTGCTACTGGAAGAATATGACAAAAGACGTCATCAGACATGTTAAATCTTGCTCTCTGTGCCAAAAGAATAAATCCATGCCAAAACACGTAGAACCATTGACAATAACTCATACGCCAAATAAAGCTTTTGATACGGTCATAGTTGACACAATAGGACCATTTATAACGTCTAATCATGGTAACGAATATGCTGTTACAGTCATGTGTGATTTATCTAAATATTTGATTGCCATACCAGTTCCTTCGAAAGATGCGAAAACCATAGCTAAAGCAATTTTTGAGAATTTAATTTTAACATATGGTCCACCAAAGAAAATTTTAACGGATCAGGGTACCGAGTATAAAAATCAGCTAGTGAGTAACATGTGCGCATTACTTGGAATTAACCAAGAAACGTCTACAGCATACCATGATCAAACACTGGGGACTGTGAAAAGATCACATAGAAGTTTAATGAATTTGTTAGAAGTTATTTATCAACAGATAAAGTCGACTGGGATGACTGGTTGAAATATTTTAAGTATTGTTTCAATACCACTCAGTCTAGTGTTCATGGGTATTGTCCATTCGAATTAGTTTATGGCAAATTGCCAACAACACTTTCATTTTTGGAACCAAACGTGATAGAACCTATATACAATATAGATGCGTATGAAAAAGAAATTAAATTTAGACTTCAAACTGCACAAGCTAGAGCAAAAACATTGATTGAGAAAGCCAAATGGAAGCAAAAGAGTTGCTATGATGAAAATGTGAGAAGTAGCGTAATGAAAATTAATGATTTGGTCTTATTAGAAAATAACGCAGGGCATATATTAGAATCCCTATACACGGGTCCATTTGAAATCACTGACATTGATGAATATGGTAACTATATTTTAAAAATTTCAGAAAATAAATATCAAAAAGTACATACTAACAGATTAAAGATATATAATGATTAACAGTATTAATTGACCACAACCCTTAATTCTTGAGTATTAAAAATAATTCGTCAATCTTTTATCTTTCCATTTACAAATACTTACGCACAAATTATATTTCATAGTCATTACACAACACAAAAAGAAAAACATTTGCATAAATATAAACATAACGATCTTTATTACAAAATTGTTTTTTTCTAAAGTCAAAAACAAGAATTTTCGATAAATATTTACCTACATATTTAAAAATTCTTTTTCTTTGTTACAAAACTTCCGAAAAAAAAAACAAAAACAAAAAAGAAGGGAACATTTGAAATTGTATTATTTAAGCTAGTAAACTAAAACTTTTTGTCATTATAAACAAACAAATAGCTATGTATATTCATATGTAATTAAGCAAATGAAAAAAAGGAAGAACCCAAACTTTTCTTGTACTTATTGAAAAAAATATACATTTAAATAAGTTTATTAATAATACATTTAAATTAGTTTATTTGTAATTATTGTAATTAATTTTACATTTAAATTAGTAATTTAGTTACAACTTAAATATAATTTAAATTAAAAAACAGGGGAGGTGTAGTGCCATTACAGTCTACTACTGTTTGGTACAACGGTGGTACTAAGTCTCCACACAAGAATACCAATAAGAAAGTGAATAATAAAGAATAAATGCTGAAGTATCAGCATTAAGAGTTTGAACTTACAAGTGATTGGTTTCAATTTATTTACCGCGTCTTCGCACGCGTTATAGTGTGGTCGTGACGTTGGACGTAAAGAACGCGTTCAATACGGCAAACTGGGAGCGTATTGTTGATGCTTTAACTCGATTGGACATCCCAGAATACCTTATAAGAATAGTGCAGATTTATTTCCGGAATGGAGAATTGATCTATGATGCAGATAGAGGTATAAGGAAACGTAGGATTAACGGTGGAGTTCCCCAAGGATCGATACTTGATCCATTGTTATGGAACGTAGTGTACGATGGAGTACTAAGATTGAGTTTACCTGAAAGAGTAAGGATAGTGGGATTCGCAGACGATATAGTGTTAGTGTGTGAGGGCAAAGAATTATTAGAGGCAGAAACCATTGCAAATGCCAGCGTACAATTAGTAAAGTCCTGGATCACTTCAATGGAATTAACTCTAGCTGATCATAAAACCGAAGCGGTTTTGGAAACTATTACCCTGAATGTTGGCACCTGTTACATAGAATCGAAGGCATTTCTGAAATATCTGGGAGTGATGATTGATACACGTCTATCTTTTGCTGAGCACTTGTGATATATAGCATCCAAAGCATCGAAAACCTCCTTGGCGCTATCTCTGATTATGCCGAATACAAGAGGGCCAAAATATATTCAGAGGAAATTGATCGCTGGAGTAGTAAGGAGCATTATCCTATATGCACACCCAGTGTGTTCGGATTCACTCCACATATGTGGGGTTGGTATCCCCTGTGTATAGGTTAGCTGCTTTGAGAGTATGTAGTGCATTTCGAACAGTGTCGGACGAAGCGGCTTTTATCATCGCAGGTATAATCGCAATCTATTTAGAAATCATAAATAGGGATAACTCGGACTTATGTTTACGAGAGTGGCAGGAACGCTGGTCAACCACTGGAAAGGGAAGATGGACTTATGCATTGATACCATCAAAGTATGACTGACTAGGAAACTTGGTGATTTAAACTACTATCTAACACAGTTCTTGTCTGGACATGGGTGCTTTAGGTCTTGTCTATTCCGTTTCAAGCACGATGATTCCCCGTTCTGTCCACATTGCAGTGGGAATGTAGTTGAGGATGCGGAGCATGTCTTCTTTATCTGTTCATGATTCAACAGCTGGAGGTCGTATTTAGAATAAGGATTGGGACGTACGATCGGCCCGGGGAATATAATACCGGTCATGCTGGAATCCTTATTAGATTGGACCAACGTGTGTAATTTTGTACAGCTATATAATAGAACTTCGGAGATTAGAACAGATTCATAGGAGAATCAATACGTCTTAAGTTTCGTTAGTAGCTAACGATGAAGTATACGCATCAGTTCCGAACCTCCGTACCTATGAACTAAGGAGGACGTAGGAATAATACTGATAATACTACCCACCCCGACGAGGTGTCAAGGCTGTTCCAGGGTGGTGCTAGTGAAGTTGTCGTGGGGCCACTATTGTAGTTGCTATCATTAGCAGCAGCTTCTACTACCATATTTATAGCATCCACTGTTGACCTTGCTTTCCTGAAGCCAAATTGGTGTCTGATAGGCCACGTTTGTCCTCTTACTTAAGCAGGCATTTCCCATTCTTAAGACCTTCTCGGAACACAGCTTGATGGCCTCTTTTAATACTATATTTGGAATACAGTCTAGAGCCGGTGCCGTTTTGTCTCTAAACGTAGAGACAACATCTTCGAACTCAGTTATTATTCCCGAAGGAAAGTTTAGTTTCGCTAGGAGGGTTGTGCTCCCAAGGTGGTGCCTCTTGATGGGGGAAGAGGCGGTCTACAACTCCCTCCAGGATTGGCCATTAACTCGGTTGCAACGGGCCTAGGCATTTACGTTTTTTGGTGACCAGCTTATATGCAAGACTTCAAGGATTATTATATGCTCCTACGAACTGCCACTTTTAGGGCGTTCCTCTTATCCCTATAATTCTGTTGGTGTGCACTTTTCTCTAGCCTACCTCGAGTTATTATACTTATATATTGCCTTCTTGCACTTATACACTCATCCCTAAAGCACTTGTTCGTGAATACGAATACAAAAATTCTTCAGGCGCTGATGTTGTTCACTTGCCACAATTGTCGTCAAAAAAACTGAAACAAGTGTCTGCAGATTACCTCATCAGTATTGCATATCAAAATGTAAGAGGTCTTATCACTAAATTGACTAATCTTTTTGCTAATAGTTTTGAATTTCCATATGGTATAATTGTTTTTTCTGAAACCTGGCTAAATGAGAAAAAATCCATTCATAATACTGAAATTCTATGTTCTAAATATCAAATATTTAGAAACGATCGTAAGCGCACACTTGGTGGTGGAGTTCTTATTGCTGTCCTGGATGTTTTTCAATGTGAACGTATTAATGGCGGTTATGTGTTTGACCATGACGAAATTGAGTTTATTGCTGTGAAAATACGTGTTGGGTGTAAAAACTTATTTGTAACTTGTTCATATATACCGCCAAATTCACCTTTTCAGATATATAATAAACATATTTCCGCAATAACCTTCGTTCTTGATCAATCAAACACGTCGGATATATTTCTTGTTGTTGGTGATTTTAACATTCCAAACGCAAACTGGTTAAAACATTTTGATTGCAATTATATGTTACCCACAACCACATCTGATTTTATACAAATGCTTCATAGTTATGGGTTATTTCAAATAAATCATATCGCTAATGCATCTGGAAAATTTCTTGATCTTGCTTTTGTTAACAATCATTTGGATTTTTGTCTTCATAATACACTGCCTATGACTTATCCTGTTGACCCTCATCATCCACCTTTTGAAATTGATCTTTCCATATCGGATAATAACCATTTGAAGACTATGCAACGAAACATTGAACCTGCTCAATCCTACTGCTTCCCACGCACCGATTACACTGCACTAAATTTGTTGTTATCTAATGTTAACTGGGATTCCTTGCTTGCTGGTGATAACTTTGACCTCATTGTATCACGCTTCTATAGTGTTTTGCAAAATGCGATAAGTACTACTGTTCAAAAGATTAATGTCATCAAAAATAATGGTCCACCTTGGAATAATCAACACTTAAGAAACGCTAAAAACAAGAAAAATAAATTTTTTGTAAGATATAAAAAAACTGGTTCATCATTAGATTTTCGTAATTATGTCGTAGCAAGATCTCAGTACAACTCTGCTAACAAACTCGCATACAATAATTACATAAACCGTATCAGAAGTACTATTAAAACAAATCCAAAATATTTCTATAAATTTATAAACTCTAAGCGTCGTTCTTCATGTTATCCAAAGCATTTAAAGTATGGCTCATCAATTGCAGATTATGACGTTTCAATAAGCAATTTATTTGTGGACTTCTTCTCAACCACATATTCCACACAGTTTTATGACATCGCAACAACTTATCCGTACACAATAACACACTCGTCTGGGATATACTTTCCGTTTATAAATACTGATACTGTACTTTCGAACTTGAAGTCTCTGAAAAACTCTTTTTGCGCGGGTCCTGATGGTATACCAACCTGTATTCGTAAAAATTGTGCTTTATCATTATCTTCGCCTCTCACTGCATTATTTAATTTATCTATTAAATCAAGTTATTTGCCACCAATTTGGAAGAAATCGTTTGTAATTCCTTTATTTAAGAATGGAAGTAAAGCTGATGTCTCTAACTACAGAGGTATTGCTAAAATTAATGCAATTCCGAAGCTGTTTGAAAAAATACTTACTGAAAATTTATATCATCAAATTTCACCTCTCCTATCACCTTGTCAACATGGTTTTCGTAAGTCTCGCTCTACTGTTACTAACATTTTGGAACTCACTACAATTGTTAATGAAGGTTTTACAAAAAAAATGCAATCCGATGCGATTTATACCGATTTCAGCAAGGCGTTTGATAAAGTAAATCATAACCTTTTATTACAAAAATTATCACTTTTGGGCTTTAGTGACTCTGTTGTAAAATGGTTAAATTCTTGTTAAAAATGTTCTTATGGTCAGTTTCTTAATTTGTTTTAGTAGTGACTTTTAGCTAATTGACCAAAAATTCATCTTTAATGTAATTAAAAATTCCTTTTAAATACAGTTTTTTCCCGACGTTTCGTAGATTCTTTGTCTACTTTTTCAAGGGAACGTCTATTTAAATCAATAAAAACTTTTATGAATATACAATATTTATGGGTATTTTTATATATTACTTACAGTTGTAGGGAATTAAATAACATTTTAAAAATTGTGTTAATTATAAATAGTTTAACATAATTAAAAATTTGTTTGTTCAAATTTTTTTGTCAAAAAACCACTTTACACATCTTAGGTTAAATTCTTACCTATCACAGAGAACCCAACAAGTAAAGTTTGGAAATGTTATGTCGAAGATTATTCAAGTAAATTCTGGTGTTCCACAAGGCAGTCACTTGGGTCCCATTTTGTTCACACTTTTCATTAATGATTTACCAACTGTTGTTTTGGACTCCATGGTATTGATGTATGCTGATGATGTTAAAATTTTTAACTCGTTTAATGATATCGACGGTTATAATTTATTATGTGCTGACTTAAAAAATTTTTCTCAATAGTGTAAATTCAATTTACTGGAATTAAATATAAAAAAGTGCAAACATATCTCATTTTTCAGACATCGTCCGATAGAGACTCAATATCATTTTGATACTGCTGTTTTAAGTAAAGTTCAATCAATCTTGGCATACTTTTGGATCACAGGCTCAACTTTCGTGATCACATTTCAATGATGGTAAATAAAGCTTACGGGATACTTGGTTTTATGAAACGCTGGTCAAAGGAATTTCGTGATCCTTACACTACAAAACTTTTATATACCTCTCTTGTTCGACCAATTCTTGAGTATGGGTCAACTGTTTGGGATCCTTGTTATTCTATTCATATAAATAGTATTGAATCAGTACAAAAACAATTTTTGATTTTCTGCCTCCGTGGTCTTGGCTGGAACTCATATGTCTTGCCGCCGTATCAAAGTAGACTTGCTTTGATAAAACTGCCAACTTTAAAAAGTAGACGACTAATGCTGAGCACATTGTTTATTTTGGGCCTGATTCGTGGTGAAGTTGATTCAGAATTCTTGCTTAGTCGAATTTGCTTCAACGTTCCTGTTAGACCTTCACGTAATTTTGAACTCCTATTACTTAAATATTACCGTTCTATATATGCCAATAATGACTCCTTCCGTCGTGCATGTGAAAACTTCAATAAATGCTACCATATGATCGAAATGTCTGAGAGTAATATAATACTGAAGAGAAAATTAACTTTGTATTTAAATACTTGATTCCTTTTGTTTGATGTTATATGTTAAAAATCTTACTTTGTTTAAAAACTTATTCGTTGTACTGTATATTGCTATATGTATATAAGTAAACTTTGTTATTAATGTTAGTCAGTAAGGATATAAAATATATTGACATAAATAAATAAAATAAAAATAAAAATTATAAATAAGAAAAGCCAAACATTTAGCTTCCTAGCCAAAACATTTAAACGTTTTCTTAAATATATAAGTAACCGATAACATCATTTTGTTTTTTTTAATAAAACCTACTTTCTGTTTTATCAAGAAAGAAACAAAGAAGAATTACATCAGTGAATGGTATTTAAGATTCGGCACAGCCGAATATAGCACTTTTACTTGTTTTAATTCGGTAGGTACTAGAGATACAAAAAAATTTGTTAGCAAAATTTCTAATCTTTTTTTGTGAAATAAATATTAGCTAAGTTATTGACAATCAAAAGTCAAAATCCCGGTATTTTGCAGATTATGGGGGGAGTCAGGGGCACCCTATTCCCTCATCCGATTGAGCTCAAATTTTCAAGGAACCATTTTTTTAGCAATTCGAACCAATCTGGGGGTTGGCGTGTAACAAATTCCAAGTTTGAAAAATAATTGACAGCCTAATATACGAACATATATATATATATATATATATATATATATATATATATATATATATATAAATATATATATATATATATATATATATATATATATGTACATACATATATATATATACATATATATATATATATATATATATATATACATATATATATATATATATATATATATATATATATATATATATATATATATATATATATATAAGTGACATACACAATACTAATATACCTTAAACATAAGTACTGATATTAATAATATAGAATTAACAAATAAGTAAGTCATGGTGGGAACAATAAACAAGTAAGAAAACATAACCTTTGGTCAAACAAACACAAGACCAAACTATGATGATAACAAATTTGTAATTATCATCATAGAACAAAGAGGTGTCTACACGACACATTCAGTGATAAGAACTGACGTGTAATATAACAACAAAGGAAAAACATAGATAAAATGATTCTTGGAATAGTATAACTAATCAAAAATAAAGAGCGGTTTATGAAGAAAACTCAAAGACAACTAACGTAGTATTTCATTGGCGCAGTCGGTAGGATCTGCGAAAAAGATCCTTAAACGAACTTACAACACAAAAATAATAAATTAAAAACTCTGCGAAGCCCACGGGTCCCTCCAGATTTTTTTTTTAAATACAGTGAATTCGCACAAACGTGATCATTCAGTGTAAATTCCTTTTTCCCTTTTTTTAATTAATGGAAGAAATTCTTTCAAATTTGGAGAGATTAACAATAACCAAAAAAGTAAATATACAAAATAACATGGAACAACAGAAAAACTTCATAATTCAAAACTTGAAGCTTATACAACCCTTCACTGGACAACGAGACAGATTATGCCTATACATAAACGGCATAGAAAGCATTCTGCCGAACATATTTTTACTACCAGTAGAGGACAGGATATTATTCTTCAACTGCATCCTGAGGACCACAGACGGGGAGGCGCTGAACCTAATAATAAGGGAACAGCCAGAAGATTATGTGAGGAAATTAATGAGAATATATGTAAAATAAACGGTACTATCAATTTAAGTACTGAAAATAGTGAAACAAAAACCTTTTATAAGAATGAAGCTAATTCTCAGAGTCTGAGGGTTCTAAAAAGAGAGCTACCCAATCATTTAACGGCACTCGTAAATGCCAACTTAGCTGGAGATCTTAAATCAGCAATTAACATTTTAAGACAGAATAACGAACTAGATACCGGACGGGAATTGACAAAACCACCCACACGTAATTATTCTCGATACCATCCCCAGATAGTAAATAATGAATATAGGAATACAGTCACCCCAAATAGAAACAGAAATAATCTCAACGACTCACATTTTATAACAAACTCTTACCATTTAGGAAATTACCAAATGCCGAATAATCGCAATAATTCCTTTTATAATAATAGTAATCCCTTCAATAATAATAGATCCTTCAATAATAATGAAAGTAACCCTAACCACAATAACTTTAACAGATTTTCTAATAATAGTAACAACCATGGACATTACTCACAACCACACAAACGTTCAAGAGTAAATGATTCCGTTCAATCCCGTATTCGACGATTTGGGCCTGGCGAACCTATGGAAATGGAAAATTTTCACTTGTCAGCCTCCAACAATTACCCTCCATCTCAATGAAAATTGAAAACAAACCTTATAACTTTCTGCTAGACACCGGCTCATCTATAAGTTTAATCAGACCAAACACTTTACCAATTAAAAGCAAACGAGTTAATTAGATTAAAGTAAAAACAATTAAAGGAGACATAATTTTAGATAAAACACAAGAAGTTACCAGCCGTCAAACAGGTAATAGCTTGATTTTCTTTGTTCATGACTTTTGCCAGAACTATGACGGACTACTAGGTTGTGATAGCTTACAAAAGTTGAATCCAGTCATAAATATTAGTGAAAATTTTATCATTTTAAACAATATAAAATATTATTTCCTGGATAAAAACCAAGAAAATCAGAACCAAAACGCATTGTTCAACTTAAAAGAAATAAGGAATAATGGAACAAAAAATTCTTACATTGGATCACTATTTAGATTGAATCACTTAAACAAAGAGGAAAGTAAAGAGATTAAGAAACTACTTGAGAAATACAAAAATATTATCTATAAAGAGAACGAAAATCTGACCTTCACAGATAAGGTTAAACATAAAATAAGCACGTCCCATGAGGATCCAATCTATGTGAAATCCTATAGATACCCAGAAGTACATAGAGAAGAGGTTGATAGGCAAATAAAAGAGATGTTAGAACAAAACATCATCTGCCATAGTAAATCACCTTATTCAGCACCAATTTGGGTAGTACCTAAGAAGCAAGATGCGTCGGGCACACAGAAATGGAGGATTGTTATAGACTACCGAAAGTTGAATGGCATCACGATAGACGATATCTTGATGGACGAAATCTTGGACAAATTGGGTAGGTCCATTTACTTTATGACACTAGATCTCACAAAAGGATTTTCCCAGATAGAGGTAGAGCCTAGAGCTAGGCATAAAACTGCATTTTCAACACGAAACGGACATTACGAATTTCTACGAATGCCCTTTGGATTAAAAAATGCACCAGCTACATTTCAACGACTGATGAACACAGTATTGGAAGATCTGCTCGGAAAAGATTGCCTAGTTTATCTGGACGACATAATAATCTTCAGTACTTCGCTTCAAGAACATATTGCATCACTAGATAAAGTGTTCAAAAAGTGTTCCAAAGCAAACTTGAAAATACAAAAATAAGCAGAATTCTTAGGCCATATAATCACACCAGATGGGATTAAACCAAAGCCTAACAAGATTAAGGCAATAATTAACTACCCAACACCAAAAAAGAAATTAAACAATTTCTTGGATTGGCAGGCTTTTATAGGAAATTTATTCAAAATTTCTCCAATATCACCAAACCATTGACCCAATGCCTTAAGAAAGGAAATAAAATTAATTGTAATAACAAAGATTATATTAAAGATGTGGAAACCATTAAAATCCTAATTACAAAAGAACCCATATTGGCCCATCCAAATTACGAAAAACAATTTACACTAACAACAGATGCATCGAACATTGCATTAGGTGCTGTCCTAAGTCAAAATTCTCACCCAATTTGTTTTGCAAGCCGTACCCTTAATACTCACGAGACAAACTATTCTACAACAGAAAAGGAATTACTTGCTATAGTTTGGGCAACAAAGTATTTCCGACCATATTTGTTCGGACGCAAGTTCATAATCAATAGCGATCATCGCCCTCTGCAATGGTTACATAACTTAAAAGAACCTAACGCTAAGCTCCAGCGTTGGAAGATACAATTAAACGAATTCGATTTCGAAATAAAATATATTCCAGGAAAAGAAAATCACGTTGCAGATGCACTTTCACGTATTAAAAACGGAGAATGTTACTTGAATGCATCAAATCAAGATAGTATGGCTAACACAGGAAGCGAAATATGCGAGGAAAACGCCATAGACAACCTTGAAAATGTAGAAGTTTCATCAGTTGCAGCAACCTGGCACTCAGCAAACGAAGATAACATGAATTACATTCCAATAACGGAAAAGCCCTTGAACATCTTCAAAAATCAAATAAATATTCTGGATGGAAATCAGAACAAAGTCTCTTCAAAGAAAGTATTCTCTAACAATAATTTATAAGGATTTCAATGAAAATTTAATTAAAGATATAATTAAAACATATGGTACAAAATTATTTTAGCTGATTGGTTCAAAATAACTCTCATAAAATTTTGAGAGCCACCAAGATTTTAGAAAATATAACAGATTTTTCTGATTTTAAAACGAAAGTTCTGGAGATTCATATATCCGGCCTTCACCAAGGAATTGAAAAAATAGTTAAAGTATTTAAAAACAAATATTATTACCCAAATTATGTAAAAGAAATATCGAAAGTAATAAATGAATGTGAGCTATGTAATAACTGCAAGAACGACCATATTAACAATAAGATACCCTTTAAAATCACACCACCTGTATATGAAACTAGAGAAAAATATGTGATCGATTTCTGGCATCGATTTGTACTCTAAATTCGCGACAGCACGGGTTCTGCTCTCTAAATTGGATAGAAACAAAAAAAGCACTTTTAAGAATATTTAACACCATGGGTCCACCCAAAACCCTGAAGATAGACCAGGATCAAGGAATTAATAACATTAACATTAAAAAATGGTGTGAAGAACTGAATATAAAACTGGAAGTAACTACTGGAAAAACGGGAATAAGTGATATAGAAAGACTGCATAAAACATTAAATGAAAAGTTGAGAATCATAAACACGTCAAAAGATAAAGAGTTAATTTACTTACAAATTGAACAGACACTATTCACATATAACCATAATATAATCCACTCAACCACGAGGGAAACCCCCTATAATATATTTTTTAATAGACTTAAGCCCCAATCAAATCCGCAGGAAATTAAAGAACACCGAATTAATAACATTAATAGAACAAGACAAGAGGAACCAATAGACACAAATTATCTAAAAGCAGAAAATTCTAGGAAACGATTACAAAAAATTAACAACCCATTTAAAAAAGTAGCAGTAACACAAATAGAAGCGGATAAAGAGCACTACATAGTGAAATGCAAGAATAGAAACGTTAGGAAATATAAAACACAATTTAAAAGAAGGAAAAAGAAATAATAATAATAATAAGAACACTTTTAGGCTTAACAAGGACCAGTCAACACAAAAGGACAGGACCATTAATAATAACTATATTGCTGATTATTTCGACAATCATAGTGGTTAACGGACAAACGATCGAAATAAACAACATACATGACGATTATGGATTTACTATTATCAACCAAGGAAATCTAGAGGTACCAACAGAATATAAATATCAAGTACTACCTATAAGCAAAACTCACCTTGACATAACTTATGATTTACTTATGGAACAGTTTAAATCAGTAAAATATTATCAAAACAATATGACAAAAAAATACCAAACAATGGCATTCAAAGAAAAACAAATATTTTTAAACAGACATAAGCGAGGGCTAGCAAATGTAATTGGCGACGGTTTGAAATTCCTTTTTGGAACCATGAACGAAGAAGATAGAGTAAATATAGAAAAACCAATTAAAGATTTAAAATCAGATATCATTACTACTAACGAATTCAACGAGTTAATCGACCACATAAATAACGAACATAAAATACTGGAAAAACTCCAAAATGAAACATTTAGAACACAAAGTAAACTTACAGAAAAAGTTTACGCAGACATGTTTTTGGACAACGTCAAAACGTATTTAGAACACATTCAGGACATTCAACTAGCAATACAACTGGCTAGATTAGGTGTTATAAACCCAAAACTAATCGACTTACAAACTGCGACAAACTTATCTACACTAGAATTTGAGCATATAAAATCTTCAGTTTGGTTGGAATTAGATCTAATTTATTTTATACCCTCTATCCCGACTCAATTCAAAACTTATAAAAGGTTAAGAATTATTCAGCTACCAGATAAAAACAATAATGAGCTTAAAATTAATGAAGAAGAAGATTATGCTGTAATAGATAATGTAATTTATAAAGTACAGAACAATAAAATAATACTAGAAAATAATGTATGCATCAAAAATTTGATGAACAATAACAAAACAAATTCTCAATACAGTAGGAATATTTTACCACACATAACCTTTATTGAACCAAACATAATTGTTACGAAAAACTTAAAGGTCACTGACATTGAACATAACTGTAATAAATTTAAAATCAAAATCAAAGGAAACAATATCATTCGCTTTAACAACTGTAAAATAAAGATTAATGACTTTGAAATATCTGTGAAACAAAACAGGGAATCTAATATCCTACCACCCATAAAAGATGTTGAAAATATAATTAAAGATAACATTTCACTACCTGAACTAAAAAAACACATAGAGCATGTTGTAACCAAAACAGAAAATTACTCTTTAAGTTTCTTAATAATTATTATTGTAATTGTATTAATAATTATAGGGTTTGCCATTAAATTTAAGAAACACTTTGTAATTAATATATATATATATATATATATATATATATATATATATATATATATATATATTCATACATACATACATACATATATGTCTGTGTATAACTTGATAAAGAGAATTTTTCATTGCATATGATGCAAAGAATATTTCCGTAAGTGACCTAATGCAGAAACTATTCGAAGTTTCAAATGCTATTAACAAAAGTTTTTATGAGGAGATTATCCGAATTTTAGATGTAAATATCGGAGAGGATTGTGGTATTGCTAAAAAAAGCTTAGCTCAAAATATGCTGCAAGAGCAGCATTCAGAAATTGTGAAAGTTGGAGCTGGTCATTATCTTAATATTGATGGTAAACATATTTAAATGTAGAATATATTTAGAACTTTTATTTATAAAGTATTTTTTAGCTTTTCCTGTTCCTAATTCTGCCACTATCATAGTTCGAGATGTATTTAGCAAAAGTGTGCTGGAAATGACTAACACGAGCATTATATCTAATGATTTGGATGTTGCACTAATTGATTATATTCGGTAAATCTTCTTTTGGAGAAATTGTATTAACTTCCACCAAAAAAAAAAAAAACGAAAACCATTATTTTAAACGCAACATTGCCAACTATACCAGAAGTACAAGAGTACAAGTTGGTTCGAAAACGTGTTGTTTAGGGGCCTAATTTAAATTTTGAAATTTATCTAATGTTGCGAGTAAAATAAAGTCGGAACAAATTCGCTATTTACAACGGGATAACATTCTAGTGATCTGTATAAAATGCTGAAGGATAAAATTTGGAGCTCGTTTATTCAAGCCCATTGGAAATTTAATTGTTTTCTAGCAAACAACTACGCCTTTTACAGGAAAATAAACGAACAATGGTAAAACTCAGCAAAAGCACCTTGATGCCACTGGTAATATAGTGCGAATGCTGAATAAAAATTCTAAACGCGTATTTTTGTACTCCTTGGTCACCCACATAAGAGAAAAACAGGAGCGTGGTATACTACTACCAGTAGCAGCAGCTCTTTCACACATACGGTAGTGCCCTTCGAATATGTGAGAAAAGAACATGGCCTAGGTCCTTAAAAAAAGAAGATATGTAGTGTACGCTTATCGAAACTTGCTTTTTAATAAAAATATTTATTATTCTCCAACCATCGAGTTGTCTGAATATAAAAGTTTATGCCCCTCCAAATGCATATATAATAATGTCATCGATATATATCTCAATATATTGGTGAGCCAAACACAAGCAAAAATAAATTTATTTTCCACCGAGGATAACAAAATTTTGAAATAGTCATATTACCCATTATACATGTCCAACACTACACATTAGTATATTTCGAAACAAAAAAAGAACAATTTTCATACCTTAATTCAATTTCAGATAGTACCGACAAGGGAATTGATATGTTCCAGATTTTCAGAAATAAAATAAATAATACAGAATGGGAAAATATTCCAATTCAACATGATTGCCAAAATGATACTTTTAACTGTGGAGTATATTTATGCATGTACGTTGAAGCAGTATTTCAAAATAAGGCTTTAACGAATTTAAAAAATCCTAAGGAGTACAGAGATATCATAAAATAATGCCTACAAAAATTTTTTGATGACATAACAACAATTTGTGCCCACTGTGGCGATATTGCTATTAATTCCAATTTCAATTGCACACAATGTAAGAGACCTGCATGTGTTGGCTGTATCAAATATCAATATAAATCGAAGATATGCACAGCAAATCAAAAATGCATTTTTTGCGACAACAAAAAATAATAATAATACAACAAGTGTGCTAAAATCATTATCAATAAGTAATTATGTATGAATTTTTATTAGTCGAACTTTCTTATGTAAATTGTTAATTTTATCAACGGGCTTAAGTTCGAATCTGCAAGACTGCAAACCATTTTGTTATTATTTTATAAATGAATTTCATTTATTAATAAAATAATAAAAAAATGGTTTGCAGTCTTGCAGATTCGAAATTAAGCCCGTTGATAAAATTAACAATTTACATAAGAAAGTTCGACTAATAAAAATTCATACATAATTTAAAACATTGCGGGGGCACGCGCACTTGTTCATTGTAAATTGACAACTAAATTCAATTACTTGAACATAAATAACAAAGAAGCTTTAGTTATCAGCAGCCGATGGCTCTGGAAAAAGCGAAAGAGATACATGGAATATTGGGAATATTAATCGTCAGGGTTGGGGAATTTCGTACTAACCAAAAATGTAATAACTTAGAAATATGAATGTGATAACTTCTCATATTCAATTTTCGTTAAAATATTGGTTAAATAGTTGATATTCCTACTAACAAGCACTACTTGCAAAAGTGGAAAAATTGAACAAAGAACGCTAATGAGATGGCGTAGCGGCCTCGAAATCAGTACTGATCCGTTCTGCTGGTTTGATGATTATTGAAAAATATTCTTAATATTCCAATCTTAATAAAAATTAATAAAATAGAATTTGAACAAATTCATTTATTAATAAAATGATAAAAAAAATGGTTTGCAGTCTTGCAGATTCGAACTTAAGCCCGTTGATAAAATTAACAATCAATAAGTAATATTATTTTTATAAAATAATAAACTTTTATTTATTTTTTTAATCAATATTTCGATATCCAATTTCGAAATTTCACGTAAATCCAAATTTCTCTATTAAAAATCCAACTCTTGAGCGTTATGGCCATTGGACGAGATACAAGGCCACAAGAGCTATAAAATAAAACAGTTTCTAGTCACCCACATGTTGCCGTTTTTCTAGGATCTTGGCTTATCCTGTCTAGAATTTTACAATTTTTGTGTACGAAAATCAAAGCTTATCGGCATAGCTGTACCAAAATATTAATATATTATGAAAGCTATGAACCTGGTTGTTTGTTCCGTTAATTTTTCTCAAGGTTGGTTCAGAAATGTGGCCAGTATTCCATTTTGAATACAAACACTCGGATTTTTCATGCTGAACAGCGCTATGTTAACATGCTGACGGAGCTCTGTGAACGTACTTGTCTAGGGTTTTATATTTCGAAATTTAACTTTACACATGTCTTTACCGGTAGCTTTGGTGCCAAAATAAATGATATCGTGCTTTTAGCTTAAAACTGTTTCAAATCCAAAACCACCTAAATGTATTTTTATGAATCATTAACACTGGCTAATTACATTTAAACAATTCTTATGTTTGAGTACTTAGTAATATTTCAATATTTCTTATATCAACGCGCACTAGGATTTAAAGTACAAATCAAAGTTTTTAATTTTGCGTTATTAAGAATGAAGGTTAACACAAAGTTGCAGTGAAATTGTTGGTGCTTTTATAGAGAAATTCATTTGTACTCTTTGCATTTGACTGCTTGTATACGTTTGCCTACCATGGAATGTCATGGCTGTTCTAGATTTTGTGTTGTATAGAAAATTGTGCTATTATATGTATGTATATCTTTTTCATTAGTAACACAAATTAGACAGATTGGACACGGAAAATTTGGGCCATATCGAACGGGCATAGAATTGACAAATGGCATCCCAAATGGCAATACCATTTAACCCCTTCCTAATTAAAGAACAGAAAGATATTCTTTGATATATCTCTTTCTCTGTCCTTCTAGCCGGTTAAAAGTCAAAATAAATATTTTATTTTAGTTGGAAAATTTTCAGTAAAAAGGCGAACAAATTTACTTAAATCCAAAAATTTGCGCCTTTTTACTAAATTGTGATAACATTTTAACTGTTTTTTATGCCCGTCGTACCTTGTATAATTGTGTGGGAAGACATCAAAGTGGTAAGTATATTTGTATGCTATTTATTTATAAATTTCTTATAGAACAATTTTGTTACAGGTATAGCTGCTGAAAAATATCCCCGGAAAAACGTAAGTGTTAATTGAACTGAAACTATTTAATTATATTGAAATACTAAACAGAAATCTATATTTCAGGAATCGCAGGTGTATAGTTGGAAGGATATGGAATAGCTTCACCGGTTTCCAAAGAACCAGGTAAGGTAAGTGTTGTGAAATATATGTGTGCCAAGAAGTGTATTTAATTGAATTCAATATTAATGCTTATTTTATATTTCAGGAGCCGTAGGTGTATACTTGGTTGTCAGGACTTCGAAAGGGTTCATCGGTTCCCGAAAAACCCGACAAGGTAAGTGTGTGAAATATAAGTGTGCCAAAAAGTGTTATTTTATGTGCCTTGTGTTTTTGGAAGTGCTGTCGGTTGGTTTTCTTGATTAACAGTCAGACAAAATTGAACTTTTTGTGAATTGTCAAAGTTATCATGTTCGCCTGCAAGTCAATTAAGAAAACCAACCCTTAACAATACATCCAAGTACATACACTCACATATTGAGAAAAATTAATTTAAAGGAAAGTGTTAAATAAAAAAGTTCGCGGAAAAGCATATTTTCAGAGTTACGGACGCATAAAGTTTTATGAATGCGCAAGCATTCTCTTAGTATTGTTGCACTAAATCAAAAATTTACTAAGAGAATGCTTGCGCATTTATAAAACTTTATGCGTCCGTAACTCCGAAAATATGCTATTCCTCCAATTTTTTTTTACACCATCTTTTTACTACACCTATTACTTTTTACTTACAACAGCCCAGTATATAATGTTATTAACTGCAATTTAACTAACAACTTTTATATAATTTCAAATTTAATAATAATTTCATAAACAATTACTCATAACTATTTGTATAACAATTTTCAGACGTTCGTAAGCATCGTGCACAAGGTATGATGTCCATGATACTGAATCGGCCAACAATTTCATCGGCCCCTATAGCGACACTACCCGTTGGTGTCCCACCCTCATTCACTTATGTAATTTAAATTTTCATAGACTTATAATTGTTGTTAAAATTCAAAAAAATATATATACATATTTATATATACATACACACACACACATATATATATATATATATATATATATATATATATATATATATATATATATATAAATTATTATTAAAATATGTATATTAATTTAGTTGAAGTAGGTCTTTGTAAATATGATAGTTACATATATCACATCTAAATTCTAATGTATAGTACATACACATATCCTTTTTACTTATTCTGAATAACAACAAAGTCTAAGAATGTAATTTTTGAATTATTGATTTATTTATTTATTTGATTTATTTTGAATTATTGATTTATTTATTTAATTAGAAAATATGCACATACATATATTAATAAAATATAGATAAATATTAACAAATTTCGTCATAATTGTCATTATCATAATTCATTTGAAAAAATCTAGCAAAAATGGGGAAATTTGTTTCCAAACAACTTTGTTCCCTTAAAAGTAAGTACTAAACTAAATTTATTTTTTAATCAAAAGTGTATATACTTAAGCATTTAATCATTTAATGTTCGAAGAATGTTTATGCTAATTTGTGTCTTGCTCTTCATTCGATTGGATTTGAACGTTATTATTATCTAAAGAAGGAGTATTCTTGTCATCGTCAAACATTTTCAACTCTTCCTTTATTCGTGGAAATCGACAAATGTGAATTGATTGTCAGCAGCACAGCTGCCAGTATTACGATCATCAAGTAGTGGATGATCGAAGGTGCGATGATCTTGAAGACTAGAGTTGTGTTTTGAAAGGTTATTTATTATTATTATATTGATTCTGACACTGCTTGGACTGGCAGCTTTCCACTTAACTTTGTTGCAGTTGAATTTACTGCTGCAGTTGTTGTTGCTGTCGTTTTTTTTTTATCCTTTTTGGGATTTCCTGCTATGGGCGACGAACTGGTTATTGCTGTGGCATTAATTGTATTTGCGTTAAATGCACAACTATCTGAAATGATTTTCTGTTGTTAGGTCATTACTGCTATATTGCTTGCCGACGTAAGTGGTGGACTTTTTTATTTGCAATTATATTGCTGCTGGATAATATTATCGCTGGATGTGCATTGTTAGTATTTGATGTAGTTTAGGCTG
This sequence comes from Linnaemya tessellans, assembly GCA_951800035.1. Classification (NCBI taxonomy): domain Eukaryota; kingdom Metazoa; phylum Arthropoda; class Insecta; order Diptera; family Tachinidae; genus Linnaemya; species Linnaemya tessellans. Next base: position 43,032,848 of record OX637533.1, on the reverse strand, counting down.
AGTTTATATGCTGTTGGGCAACATTAGTTGTATTCATGTTGCTTAGCAGCTGCCGCAAACTTAAAGCATGTTTGATTGCTAGCATTTGTTGCCGTTCCAATCATGGTTATATTTGCCGAACTATGGCGTTTGGCTGTTTTCTCTAGGGCAGGATATTCTTGATCTAACTGAAGACAATTGTGGAAGTGGTAGTGGAATAATTTTCCACACTTTTAGATGTTTTTAAAATCTGCTGTTGTGAATGTTGCAGTGGTGGAATATTAGCATTTTGATGCAAAATTGCATTTTTATAATGTTCCAACGGCGCGGCTTTGGTATTAACTTCTGCGGCAAAACGTCGTGGTATCGTTGACCAAATTAATATTACTATCACCAATTTTTGCATGACATTGAGTTGATATTACATTTCGTGTAGGATTTGTTACAACGTTGTTAAACTTTGAGAATATGTTATAATAGTGCTATGATTACCATTCCCATTAAAAATCTTGTCGTCGTTACAAGCCGCTAATGTACCACCACTTAGCTCCGGAAGGCTGTTGTTGAGATTGGCGACATTGTGGGATTGTTAGCACACACTGACTATTCCTCAGTAGTTGTTTTCTTCAGTCATTATTATTTATTAAAATACCAGAAGCAGCGCATTTGCTTGCACTTAATGAATTATTGTTATTTCCCAAACTTTGAATTTTGGTTTTAAGAGCTCTTGTTGCGTGCGGCATTTGGAGCATTAGCTTTAGATGATTCGATTGGCAATGAATGTTTTTAATGGGTGCTCCTTAGCCGCCACTTTATTTTATTCACATCTTATGTGGATATTTCACTTAGATGCTTTTCTGCACACAAATTTAATGCAATATTATGTATATTTTTTATAATAAATTAAAATTTTTTACACAGCACATTTTATTTTATTTCTTTTGTTTACCTTTTTATAAAAATACTGGGCAATGTATATTTTTTTCTTCACACACATTGTTTTCAGGATGCCATCTATAGTTTAGCTCTTCGCAAAAAGGGGTTAAAACAAAAACTGATACGGGCCTCTGACATCTGTCATTGTTGCTATATCTGATTATGTCTGTGATTAGTAATATTGTTTTTGCAGGTTTAATAGGAAGCTGCTTGTGCGGAAAAATGTGTTCTAAGAGAAAAACGCAAACGAAATATAAATAAGTCAAAATAAAAATTTAATTCAAATGTCCTTATGTGACCATGAAATTCCTTTGTACATGTTTTAGTATGTATTAATACGTATCCTTGGTACATAATGATAGTATATAAAGGCAATTGAATTTGTATATTCATGGATTTAAAAATAACAATGAGTAAAGTAATAGCAGATGTGTGGAAATATTAAAGTTAATTATTTTTATTCAAAATATTGGTGATACACATATGCTCTCTAGTGTAAATACTTGAAATGTTTTTGTTTTATTTTGTGAGCTTTACAACACATCTTTTGTCATTCCTTTTCTCATGGGATGTTTTAGGCCAAGCGGACTGCCTAATTCATTCATAGGGTTACTGCATTGGCGCAAAGTTCAATTTAAAAATATTTTTTCAATAAAATCTAAATAAGTTCTTACTTATTTCAAGGACATTGTGCACTTACGTGCCCAGAATTAAAGAAAGTATTCAATAGTGGGTACTGAGTGATACAGAAAAGTCAAAACAATTATCAGAATTCGTCAAAAGTAGATATTTATATTGCAGTTTCGTAATTGGAAAAAACAACACATTCTTAAGTTCATGTATGAATTTTCAACAAATTATTTCAGTGGCTAGTATTAGGGGATCAGTGGGAATATATACAAGTTTCATCTTTTTAAGTTCCTGAATTCAAAAGCAATTTCTTGTCTCTCTGCAACAATTCTTCTAAAACTTTGTTTTAACCTGCAGTATTTCGCCCTAGAAGTACCTTTCTAGCTGCGCTGACATAAGTAGGTGTGTTTAAAAGTCGCAAGGTTTGTGCACTTACTTCGTATAATCTGAATAAGAAGTAGTAATTTACTTTTTTGATTGACTTAAATTATTTAAATAAGGATAATTAAAAAAGTACAACGACTCCATAACAGCACATTTTTTTACTTTAATGTTATCGTATCAATTAAGTAGGCTAAAGGCTTTGCAATTATCTTCGAAGTCTAATGAAATTTATTTATTCCGTTCTACCTAAAACTTCTTGCAATTTTTAATTATTTCACATTCTTTAGTTAGATTGATGTTATCCTATGTTAATCCAAATTTAATTGCATTAATGCCTAAACAGTTATTCCCACCTTTGAAATTCATCAAACACAAATTTTAACACTTCAACATATTTATTTTTAAAAAATATATTGGCTACGTCTCCTCTAAGAAAACAACTGATGACCATTTTAATGAGCACATTTTGTGTGTTCAAATATTCTGTCGCCATAGTTTTTTTTGTTAAACATATTATTCAGAGTATTCTTTATTCAAAATATAAAAATATTAATTAAAAACAAGTAAAAACTAAATATGTGGAGGGTCGAGTCTCAAATATCCTCCAAATGGGACAGAGTTCCTTTAAGACATCTCTGTACCCAATTTTAAATCTCTATTTTGTCAGAGTCATTCCAGGAAGAGTGGTGGGGGAGACGTTTCACCTCTGCAAGATCAGAGAATATCTCAGCTTCTTATAGGCTTAAAGAATACAAATTGTTCAATATTTACACTATTTTTGCATATACTATAATAAAAAATACGACTACTTGGATCCAATTCTGCATGGGGTGACACCAACGAGTTGTGCATTATATTCAAACCATGAACATTATTTAAAATATGATCGAATAACATTTATAATTAAAAGATTATCTTAAGGAAATAAATTTTAAAATTTTTCATGCTGGATTGTCCGGCAGAGAAAATTCGACTACTTGACATGCACAGCTGAAATTTTTTTTATTTATTTATTTATTTAAATTAGTCTATGGACAATTTCCTTACAGACTATTTAAGCATAATAGTATATAAATCAATTAGAACATAGCAAAAGTTAATGATTAAAAAAACATATGACGTTACGTTTGATGATACAAAGGTTCTGCGAAAAATCTATAAAATGATACATTTCATTAAAGCAAGTACATAGTTTTCTAAGAGGATCTGACATTTCATAGTTAGTACGACAAGCTGCAACATAGAGTGGGTTAAAAGAACGAAGTGAACGTTGAGGAATATTGAAACATACGTAGCTCAGTAAAATTTCGGAGTTGATGTTACCACTGAAAAGATTTACCATAAAAGTGGTGTTGAGCATTGGTCTCCGGCTCTTTAAAGTAGGAAGATTAATTTAGCTAATCTCGTAGAGTATGATGGAAGTGCCATCCGATTTCTATAAACGTTTCTTAGGCAGAAAATTAGAAATTGTTTTTGAACGGATTCAAGATGTTCAATATGAACGTTATACAGTGGGTCTCAAATTATGCCACCATATTCTAAAATTGGCCGAACTAATGCAATATACAATGTTTTAGTGACATAAGGATCATTAAACTGTTTTGCTCATCTTTTAATGAATGCAAGGATTTATTAACAGTCATAGTAATGTGTTGGACAAAATTAAGTTTACTATAGAGTAAAATTCCCAAATCCATAACTTCGTGAAGCGTTTTTAAATTATAGCCATCAAGGTTATAGTTGTGAACAGAGCTGTGTGATCTTGAAAATTGCAAATAATTACATTTGTTCAAGTTTAATTACATTAAGTTTAGTTTACACCAAATATAAAAATTGTTTAAATCATTCTGCAAGAAGATCAGATGTATATTTTATTTCGCACCATATTTTTACGTCGTCCGCATACATCAATATATTACAGTACTTTATTGCTTCTGGTAGGTCATTGATGAACAGAAGGAAAAGAATTGGACCAAGGTGACTCCCCTGCGGAACACCAGAGATTACTGAAATGTCCCTTGAAACTGCAGCGTTAAATTTTACCGATTGTGTCCTGTTTAACAAATAAGATTTAATCCAGCATAATAAATTATTATTCAAACCCATTATGTCTAATTTCTTTAAAAGCAGCGCATGATTAATTTTGTCAAATGCCTTGCTGAAATCAGTGTAGATGACATCCGTGTAATAACCTTTCGCGAAAGCTGCATTCACTAAAGTTGTTAACTGGAGAATATTAGTCATAGCAGAAAAACTTTTACGAAAACCATGTTGAAGTAGTGATAATAAGGAATAAATTTGATGATTAAGACTATCCACCATACATTTTTCAAAAAGTTTGGGAATTACACTCAGTTTCGCTATTCCTCTGTAATTGCTTATTTCAGATTTATTTCCTGCTTTAAACAGTTGTATAATATAAGACTTTTTCCAAATATCTGGAAAATTACCACAATTTATAGATGCACTAAATATTATGGACAATGGAGTTAGAAGCACAGTTAATTATGACGCAACTTGGAATGCCATCAGGACCACTAATATGTGACGATTTAACACTCTTTAAACAATTTAAAATATGGGAGGTAGTAACATCACTACGTATGTATATTATTATGAGCAGCTATTTTGTAAGGGTAGATAGTATTAGCATCGAACAGAGCATCAGAGTATGTGGAAGCAAAAAAGTCAGCAAACATATTACAAATTTCCAAATCATCACTAGCCTCAGAGCATAAAAATTTCATGACCTTAGGAAAGCCAGTTAATTTCCTCTTAGTATTAACAAACTTAAAGAACTTTTTAGGATCTTGAACAAGGTTGCCCTTAACGACAATGATGTAATCATTGTAAAGTTGAGTGTTCAGAAGATTGTATTCTGCACGAAGAACTGAATACTTAGAGTAGAAAAAAGATTATCCATATTTTTTAAATTTTTCGAAGTATTTTTTTTTTAAGTTTTTTAGAGTGGAAAGTTGCTTGGAGTTCCAGGGTGGGCCAGAATTGTTTCGTGGTACATACTTAGGGATGCATTCATCCATACATTCCAAAATAGTTTCATAAAAAGAATTAACCATAACATCAATTGAAAATTACGATCCTTTAGTAGTTGACAGCAATTGAAGCCAATTTGTATTTACCAGATGATTATTCTTTATGAACAGAGTTTCTAGCTGGAAAAATAGGAGATTTGTTGCAGCTTATTTCAATTGTGGGATGGTAACGGTCCTCAGGCATACTAACGGGATAAGCTTGGCTTACAATGCATTTGTATATGTTCCAAATGCGATTTTTTCGTGAAATTTCGATACCTGAAATTAAAAAAATAATAATAAATAAATTTTCGTATTTCTTCTTAATATGTAGTTACAGAAAACATTTCAAGGTAAAAACAGTTCTCTTTCTACTAGCCAATAGAAAAATTAAGTATGTGAGTAAAATCTGTGTTTCAGTACAAAACCAAAATGTAATGGAAAGATACGACATGAAGAGAATAATCAACCGGCAACAGAGTAGTTTAAGTTATATTAACATCACTTTACTATTGATACTGTTCTCGTATAACATTTTCTCATAAAAATGGTATTAATGTGGTGATGAAAGTGTAGCCGCTTTCGGAAATAGCGCTAATCTGTTCAGCTTAGAAAGGTCTTTGCATCACCTTTCAACCAAATTTGAAACTTAAGCTATAATTTTGCCATGTGTTCGAACTTCTCATTCTATTGAGCGAAACTTTGAAATAATATCTTTGGTTATTCTAAGTAGTTTCGGTGGTGCATTAGCACCACTGAAATAAGCGTAGAAACTAGCTTCAAACTATTTGAAGTTATAAGTTCAAGTGATAAAATTCCTTTTTAACCCATTAGTGCAAAAGGTCCCTTTAAAGGAACGGTCAGCTTTTGCTCTCTTACTCTCCCATTTTGCAATACAGATCTCATGTAAGTTGATGGTATACATAGTTATTGACATTACACCAAACCAGTTTACGATTGATTGCAGTGCAGTAAACTTTAAATTGTGTGATTTTTTTTGCGAAATATGGAACAACAAAAAAAAAAATCAGAACACGTGGAAGGTAAGTAAATGTGAATAGCAAATAAATACAGGTGAAATTATTTAACAATTTTAAATGCAATTATCTTAAATTTATTGTAATAAAGAAATTTATGTTGTTGTGAGTGATAAAAATATTGTAATTTGTGAATAATACCATTATTTATCCAACGTCCCTTATAAGGGACGCTATGCAGACAGGACAGTTAACAATAATATTTTATTACAGACTAACAGTAGCTGAAATACTGGAAGAGATCGAAGCTTTTGATGGTCAGTTGCAAGAACTTGACATTTTTGCAATCCCACCATTGGAGGAAAATGAGACCGACCAGGATTCCGACGGTAGTGATGACGAACACGAGGCGAACTTGGATCATCTCGGCCCGAAATTATTGACTGCGGAAGGCGAAATCCAAGACGAATTCGATGACTGGAGTGACGATGAGCCACTGGCTAAATACAGAAAAACCGTCAGTTCGAGTGTGCGTGCGTGAAATGCCTTGCGTTGGCGAAAAGTAGACCCGGTGTACGACATTCAAACGGAATGCGAATCAATACCTCCGAGTGCCGAAGCTCAAGCAATAAGTTCGCCTACTGATTTCTTTGAGCTATTTTTTTCTGAAGGCATTATAAATTTTTGTGTTGAGCAGACAAATTTATATGCTCTTCAGAAAAATGTTGACCTGAGAATGTGTATGGACGAGGCAAAAGTTTTTATTGGCGGTATTTTGATGTCGGGGTACGCAAAATACCCCAACAAACGTTTGTATTGGTCGGAGAAATCAGATTCGCCAAGATTGCTAGCGAACAGCATGAGGCTGAATCGATTTGAAAAAATTCTAAATAATTTCCATCTGAATGACAACACGCAAGCACAGGGTACCGATCGGCTTTACAAAATTAGGCCACTAATTACTCACCTGAACGAGGCGTTTCTAAAGTATGGTGGAATGGACGAGAATCTCTCTATTGATGAGAGCAGGATACCGTATTATGGTAGGCGCTATGCTAAACAGTATATCCGTGGTAAGCCCATTCGATTTGGATTCAAAAACTGGGCTCTGAATTCCAGCGATGGATATATGCTTCAATTCGATGTGTATATGGGCAAAAATGCAGAGAGCGTCCCACAAGGATATGGAGTAGGAGGTGACAAAGTGGTTGATCTCCTCACGAAAGCAAATGTACCACACCATAAGGGATTCAAGGTAAGAAATGAAATGTTCGTCATATGATATTACAATAATAATATAATTTACATTAAAGCTTTTCATCGACAACTATTTTACGTCCGTGAAACTGTTGCGCAATTTGGCCAGTATGGGGATTTGTACATCTGGTACAATTAGAGACGGTCGCATAGCCGCCATGAAAAAGGAGCAGCGAGGATCCAGCGATTTTCGTTTTACTGACGATGGCAAGATTCTGGTTGTAAGATGGAAAGATAATAATGTGGTGACCATTGGCTCCAACTTTGATACCAACGATATCGGGACGTGCAAGCGCTACGCGAGGGGTCAAGGTGCGATACAGATACCACAGCCGAAACTTCTTCAGCGCTATAATCAAGACATGGGAGGCGTTGATAAAATGGACCAGATGGTGGCTGTGTACCGGTCTAGAATTAGACAGCGTAAGTAGTGGTGGCCCATATTTGCATATTTGTTGGACGCATCGATCGTAAACGCATGGATCCTTTTGCGGAAAGTTCATCCGAACGACCCAAATTGTGGCACTCTGCTAATTTTTCGCAGATACATAGCCATTTCGTATCTAGAGAGATACGGAATGCCGTCCTCAAGAGGATCGAGTAGAACCAGCATCAACCCTGATGCGCGCTACGATGGAAAAAACCATATGATTGAGTACTCGAATACGGATAAGAGATGTGCCTATTGCGGAAAGAAGTCTAACTTTTTATGTACTAAGTGCGGGAAAGGGCTTCATCCGAAAGAATGCTTCAAGCAATATCACACTTCAAATGCCCATACTGCATAGTGTCCCTTATAAGGGACGGTCCCCAAAACCCCCAAAACACATTTTTTTAATAAATCGAATTAAAACTACTTTATTAGACTTATTTCAATGCATAATGATTAAAAAAAAGGTAAGTATAGCGCCAGGGAACTTCATGCACTAATGGGTTAACATTTAAAAAAATATATTTATATTGCGCATGTCTCGATAAATGAGTGTGGGTGCTGTTGGCTGAAGTAGTAGAACACCAGACTATGAAGCAGAGGGTCCTGAGTTCGAACCCGCGCTGAGTCATGAAATATTGTGTTGAATTCTTCTGATCAGTGTTAGTTGTTGCCAGCCTGTTTCAATGATGAAGGCATAGTCACTGGTCACTGAACATAATTGGCAGCGGCTGACAGTATCATGTACTAAAAAGCAGAGTAAAAGCACCCACCTTCCTCTGCTCTGTAGCAAAAATTAGCCGGCGAAGTAAAAAGGTTGAAATAGATACAAAAAAAACTGTATCTTCTCATCTTTCCAAATCTGTCCCCTCAATACTATCCCCTCGTTTTCAGTTCCGGCGCAATGCATTGCATATATAGGGGTCATCCCCTGAGTGCTGGTCCAAGACAAAAAAAATATATATACTCGTACCTTTCAAACTATACATGCTTCGTTAATATCGATGGACGATAAAATAATTAAAAGTGCAAGATTATGATTATGATAGTACATATGTATCTACAGAAAATAGTTTAGTGATTGTTATCAAATACATTCAAAGTACTTTTTAAAATTTTAATGATGCTTTAGAAATCAATTTTAATTACAACTCATCATCAGTATAAAATCTCTATTAGCGAAAATAAAAAACAATTATATATATAGTTGTGAAATAGGGTGTATCAATTAAGTGCTGTAGACAATGCTTTAATCAGTTTTACATTTTACTTATAATTTTTTTTATTCTTGCGAAAAGTCCAACTTCGCATGTCTGTGGAATCCAGTACATTAAAACCAGAAGTACAACATGAGAAAAATAATTGTTGGCGTGAATTTGCGTGGTGTCTACTTCAGTTGTACGGAATGAAGGTGCTTGAAAATTGTGAAAAGAAAATAATTTTACTTCATGCATTCATATGCTCTAATTAATATGAAATGTGAGATACTTGTACGTGTACAGCATGCCATTAAATTATTTTATTATAAACAAAATAAAACAAAAACTACTTGAGGAAAATTGTAATAAAAATAAAAACTGAATCACTTAGCAAAAGATTAAAATATTATAAATAATGCTGGGACTATTTATTTAAAACTACACCAATTACTTCGTTTAAGCAATATATTTATCTTTCGTTGTTCTAGAAAAAAACAAAGTCATTAAGTACTTAAAGTTTGCGTGTGTTAATCTGCAAGTCTAGGTACATCAGTTTGACTTTATATTCGAAACAAACATTTCAGAACACATAATTGTTCATTATGGATATCACACGCGTAGTGTGTTAGACGATTGTCATGGGTGTGTGTATGTATGTTGGTATGCTAATTTGTTTTTAAAAGCAGCCCGTATCTTCTAGTCATTATTATAAAATCAAAATAGAACTTCATTTAAGAACTTTAAAATTTGGTTTTCATACCATAAAAATAAACCGATCGTTACTTAATATCACAGCAATCCTCCCCATGTTTTATGCGAGAACACAAGTTGGCCTCATCAGTGAAACAATACATATAAACAATTGTATTACTCTATTCGTAATCTTAACATTTAATCTTTGCTTTATAACCGAATTTATACAAACGCTTTATAATCAGCAGATGATTACTAGCAATAAAAGCATTATTAATTCAGAGCGATCTTGACGAAACCAATATATCTATTCAAAAATTTAATCATATGATGATAAAACAGTATCGCAGAATTTTCATGAAAATTATTTAGATGGAAATAGATAAATAATTACAACAAAAAATTTTAATAAACTTTCTTACCGAACACTACACGTAAGTTGCAGGTCTAAATCTTTTATTAAGATTTCTATAGGCAACATACAAATTTTTTAAAATTAAGTTCAATGTGCCAAAGTGGCTCCATGAGTGCCTGAAGTAAAACCACTTTCTGTTGGCGTTTGCATCTCTAAATTGTGGTTAGTTCATATGAATCCAATTAAAAAAGATTTAAACCCTCCCGTTATTTTTCCTATGTAATTCTCAAATCGTTTTTGAAAGTTTGTGAAGAAGCTAGGAGATTTCGGAAGTTTCTAGAATAAACTTGAAGTTTGTTGATGATTTAGAGTAAGAGGCAATAAAACGCAAGACTTAAATTTTATTGCAAGAATAATTCACAAAAAAAAATCACAACTTAGAATAAAAACCGAGATTTATATTTTTTCTTAAATCGACTTTATTCAACGTTTCGGCAGAAATGGAAAAACTATACTGATTTTTACAATTCTATTTCATTTTTAACCAACTTAAACTCTAAATTCATTGTTGTTAAAAATATGTCGATCTTGCATTATTTTATATTTGAAGCATTGCTATTGGTTAATAATTTTAAAATTTTAGTTTTAATAAATTGCAATTTTGCAGTTTATTGCAAGAAAATCTTTTACTTTAATTTTTGTGAGAACAAAATTGAAACATAATATTTTTATTTTGCAACTTTATGGAATTTAAACTTGTCAACACAAAATTACTTTGAAATATTTTCTAAAAAGACATAAATTTCATCAGGGGTGATAGATGTTTTATATGTAACTCACGCGCATATAATAAAATCGTTGTTAAATGTTAATTTTTAATGCTTATTTGAAAATTTACACTTTAGTTTTCTTCAACCCCAAGCACAAATACGCGTTTGCGAATATATTATTTAGTAACTGAAAGTAAAAATTCACCACGTGTATTCTTTAGGCAACTGGCAACTGTAAGATTTAGTCTGAATTATTGTTCAGTAATAAAGGTTTTGATATTTCTCACAGCTCACTGTGTTCTTTTTAAATATGAAAACTATACAGTTCTTTCATTGAAATGAATAATTTTATAGACTTTTCTCCGAACATCAATGTAATGTAATCTTTTAAATCAGTAATGTTAATTTCAACTTTCACCTTTGCAATACACTCACATTTTTATTAAAACACTCATAGTTTTTGAAATTGTGTTTATAAACATTTTTGTGATTATTTTCTATCAAAAAGATGAATAAAATTAGTATCAATTACTTCTCTCTTTGTCAAAAGCACCATTAATTTGAATGCAGCCTGTGTCACATGTTTCAATTCAAGTGAATTTGTGTTATCAATTTGAAACCCAAAAGTTGGAAGTGTGGCTGCAGTGTAAAGTAAAAACAAAATAAAATGCATTTTGAAATAAAATTTAGATTCTTTCTTCTCAGTCTATTTTCCCCCCCTCATTTTATTAAATACGAATCACAGTTAGATTTGGCGATTTATCGTAATTTCGACGTTTTTGTGTGGTTAAAATAGCATTTTGTCGACTGGAGAATTTTTGCTACACAATTTGATGATTTTTAATTGACTATGGCATACTTTGAAATCGTCAATTGATTTCTATTCGAACAGAGTATGGACCGATACACAGCTTTGACAACACTTACTATTTCAAAACTTAGTCGGCAAATACAATTCGGTGCATGGTCAAGATTTAAATACCATAGCAGAATTAAATAGAAATATTGTATTGATGCGTTTGGGAGTCAGTCTATTAATTTATAACGCCGTTCTAATTTAAATAAGCTATACCCTTCACAAGAAAGTGAAAGGGTATATATAGGTTTGTCATTCCGTGTGTAATTTCTTCGATATGCACATGGGACCCCATAAAGTATATATATTCTGGATCCTTATAAATAGCGATGACGATTGAGCGATGTCCGTCTGTCCGCCTGTACGTGAAATCGGTTTTCCCAAGCCCCCAGAAGAGCTAGAGACTTTGTTTTTGGACCGTTGGATTGGAAATGAACTTAAACAGAGTGCTATTGAAATTCAGAAAGATCCGAAGTATGGTTCCAGAGCTGGGAAGCTTGCACCTATTTCTCGACGCAAAATTTATACCAAAAATCAATTTTTTTTAATGTTTGTAAATTAAACCTATTTCGTGCTTTGGGAAGCCTCAATGGTCTATTAAAAACTAAAAAAGTAAAAAAAAATTTCTAGGGATGGGAAATTAAAAATTTTTTTCGGCCTATTCCGTATTTTGTAGTACATAAAGTAACTAAAATTGTTAAAAATTTCAAGTTTTTCTTTAACAAAACCACTTTATACGTCATGAAGATTTGCATTGGCCAAAAAAGAAAATTTTTTTTAATTCAAATTTTGCTTCTAGGGGTGGGAAATTGAATTTTTTTTATACACGCAAGTAATCAAACACGCAACTGCTGTTGTTTTTTTTTGTTTTTTGGTAACTAAAACTGTCTAATAATTTAGGAAGAACAAAATTGGTGTTAAAAATTCAAAAATAAAAAATAAAATTTCGAATCCAGGGATGGACAAGTGCAATATTTTATGGTACATGAAAGTTACCAAAATGGTAAAAAATTTGCAATTTTTCTTAAACAAAACTACTTTATACCTCATGAAGATTTGCATTGATAAAGAAAATTTTTAAAAATTTAAATTTCGCTTCCAGGGTTGGGAAATTGAAATTTTTTTTTATACTTAAAAGTAACCAAAAAGGCAATTGACGTGGTTTTTTACTGATTAAAACTATATTTTAGTTCAGGAAAAACAAAACTGGTATCAAAAATTTAAAAAAACTCAAAATTTAGATTCCAGAGTTGGATAACTGCAATATTTTGTAGTACATAAAAATTACCTAAATGGTTACATATGTTAAGTTTTTCTTAAATAAAACTATTTCATGCCTCATTAAGAAGCAATGGTAAAAAAATTTAAATTTCGTTTCCAGGGTTGGGAAATTAAAATATTTATTCTGCATAAAAGTATCCAAAAAGGCAATTGACGTTGATTCTTTTTGCTAATTAAAGCTGTTTTATAGTTCAGGAAGAACAAAATTGGTACTAAAATCTTAAAAAATCAAAATTTCGACTACAGGGTTGGACAAATGAAATATTTTATGGTACATGAAAGTGACCAAAAAGTTTAAAAATTTTAATTTTTTGTCAAGTAAAACTATGTTACACCTCACTAAGAATTTCATTGGTAAAAAAATAAAAATTCGCTTCCAGAGTTGGAAAATCGAAATATTTTTCGTACATAATAGTACATACATAAATTCCAAATTAAGCCTATTAGATATTTCAGAAAAAATTAACCTAGTATTAAAAATTTATAAATTCGGTTCCAGGGTTGGAAAATCGAAATTTTTTGGTACATAAAAGTAACCATATAAGTTCCCAATTTTGGTTTTTTTCAGTGACTTAAACCTATTTTATACTTCGCTAAGAATCAAATTGGTATTAATAATTTTAAAAAACTAAAATTTCGGTTCCAGGGTTGGAAAATCGACATTTTCTGATTCATACAAGCAGCCATTTTATTTGATATTTTTGATTTTTATGATGAATTATACCTAAATTTTATATCAGAAAGAAGTAAAAAGAACTTTTTGGGGTACATGAAACGGATTGTTTGTTTTGTTTGTAAATTAAACATCTTTAATATTTTTGAAAGACGTTCATAGGTATTAGATATAAGAAAAGCCAAACATTTAGCTTCCTAGCCGAAAAATTTAAACGTTTTCTTATATATAAAAGTAACCGATAACATCATTTTGATTTTTTAATTAAACCTACTTTCTGTGTTGGCAAGAAAGAAAGAAAGAAGAATTACACCTCTGAAGGGTATTTCAGATTCAGCACAGCGGAATATAGCACTTTTACATGTTTTAAATAAACCCGTTAGGTTGGCACAATGAGTACTTTGTTGAAGGATATTAAATCAGTTATTTGTTCTCCATTTCATTTATTTAACTTTTATTTTATTTACTTTATAAAATTTTTTATATATTGTTTAATAGTAAATAGATTTGTTTAAGCTTTTAGGTTATTTTATATTAATAATAATTGTTCGATATTTCGCTAACCATCGGTTAGCTTCTTCAGGAAATTATTTAGTTTTGTCAAAAAAATTTTCTTTTCAATTAGTATATACAAAATTTTTTTAACAACATACATCATAAATATCAAATATTAAAAAAATACTAACTCTAAAAATGTATAAATAGTATAAATTAGTAGAATTTTAAATATTACAACATACTAACTTTAAAATGTATAATTATTATAAATTTTAATTATATATAATAATATAATGAAGCCGGTGTGTGTGTTAACTACAATTCTTGTAACGTTGCGTAATTAAATAAATAGTTAGCGAAATATCGAACAATTATTATTAATATAAATAACCTAAAAACTTAAACAAATCTATTTACTGTTAAAAGAAAAAAGGTTAAAAAAAATTAGACACAAGAATCATATTATAACAGAGAGCCCGTTGTGAAAAATAAGTAGGATGAATTACGGATACTTAAAAAGATAACCATACGCTAGATTTTGGATTCATAAAAATGAAGCAGTAAGGAATAAAATAATTAAAACAAAAGCAGCAATAACATTTTTGATGAGATGCGGAAATTCTAGAATTATACCAAATTTTATCAAGAATGCAACAAAAAACATCACAAATATATTTAGAGAAAATGGATCAACATCTATGAACAGTAGGATTTCAAGATTTATTGAAGGTTTTCAAAATAAAATTTTAAGATTTTCATTAAAATAATGTCATGAAAAACTGAAGCAATTTCAAAGAGAGATGAACGTCATAACATCAAATTTAAATGTGATTTTTACAAGAGATGAAATGCAACAATTTATAATATTTGAAGAAAGAATAGGATTTTCAGTTAGTAAAAAGGTAAATATAAAACATAAAAAGAAATTTGAACATCTTAGGTATTTACAAGAGAAAGAACTAAATATTAAATTTAACAAAAAATGGTTTGTGAACCAAACAAACTTAGATATACCAAAAGATATACAGTGGATTCTTTCTCTAGGCCAAAAACACGCCTTACCAGTCAGTAAAGAAGAGTTTCCAAAATTAAAAATGATTGCTGATGGAGAAGATTTTATTAAAACTGTTAAAAATCGGGAAGAACAAGAAATAGCAAGAAATAGATTTACAATAATTATTAATAATCACTTAAATAAAATGAGGCTTAATAATAGAGATAAGTACACATTAAAAAAACTGAATGAAGCTAAAAGTTTTTTAAGAAGAAATAGAGATATATTAATTCTTACATCTGACAAGGGTAATACAACGGTTGCAATTAATAGACATGAGTATAATCAAATAATTGAAAATTTTTTAAGTGATAACTTTAGTTATAAAACTCTGAATAGGGATCAGACAGGAAAACTACAAAAGAAAAATGATGAATTAGTAGAAGAACTTTTCAAAAAGAAGATTGTAACAATATTGGAGAAGAATAGACTTAAAGCAATGAATGCATTAGCTCCTAGATTATATGGGTTACCTAAAATTCACAAAGAAAGATTTCTATTGAGACCTATTTGTTCATTTATAAATTCACCATCTTATGAACTTAGTAGGTATATTACAAATATTTTGAAAAAGTCAATGAAAAAGCTGTATATAATATAAGGAATTCATTAGATTTCAAAGAGAGATTAAAGAAAATTAAGTTAAATATAAATGATAGGCTTATTTCATTTGATGTAGTGTCTTTGTTTCCAAACGTCCCAATAGACTTAGCTATAAATGCAATAAGAAAAGTGGACTTTATTGGAAACATTTACTAAGATAGATAAAAATTTGTTCTGTAGAATTTTAAAATTTTGTATAGATGACAATAGATATTTTAAATATGATGAAAAATATTATTTTCAACAAAAAGGATTACCTATGGGTTCTCCAGCATCACCAGTTGTAGCAGATATTGTTATGGAAGAGTTGTTAAATACATGTATTAACAATCTTAACATTAAACCTAAATTTATTACCAAATACGTAGATGATTTGTTTTGTATTATATCTGAGAATGGAATTGAGGATATGCTAGATACATTAAATACGTTTAATAGTAATATTAAATTTACAATTGAGAAAGAATGTAATTTAGAGTTGCCTTATTTAGATACGTTAGTTATGAGAAGAGATAACAATATAGTAATAGATTGGTATCAAAAGCCAACAGCTTCAGGTAGGATAATTAATTATTATTCTAAACACAGTAAGAGAATTATTATTAATACAGCAAAAAACTTGATAGAAAAAGTCGTAACAGTTAGTGATAGCGTATTTCATATAAAAAATAAGATGAAAATTAGAAAAATTAGTTTATAGTTTAATAAATCAATATAAGAAAAGGATTACAAATAATATAAATAATAACACAGAACCAAAATTTTATAAATGCTTAATTTACATACCAGAAATGTCAGAAAGACTAGAGAAATCAAAAATATTTGATACTCAAAAATACAAAATGGCCTTTAAAACATATTGCACCAACTACAAACTATTTAGTAATATGAAAGATAGAGTAAACAAATGGGATAGGTCAAATATAGTTTATAAAATTCCATGTAAAGGGAATGAATCTGTCAATTGTAACGAGGTATACATAGGTACAACAAAAAATAAATTAAAAGCCAAAATAGCAGGACATAAAAGTAATCAAAAATATAGACATATTAATTCAGAAAAAACAGCATTATCATCTCATTGTTTTAAATGTAATCACTATCCTGATTTTGAAAATGAATCAGTTTTAAGAACAGAAAGCAATTATAAACGAAGATTTATGTTAGAAATGTTAGAAATTATTAATATACCTGTTAGAGAAAGAATGAACTTTAAGATTGATACTGACAATTTAGCTCAAAACTATAGATATTTAATTCATAGAAATTAAGTTATTAGAATTATTTGTTTATCTTAAATTATATACACAATATATAAAATATTTTGACATATGTATGCATATATATATGTATATATATATATATATATATATATATATATATATATATATATATAATTAAAATTTAAAATATTTATAAATTTTAGAGTTAGTATGTGTTAATATATAAAATTTTACTAATTTATACTATTTATTTAATTACGCAACGTTAAAAAAATTGTAGTTAACACACACATCGGTTTCATTATGTTATTATAGATAATTAAAATTTATAATAATTATACATTTCAGAGTTAGTATGTTTTAATATTTAAAATTCTACTAATTTATACTATTTATAAATTTTTAGAGTTAGTATTTGTTTAATATTTAAAATTTATGATGTATGTTGTTAAAAACATTTTGTATATACTAATGAAAAGAAAATTTTTTTTGACAAAACTAAATAATTTCCTGAAGAAGCTAACCGATGGTTAGCGAAATATCGAACAATTATTATTAATGTAAAATAACCTAAAAGCTTAAACAAATCTATTTACTATTAAAAGAAAAAAGGTTAAAAAAAAATTAGACACAAGAATCATATATTATTTAATTTTTCCTGAACACATAATACAAAAAAATTAATCGAAACAATCTGAAAAACTTATTGAAGTCTGTCAAAGTATTCAACGTACGTCAAAAGTTAAAAGTGGGTCAATTTTCGTACTTTGCGTTGACGTAGAAGTACTGAATGTGACAACTTACATAAGAAACCATGTATTTCAACTCAGTTGTCAGTTGAAAAAGGCGACGTATAAGGTATGACGGATTCTATTTGGCTCGGCCTTAAGAACGTTAGCATCAAACATCGTTGGCAATTATCTTAACATATAGTATACTTAACTTTTGTATATATATAAATATATATATATATATATATATATATATATATACATATATATATATATACAGTGGGAAGCTAAACTGTCCGGATGTTTTGCACTAAGGAAGTAATTTAATGAAAATAATACAAATATAGGTATATTATCAAATATATGTATTTTTTTTTTTATTTAACTGAACATTATTCTAAATTATGAAACACAAAAACTCATATGAATTGCTTCCAAAAAATAAAAAAAATTAAAAAAATCAAAAAATTCACTATTCGGACACTTTATATATATATATATATATATATATATATATATATATATATACAGGGTGGCGCAGAGTGAACTATATGGTTTAAATGGTTTATAACTTATGTGCCAACACCAATGCGTATTCGACGGGGTCGTTGAACTGAAAACATCGCAGCCGTGAGTCATAGTGTTGAAGCAGATCCAAATTTGTCAATTGCTGGACGTTCTCAACAATTGGAATTAACCAAAACCACCACTTGGTGAATTTTGATCGTGGTGGACATTTGCGAGATATAATTTTTCATTCATAATTACCGAACTTTTCTCTTCGTAATACAATAAAAATTTGAATCATCTTCATCTAAATTTTTTGTGTTAGAAAACTAATTTCTTGTTGAAAAACCCGAATATCCTTAATATATACTTAAATTTTTAAATAAATTTCGTTCTGCTAATAAGCTGAAAAATCTTAAATTGTGTACCAGTTTTTTTCTGTGCAGCTTGTAAAGAAATCATTTGTATGTGCGTTCAAACACACATACACATAGGTACATGCACACTCAAAATCAGCTGATATTCTTTGGCTGCTGCCACCTTATATTGATACATCATGTATGTCGTGCTAGAAATGCAAACATTCGTACTAGTTAAGATTAAAAATAAAGAGGCAGAGACCTTGTACGTGCGAGTACTTTGAATAAAAGAATAAATATTTATGTATTTGATATGTACGTTTTAAAGAAACTCTCAAAGTTTACTGACTATATAAAGCAACTTAGTTATTTATTACCGAATCGTAATTCATGACAAATAATAAAGAAATATGAAAACGTATTTCATATCTAAGTAAAAGGCTTAAGACCCATTTAGCCGAACGCTGAAATCGTAAATGCTGACGCAGCGCAAATACTAACACAGCTCCGCTTATAGAATGTTTAAAAACGCACCATATGTTTTTATAGAAAAAGAAATTGTGTATGCATACCAGTGATGTTAACAGTACGGTAATTACCGTATTGTACGGTAATTTAGCCTTGCGAACGGTAAGCAATTTCTATATTTGTACGGTAATTTTAAAAAGTTTTTAATTGTTAGACCCCAAACATATATTTTCATAATGTGTCTACCAGGGCGAATTCATAACTGTGTTAATAGATCAGTTTTGTGACAGCCCATATATAAATTCTACACTGCAAATTCTCTTGCGACTAGCTACATATTTATCAGTAAAAACATCAAAAAAGTACGGTTTCATTACAAAATAATGCCAATTGTAGTTAAATTCTATACGTTTCTTATTATTAATTTTGTACCAGACTTTGCGTACGGTAGTTTTATCTAAAAAACGGTAACTTTTTTAGGGGTGTACGAAATCGAAATAAAAAAGTTAACATCACTGATGCATACATACATACATTCAACATTGATGGCAGTTTCCTATTTTGCATTTGTACAGAAAACGTACGAAATTATATAAATAGTACAATATGTTATTTTAAATGTGGGATCGATGTAATATCTTCATTATATGTATAGCTAAACTTTTTTTATTTATATATTGATTTTATAATGGTGCTATTGATGCGGAGTTCGACTTCGCCCTCAGTCATGAATATGGTTCCGAATTTTTCTGACCTGCATTAGTGCAAGATTGTTTTAATTATTGTCGGTTTGTCTCAATGGCATAGCACTGGTCTCTAAACATTATCGACGCATTTGCCTCCATATACGTAAGTAAATTACATATGCAGCAATTTTCATGCCCATGAATTTATATATGTACATATACATACGTATGTATAACATTAACGTATTATTCTGCAAAAAATATTCACATATATTTACAGCCTTTTGTGAGATTTTATAAAGAAAAATAAGTTATATAGCAAATTAATTGATTAAATATGCTATGTATGTTTACAAATGTTCAACTAAATGTTCAAATATCACACCAAACAAGAAGTACAAAAAAAAAAAGATTTTATGCCACACTCTCATTCAACATTCATACAAGGTCTGATCAAAAAATAACCGTTATTTTCAAATTTCGTGAGTTACGTATGTTCGATTATTGAATTTTTTGTTTCTGTTATGTTTGTACACATGTCTGTTATATGTATATGTTGGCAATATCAACCATTTTGGATTATCAGTTTGCTTTTGACAGATAAAAAGGTTAGTCGGATTTTGGTGTGCTCTTCGATTTTTTACTATTCGAAAAAATGGATCAAAGAAACAGTATTTGGCGTTTGGCGAGTCTACTATGAGCAGAACACAAGTTCAATTGTGGTATAACCGGTTTAAGGAAGCACCAGCTCACACATCGATTCTTGTGCGTGACTTTTTGGCAAAAAATAAAACCGTTGTCATGCCTCAACCACCGTATTCACCGGACTTGGCCCCCTTTGACTTTTTCCTCTTCCCAAAACTGAAGACACCGGTGAAAATAAAGCGTTTTGCTACGATTGAGGAGATAAAAGAAAAATCGTAACAGGAGCTGTTGGCGATACCTACAGTGACCATATTTTTCAACCCAAAAAAAGGGGACATTTAGAAATGTAATAAAAATTTATTTTACTATTTATAGTCAATTGCATATATTCTGGGCATGGTGGATTTAATTACATATATTAATGTTTTTTAAAAGATTTTAATTTCTGCACAATCCATTTGATGATAATAATTTCTATTGTATGAGTGATTTTGACTTTTATTGTATTTAGAAAATAAATTTAGAAAATAATTTTGGAGTTTAAAAAAAAAAGTATTAATAACCAAAAAAAAGGACAATAAAGAACATTTTAATTAAAAAAATGACACTTTAATTTTTGTTTATCTAAGAGGACATAATGTAAAAAAAGAGTACTGTCCTCTTAAAAAAAGGACGAATGGTCACCGTAGCGATACCAAAAAGCGCGTTTCAAAAGTGTTTGGATTGGAAAAAACGCTGGCATAAGTGTATTAGATCTGAAGGGGATTACTTTAAAGGGGATAAGATAGTTATTGATGAATAAATAAATACTTTTTGAAAAAATTTCAAATAACGGTTATTTTATGATCAGACCTCGTATATGCCGTCACTCTCTGCGTGATATTCTATTTTCTGCAGGTTGGTTGCGTTTTATTGCGCTCAAATAAGCATTTTCACAATTTGCCTTATAACAGCTTGGATCAGCAGATGAGTTTGCGCAGCATTTACGATTTCAGCGTTCGGCTAATTCTGCCTTTAATCATCTAAAGCCAATGCAGTGCGTTACTTGATTTTTACGTCGAAATAGTTAATTTAGAATATCTTAAACTAACCGTTATCTTTTGACATCAAGAACACAACACAAGATAATATATTTAATACATCATTTAAATTCAAAACACAATTTTATTATAAAAGGTTAACAAATTTCAAGTTATAAAAATGTTTCGGTGACCATTCGTCCTTTTTTTAAGAGGATAGTCCTCTTTTTTTACATGATGTCGTCTTAGATCACAATGTAAATAAGTCTCTTAGGCCGAATGGAATTCCAGCACTAGTCTTCAGACAGTGATGGAAAGCATGGTGAATTTTCACCTAGTGAAATATCTAGAGTCTAATAGCTTACTTAACGACCGCCAATATCGCTTCCGTAGGGGCCGCTCTACGGGGGACCTATTGGCCTTCCTCTCGGAAAAGTAGTGCCAGTCTATCCACCACTTTGGCGAAAGTAAGATAGTGGCTGTGGATATTTCTAAGGCATTCGACAGAGTCTGGCACGGAGCACTTTTGTCGAAACTTATGGCTTTTGGTGTGGGTGACGTCTTCTCTCGATTTATATCGACCTTTCTCAGGAATCGTGCTATAAGAGTTGTTATAGACGGGATTTCATCAGACGAGTATAGGATCAACTCTGGGGTACCGCAAGGCTTTGTTCTTTCTCCTACACTATTTCTTATATTTCTAAATGACCTTCTATATCAGACTTTAACTCCTATCTACTCTTTTGCAGATGATAGCAGCCTTTGCCATTCATATGCTTTCAATAGTAGGCCGACATCGTCAGAGATCGGGGCGATGAGGCATGATATGGATGCTGCGCTAAACGGTGACCTCAATAGGATTGTTGAATGGGGTCACAGAAACAGGTTAAATTTCAATGCCCCTAAGACTCAATGCTGCTTGCTTACACACCGACGCAAGCCCGATCACGCTGCTTCATCTGTAAACATGGGTGGTATAGATATTGAGGAATCAGAAGCTCTTGATGTTCTTGGCATGCAAATACAGTGCGACGTTCGATGGACGGAACACATTTTTCATGTTTCAAAAGAAGCATTCAAGTGCCTCGGCTTTCTAAGGCGGTGTAAGACATACTTCATCCCATCTGATCTCCTTACTTACATCCGACAGAAGATGGAATACAACTCTCATGTATGGGCCGGTGCTTTTTGAAGTCTATTTTGAAGTTACTCGACCGTGTACAGGAGAGGGCGAAGAAACTCATAGGGGACGGTAGGGTAGCCAACTCTATCGACTCACTTGAGCATCGACGCAATGTGGGGTGCGTTTCGCTGTTTTATCGTTACTATAATGGGTTTTGTTCCGACGAAGTCAGGGATCTTTTTCCCGAAACACGCACTTTTTTACGCTCAACACGCTCTACAGTGCGATCACACCCATATGTGGTGGATTTACCAGTGAACCGCACTACACATTACAGGGAAAATTCATTATTTGCCCGTATGTGGAATAAACTCCCTGCGGAAGTCTTTCCTGCCGTATATAGCATGAGGAAATTCAAATCGAATGTTCATAGACACTACTCCCTTTATCCTCCTTCCCACAACCAATTTTCCTAGTTCCAGCACAATGTACGTAGAGCACAATGTGAGTAGAGGCCATCCCCTGAGTGCCGGTCCTAATAAAAAAAATAAAATAAAAGTGTTTCGCGGTTTTTTCAATCAAATTTGTTTTTGCAATTTTTTCAAACATTTGAATACTTTTAATATCAAGGTAAATACATTTTGCTATTTGTAATCGTGACAAATTAAAATATCTACACAACAATCTCTTTTCTATATACATATAACATGAAATTTTCATTCAACAATAATTTTTAAAACAGTGAACGCATTTACATCGGGTAATTCCGAATTGTATTGGTTGAAAATACAGTTTCAAATAGAAAATTTAACAAACTTCGAGGTATTTATTTTACTTTTTGTACGCATCGGGTGTTTTTTTTATATAAAAGAAATAAAATAAATTTTGACTTTCAGTTTTAAGATTTGTATTTGTATGATTATGAAATAGATACTAGTAGATATTTTGTTTGTTTTCGGTCAGGTTTGTATGTCTTATTCGTTCATGAACGAAGTATCTACATGCAATTGATCACTACATAATATAATACATATTATGTATGTAATATAAAAAATAAAAATAATATATATTATGTATTATATATATATCAGTATTAACCATTTTATTTGTTAACTTAACAGCCAATATTTCATAGATAGAATATTATTAATTAATTACTTTTTTCAAAAGAAAAAAAATTCTATCGATTCCAGTTGTCGTAGTCGTGACGAAATCGATAAAAATGTTGCAAAGCTTGTCATATACATTGTAACCAGAGCCGGAATATGTGAAGATTTATATAAAAATAAATGTTCAATTTATAGAGGACAAAGTTGGCAAAGATTTCACATTGACATTTCAGGTCGTAGTAGCTTTGGTCGAAAGAAGAAAAAACAAGAAAAAACGTTCAACATGAAATTTTTTATACATTTAGGATTGACTTTTTTATGCACTTTCAATTAAATTGAACCTTGCCTTTTAATTTTAATTAAATTTCTATTTACTTTTAATTTCAATTAAATTTCTATTTTATGTATGAATTTCTATTTTAATAGTGAACTTTTATTTATGTAAATTGTATTACAGGATGTTAATTTTCTCAACAGGCTATAAGTTCAAATCTGCGAAACTGCAATTATTTTTTATTTTTATTTAATAAATGAATGTGATTACATTCTATTTATTCCTCAGAGTGGAGTATTAAGAATATTTTTCATAGTCAGTAAACCAGCAGAACGGATCAGTACTGATTTCGAGGCCGCTACGCCATCTCATCAGCGTTCTTTGTTCAATTCTTCCACTGTTTCGAGTGGTACTAGTTAGTAGGAATATCAACTATTTGACCAAAATAAAATTTCTATTTATTTTTGTTTCGACAACTTTTTTGTATAAACGAGTGATAAATTCCGATTAAAGTCAGAGAAGGTATTAGTTTCTTCGCGCTTCGTAATTGATTCCAACAAAACTGTCAAAATGTTTATTATAGAATGGAAAGTGCGATGCACACAAATAAGACGGTAATGTACGCCACATATATGGCCGCATTTATGGAGTGAACGCCATCCACGAAGTAAGCAAGATAGTGATATTTTCATCCAATGAACATAAAAGCTCAGTCTTGTCTAACATACATTGCAAGGTGGCAGTAAGAACTGTAACACAATTTCGCTTATTTTGTGAACAGGTAGAAAACACATTGAACAACAGTTCGTTTTCATTGTAAGCTAAGACTATGTTCATACAGTGAAACATTTGTGTTTGTTGATGAGAGGGGAAAGACGAATGGAAACGGGTACGGTGTTTCATGTACATGAGAACGCCATTTCTCTTCATAGAAATATCAACAAATTAAAAGAAGAAGAAAAGAATATAATACGAGTATATGTATGCTGCAAAACAAATGTCTCAACTATTTGAACACGAATGCAGCTTTAACCCTCTGCGACTGAAGTGACTTTGTTGTTGCAAATCTACTGACGTGGTAGTACATTAGACACTATTTTGTCTTATATTTTCCAAGTTTCGTTTTGTAAACCTAGCGAAATTATTTTATGCTATAGTTTAATGGCATAGAATTCTATTTATTAATTTTTGTTTTTAGAATAAAGTTACATTAGAGAATTTTTTGAGTCGATATTTATATAATAGCGAGACAAAACTATATATTATGTATCTTGGTGTCTATTAGACTACAACGCCAGTCACAGAGGGTTATAAGAGAATGAACAACTGTTTCAGCAGCAGAAATTTCACCGTATGGACATATTCTAACACTTAATGAGCACCACATCATTAAAGAGACGAAGTTCCATAACCAGTATCAGGAAGTGAAAAGTAAATAAATGAAAAAAAATTGTTTGTGCAAGTGCCGACAGTAGGGGTCGCCAAAATACAATTTTCGTTATATCTTCTACATTCTCAGTCGCATCGCAAAGAGTGATACATCGATGTTTTTGTCTCGAGGAGGGCAACGTTTTGCTTCAATAGTCATCGACCTCAAATATCCTCTTGTAGTATTTACCCACCAGTTCTCAGTTCCTACCATCCTAATGTACAACCCTAATATCAGAAAATTAAAGCTAGCAAAAAATCATTAAACTCTTGCTAAGGAAGTTTTTCAATAATTCCAACAGAACTATTAAAAAAAAGGTGAAAGTGCTATATTCGGCTGTGCCGAATCTTAAATACCCTTCACAGATATCATTCTTTTCGTTTAAATTGTTCGGTTAGGAAGCTAAATGTTTGGCTTTTCTTATTTCTAATATCTCTGAACGTCTTTCAAAAATATTAAATATGATTAATTTACAAACAAAAAGAAAATATCCGTTTCATGTACCCCAAAAAGTTTTAAGTGTCCAACCGTAGAATCGTCTTTTAAATTTTTTTGGTTTATAATACCAATTTATTTCTTCCTGATATATAAAGTAGGTATAATTCATCATAAAAATCAAAAATAACAAATAATATGGTTACTTTTATGAAACAGAATATGCCGATATTCCAACCCTGAAATTGGATTTAATTTTTTTTTGGTTTTTAATACCAATTTAACTCTTCCCGAAGTATAAAAACAGATTTCATCAGTAAAAAACTAAAATTTTCGAACCCTGGAACCGAATTTTTAATTTAAAAATTTTTAATACCAATTTAATTCTCAGCAAAGTATAAACTATGTTTAATTCACTGAAAAAAACCAAAATTGGGTATTTATGTGGGTACTTTTATGTACCAAAAATATATCGATTTTCCAACTTTGGAAGCGAATTTTAATTTTTTTACCAATGAAATTATTAGTGAGGTGCAACATAGTTTTACTTGACAAAAAAAAATTAAAATGTTTAAACTTTTTGGTCACTTTCATGTACCATAAAATATTTTATTTGTTCAACCCTGGAGCCGAAATTTTGATTTTTTAAGATTTTAATACCAATTTTGTTCTTCCTGAATTATAAAACAGTTTTAATTAGCAAAAACAACAACGTCAATTGCATATTTGGTTACTTTTATATATATCAATTTCCCAACCCTGGAAACGAAATTTAAATTTTTTTACCAATGCAACTCTTAATGAGGCATGAAATAGTTTTATTTAAGAAAAACTCAATATTTGTTACCATTTTGGTCACTTTCATGTACTACAAAATATTGCAGTTATCCAACACTGGAATCTAAATTTTGATTTTTTTTAATTCTTGAAACCAATTTTGTTTTTCCTGTACTAAAAAAAAGTTTTAATTAGTAGAAAACCGACGTTAATTGCCTTTTTGGTTTCTTTTATGTATAAAAAAATTTAAATTTCCCAGCTCTGGAAGCGAATTGTTAATTTTTTTGCCAATCCCAGTCTTCATTAGGTATAAAGTCGTTTTATTTAAGAAAAACTTAAAATTTGCAACCATTTTGGTCACTTACATGTACTACAATATATTGCATGTACCAAAAAAAAGTTAAAATTTCCAACCCTGGGAGTGAAGTTTTAACTTTTTTTGTTTTTTTCTCTTACTCTTCATGTGGTATAAAGTAGTATTAGTTAACAAAAATTTAAAATTTTTAACCATATTGGTCACCTTCATGAAACTTTCAACATTGCACTTGTCCAACCCTGAGTTCGAAATTTTAAATTTTTTGGAAAGTTTTGATACCAATTTTGTTCTTTCTAAAATATAAAATAGTTTTAGTTCCCAAAAAAAACACAAAAACAACGTCAATTGCCTTTTAGATTAATTTTATGTATAAAAAAAATTTCAATCTTGGAATCGAAATTTTTATACCCTCCAAAAAAGAATTTGGAGGGTATATTCACTTTGTCATTCCGTTTGTAACGCATCGAAATATCCATCTCAGACCGCATAAAGTATATATGTATATTCTTGATCAGTGATGAAATCTAAGACGAACTGAGCATGTCCGTCCGTCTGTGGAAATCACGATTCAGTCCAAACGAAAAGAGCTAGACTCTTGAAATTTGGCATAAATATATTTTAAAACTTAGAGCAGGTTAAGTTCGAAGATGGGCTAAATCGGGCAAGGGGGAAAAAAGTTCCCTTAAGAAGAACTAAACCAACCCAGAAAAAACAACATAAATTTTAAAGTTTTTTGGTTATTTTGTTAAGCAAACGATATATTTTTATGTCAAATACGGTCCAACGCCTTAAACTTAAAGCCGTTAAATAAAATAAAAATATTTTTTGACCCCGCCCACTTCAGTGGGCGTTATTATAGGCAAAAATAGCATAAAAATTTAACAAATTGTTTTACTTAAGCCTACATTCCTTAAAAATAACACTTTTAAGCTTTAATGACGAAGCTGAGACGAATCCTGGTACTACTCTACCCTACCCCCTCCTTCCCCTTCTCCCCCTAAATGACCCTACCAAAAAAAAATTTTTTTTTTAAATTTTGTATATAATCATCCCAAGCATTTATCTTTAGAGTTTTATGACTGCCGATTTCTGCCCTACCCCCCCCCCCCCTTCCCCTCTTCCTTTGCCCCCTAAATGACCCTACCAAAAAAAAATTTTTATTTTAAATTTTGTATATAATCATCCCAAGCATTTATCTTTAGAGTTTTATGACTGCCTGTTGCTGCCCTACCCCCTCCTCCCCCTTTGCCCGCTAAATGACCCTATTAAAAATAAATAAAAAATTTTTTTAATTTTGTGCATAATCATCCCAAGCATTTATTTTTAGAGTTTTATGTCTACCTGTTTCTGCCCTACCCCCTCTCCCCCTTTGCCCTCTAAATGAACCTATCAAAAAAAAAAATTTTAATTTTGTATATAATTATCCCAAGCATTTATTTTTAGAGTTTTATGACAAAGGTGAAATGTTTCCCCCACAGCCCTTGCTAGAGCGACCCCGCCAAAATACAGTTTTTATACCCTCCAAAGAGAATTGTGATGAAGTCTAAGACGGTCTAGCAATGCCCATACGTCCGTCTGTGGAAAACATGATATTGTATATATTTGAACCCCGCCCCGTTTAGTGGGCGTTGACGTACGATATTATATAAAGGAACTCTGTCCCACCAAGTTAAACATTTCAAATTCACTTACTAAATATTTGGAGGGTATTTAAGATTCGACCCGGTCGAATATAACGTTTTTACTTGTTATTTTTAAAATTTTTTTCAATGCAAATCTTCATGAGGAATAAAGTAGTTTTGTTTAAGAAAAACTAAAAGTTTTTAAAAATTGTGGTTTTTGCATGTACTACAAAATATTGCATGTACCAAAAAAAACTTTCATTTTCCCAACCCTGGAAACGAAATTTTAATTTTTCGTTTTTGATCAGTACAACGCTTCTTGAGGTATAAAGTAGTTTTATTTAAGAAAAATTTCTAATACATAACCATTTTGGTCACTTTCATGCACTATAAAATATTGCACTTGTCCATCCGTGGATTCGAAATTTTATTTTTTATTTTTTAAATTTTTATACCAATTTTTTTCTTCCTAAATTATAAAATAGTTTTAGTTAGCAAAAAAAAAGCAACGTCAGTTGCTTTTTGGGTTACTTTTATGTACAAAATAAATTTTCAATTTCCCACCACTGGAAGCGAAATTTTAATTAAAATTTTTTTTTTTTGCCAATGCAAATACGTCATGAAGAGGGTTTGTTAAAGAAAAACTTAAAATTTTTAACAATTTTAGTTACTACATGTACTATAATATACGGAATGGGCCGAAAAAAATTTTAATTTCCCATCCCTGAAAATTTTTTTTTATTGTTTTAGTTTTTAATAGACCATCGAGGCTTTCCAAAGCACGAAATAGGTTTAATTTACAAACATTAAAAAAAATAATTGATTTTTGGTATAAATTTTGCGTCGAGAAATAGGTGTAAGCTTCCCAGCTCTGGAACCGTACTTCGGATCTTTCTGAATTTCAATACCACTCTATTTAAGTCGACGGTCCAAGAACGAAGTCTCTAGCTCTTCTGGGGACTTGGGAAACCCGATTTCACGTGCAGACAGACGGACATCGCTCAATCGTCATCGCTATTCATAAGTATCCAGAATATATATACCTTATGGGGTCCCATGTGAATATCGAAGAAATTAGACACGGAATGACAAACCTATATATACCCTTCACTTTTTTGTGAAGGGTATAAAAAAGAAATATATATGTTTTTTTTTGCCGAACGTAGGGGTAGCACTTTTAAATTTTTTGTCATATCGTCGATATATATAGTCGGATCTTAAAGTGTGATATATCGATGTTTTTCTTTCGCCTTGTTTTCTTTAATAATCATTATACTTACTTACCCATCATATCCCAAATAGAACTTACCCATATTATCCAAACTTATACAAAAAGGATTAAAAAAATTAATTTAAAATCAAAAAATTTTAATCAATCATATTTTGAAACGATTCAAGTTGACTATATTTTTGACAGCCCTCGACCTTAGAAAAAATGTATGGCGGCTCTGTCAATTCAAATTTGGACTTGTGGTCCGAACATTTGACGAATGCATTCCTGCCGTTGCTTCACTTCGAGCTAATAAAATCTTAGCATAGCCATCTGAACGCACTAGCGGATCTTGATCTGTTATCATCGATAACAAAACATTCTCGGGATGGAAAAAGTACGCGTTATTTTCTATGGACTTACGAAGGACCCGTTGTACGTCGTCTGGCAATTGGCGAATCAAGAAGCTGTAAATATCGAAGATATGATAAAAAGGCTACCCCCTAGGTTCGGCAAAAATATATATATATATATATATATATATATATATATATATTTTTTTTTTGTTTTTTTTATGAGTAGGACCAGCACTCAGGTGATGACCCCTACATATGCAATGCATTGCGCCGGAACTGAAAACGAGGGGATAGTATTAAGGGGACAGATGAGGAGACTAATTTTTGCTACAGGGCCGACGAAGGTGGGTGCTGTTATTCTGCTTTTAGTACATGATAGTGTCAGTCGCTGCCAATTATGTTCAGTGACCAGTGACTATGCCTTCATCATTGAAACAGGCTGGCAACAACTAACACAACCACGCACTAATCCTGATCAGAAGAATGCAACACAATATTTCATGACTCAGCGCGGGCTCGAACTCACGACCCTCCGCTTCATAGTCTCGTGTTCTACTACTTCAGCCAACAGCACCCACTATATATATATATATATATATATATATATATATATATATATATATATATATATATATATATATATATATATATATATGTATATATATATCTTTTTTAATAGTTGGAATTATTGAAAAACTTCCTTAGCAAAAGTTTAAAGTTTAAAAATGTATTTTTTTAAGAATATGTTTTTATCTGTGCTTTAATTTGTGTTTGACAGCGTTGGAAAACAAAAAGAATCAACTACAATGAATGTAAAAATTGTGTTTAAAAAATTAATTTCAAGTTACCTGCAAACTATATTTGAAAGCAATTACCAGCGCTTTATACATGCGCACAAAAACTGCACCTGTTCCGGGTAACTACCCGCCATTCGGCAACACTGAGTTTTAGAAAGTGATATGAAATTTTTGTATAAACAGAAACAGCTGTTGCCGTTGATATGAGCTGAAAATGTTTTTGGCGGCGGCAAGAGGATAATGTTCAGTGGCTGCCAGTTTAAGAAGCCAAATGCTGTGTATTGTATATATTTATATTTTGCGGTTTAATTCTTTTTTAACTTTTACTATCTTTGAACAGTTGTTTACTCTTGTATCATACATACATATGTAATGGCGACTAATAAGTATGCTATCGCCCCTCTCGACTAAATACTTTCAGCCGTTCAACTCAGACTTCTAGAGCTATATTATGATAAAACGCTAAACATAGCACAGAAAGTCTTATAATTTTATGACTCTTTTGTATCCAGCACAACAACAATTGTTAAAACTGTTTTAAAACAGCATGACTAAATAGCACACTGTGTGATTTTAGAAAAGTGATAGACGAATGCAATAAACACACATACATATGTACATTTGCATGTACGTTTTTGCTTACTGTTGAAGTATTTAACAGTTATTTTACATTTTAATTGTCGCAATGAAAAATAAATAATATAATTAATAACAATATTAATCTTGTTACTCGTATATGCTATTATCTATTCACAAAGCATGTAATGCAATGGGATCACAACAATAAAAACAATTGAAGTTGTATTAGAACATTGACAATTAAATAGTTGGTAGCATGTGAAGTTAGTTGTTCATATTTTCGTGTCAGTGGGATTGTTTTCAATTTGATAAAAATATGTAACATAATTAACACATTAGAAAACTGCTAAATAAGAATCGCATACATATTTATAACTTGCTCACAACTAGTATTTTTGTATACTTTCAGCAGGAAATGCTTCAGTCGAGATCAGAAAAATATATAAACTATTGAAAAGCAGAGTGCGAATGAGTTAATAATGACAGGAAAAAAACCGGAAAAGTCCGGCCAGTGTAGTTGCTCAACGGATCAACAGTATGCAAATCCCTCTTTTGAACAGGATGTTAACAGTGCTGGTGGCGGTGTTGACAGTCTTGCGTCAACGTACAATAGTAGACGACCTAGTGGCAACTTTACGCAAACACTCGACAGTGGAACTGGAGGTATTGTCAATTCCAAGGATTGTACTACAGGCGACATCGGATGTTGTGCAATACATAGCAATTCAAATGTTACTACACATCGTAAGGGTCACAGGTATGTTACTTTTAGTTGTTTTTTACTCATTTTCTTCGTACTGCCATTTAACTCAGGGGATGGAAAATGCCGACTTTGATTTTAAACACAGAAATTTAAATAAATATATGTACAAATTCACAAGTTTACGAGTATAATTAAAATATATTACATCCATACAGGTACATACATATATACTAGAAATCGGTTAAATAAACTTTAAAAAAAATATTTTAAGATAATAAATTTTCAATTATTTCAAAGTTAAGGCAATGCGAAATTGATTAAAAACTTTTTCACTATTTGGAAATCATTTATACTCGTTTTAATTACGTAAAATATGGTAAGCGAATAGATATTTTCGACAACAAAAAAGTATAGCATTTAAAATTTTTTGTCAGATTCTATAGCATTTTGATACGGGTAAGGCCTCCTTAAGCACTTTATTGTGGTCACGTTTTTCTACTTAATTGTAGCTATTATTCTATGCAATACTCACAAAATGGTACCACAAAAGTCTTCCTATTCAGTAGGTACGAGATTAGGAAATATCGCAAAAATTAATGTTCTAAGCCAACCCTGGATGATCAGGGTTGAGAAGTTCGGCGATTAAAGCAAAACTCGGAAAAAATCACCAAAATAATTGTTTTAAGCATTTTTAACTTTTTAGTTGCGGAAAGGTATCGCACTAATTGCAAGTCTGTCTAAAAAATGAGTCATAATTCATAACAAATGGTGTAATGGCATACATTGAAAAGTTGCGATAACAACTATGATTTAATATCGGAATAGTTTGTGTATATTAACTGGGGGCAAATTACTGTATTCAATGTCGATCGGAATTCCCATTTAAATTTTATGGAACCTGATTACACTGCTCAGCAGCAAAATCCTCCTTTAAATAAAACTATGTAGACTATATGGATTTTGATGCGCCGAGTTCATATCCGTTTTAGGTTTTCTTCCATCAGGTCGGGATTATTTTTATAGGCGTGGCAAATTTTCCCCCTAAATTAGTCAGGTACGGAGACATATTTCACCTTAACTCAAAAACGAGTCATTCGATTTTTAGAAGTAAAACACCAAAAGATGCATTTATTTTAGACGAATATAATTTTTCTCTATCTCTTATCGTTTTGGAATTATTCAGAAATTAATGGAAAAAAAATGTTTTTCGTGCAAAATTCGTAATTTTTTTCAGTTTAAAAATGGAATTAAAAAAAATTAACACAAATATTTAACATTTTGCACATTTTTCTGAGAACTACATACATATCTTAAAAATAAAATAAGCCATAAACATCTGTTAAAAAATTTGGATTTTATTGTCAATTTACCGCAGGCACCCAATATTGTAATGCAACCAACCTTACATATGACGATAGCATTTCGTTAGGTGAGCAGGTAATGGAACTAAAGTACAACGGTATTTTGCGTTCCTCTTGGAATTAAAAATTATAAATAGTATTTTTCATTTACCTGTGATTTCAAATCGAGAACATTATGGTAAATTCTAGTATATATTGTAGCAGTATATATAGAAGTTGATGGACAATAAGTGAGTCAGTTTTAATTTGAATATCGTGCGGTGAAAATCGTCAACAGTAAATAGATCTTATAGTGTGCTTTGTTATTGTGTAAAGAAATAAAGCAATTAAAGAATCCGCAAACGCTTTCATATTACAAAATGTCAAGTATTTGTAATAAATCTCCAAATTTATTTTGTTATGTATGTGGCGATCTAACTTTAAGTTTTCGGCGGACAATAACTTCCCAGATTAAAGATGCTTATCACCGTTATTTTGGGTTTCCTATTGATGATAGAGATAAAAATTGAATGCCGAAAATTTGTTGTAATAGCTGTGCAAGGTCTTTAAGAGGTTTGTTAAAAGGAAGTCATGTCTTTGTCGTTTATGAAGCCAGCTATTTGGAGTGAACCACAAAATCATGAACATGATTGTTACTTTTGCCTGACTAAAACACGTGAGTTTACGAAAAAACCAAAAATAAAGTTGTATATCCAAATACTTCATGCGTCAAACGACCAGTTTACAAGTAAATATTTATCTCCATTACCTCCTACAAACGACGAAGAAGATGGGCTTTCTGCACCAACTCAATCCAGTTACGCCACCATGGGTGTTTCTTAGCATTCAATTGGAAGTCCAACGAGTAAACCTTATTTTCCGAATCAAACTGATCTCAATAACTTAGTTCGTGAATTAGGGCTCTCAAATAATAAGTCTGAGCTTCTTGCATCCAAATTAAAACAATGGAATTTGGTGCAAAAGGACGTGAAAGTCTCGTACTTTCGAAATAGAGAACAAGCTTTTTTGAGTTATTTCAGCAGAG
This sequence comes from Linnaemya tessellans, assembly GCA_951800035.1. Lineage (NCBI taxonomy): Eukaryota > Metazoa > Arthropoda > Insecta > Diptera > Tachinidae > Linnaemya > Linnaemya tessellans. Next base: position 42,998,488 of record OX637533.1, on the reverse strand, counting down.
AGGGAGATCTTGGTATTTTGTGATAATGCTGATGGACTTTTGCGACAACTGTGTTTCAGTGATAAATTCTGCCTCCTCTTCATATAAAGCTAGACCTAATGAAAAATTTTGTCAAGGCAATGAACAAGGACGGTGAAGGCTTTCTATACATTAAGAGAAAACTTCCTAGAATCAGCGATGCAAAAGGCATATTTGTAGGTCCACAATAAAGCTTATAAAGGAGGAGGTCTTTAGAACAAATTTTGCAGGAAAAAAATTTTTCCTCCATTAATTTCTGAATAATTCCAAAACAAAAAGAGATAGAGAAAAATTATGTTCGACTAAAATAAATGCAATTTTGTTACGCATCTTTTTGTTTTACTTTTAAAGCGTTTTCGAGTTAGGGTGAAATATGTCTCCGTACCTGACTAATTTAGGGGGAAAATTTGCCATGAATATAAAAAAAATCCCGACCTGATGGAAGAAAACCGAAAACGGATATGAAGTCGGTGCATCAAAATCCATATAGTCTAAATAATTTTATTTAAAGGAGAATAAAAAAATTATATTTTGCAGAGCAGTGTTATTTTACAAATTGCTGTTTAAAACTTTGAAAATAATCTTATAATTAACATAAAATCTTTTTTATTGATTAGCCTGGTTATAGCTTGGTGAAATATTTAATTTGTACCAAATAAGTCGCGGAAGTACTTCGGTACCAACTAGGTCGAAAATGCATCATAAAAAGTATAATTGTATCATGTTTCACATTCGTTATGTAACTATTCATAGTGTCAAGGCCGTGTAGTTAGTACTGTTATCCTGTTTATAGCCAAAACAAATCATGGAATTCAGAAAAATGGGCCTGAAGAAAATAATCAAACGGCAACACGATTATTAAATAAGAGTGTGTTACCATCGCACAGTGGTCGATTTGAAGTATTTAGGCGGCCAAGTCAAAATCTTAAATACGTAGTAGGCACAAAATATTGACGTCTCCGTATAGTAAACACTTCCGCGAATTAGCCCCCACCCTTTTTTTCAACAACCATACGTCACCGCGGTGCTCCGCTTCCGTGCAGTTTGATCGTCGACTTGATACGTATTTCTATTTGGGTGCCCAAATTATATCAAATTTCGCAATACGCATGTATGTTTATTTTAAGTTGTGTAGTGAAGTGAAAGTGAAAGTGATTCCCACAGCTCAAGTAAGGTTCTATTAAATAAATAATAGTTTTAACTTTTATTTTTAACTTTCGTTATATTTTTCGGTAGTTGAACATACTCTCTTTTTCACATAAAAAATTTTATTTTTTTAATTTCAAAAGCAATTTTGTTTTGGATCAGGATTCGTCCGGATCATATTTTTTTGTTTATTGAATACGTTACACATTCAGCTTTTCTATAAAAAAAACAAGATCCGCAGAATCCCGCTTATTCCTTAAAGACATCAGTTCAAAGTATTTTGTTAAAAAAATTTAAAAAACCATTTTTTTAGTTATGGAGATACCAAGTTCGTCGGGGGTGAAAATAGTGACCCGTAAATGTATGTTTGAGCAAATGCAACTACAAAATTTGCCAAGTATGGATGAGAAATTGGAGTTTTTAGAAAACCACTTGATGTTGTCTTGCGGAGACACTGTGGAAAGAAAAAAGAGCCTTAAGCATAAATTTTCCTACATCAAACACGAATTTAAACAGAGATGGCTAAAAGCTCATAAAGTTGAAGAAGTTTTTATGAAAAACAACCAGAAGTGGCTGGAAGGCACTTTTGAAATACCAGTGCATTCGCTCAATCAACCAGGTCGTCCGAGCAAATCATTTTCGGATTCGAGTGAACGAAGCAGGAGAAGAAAAACTGAGGAACTTCGATCAAATGTTGATGATGAAATGATTATACATGCCGCACAAGTCATATTGCAAACGAAGGGAAAAAGAAATGCCTCAAAAGTGCTCAAAGATATACGAAATTCACCAACAAAGGTTAGTAAATATAGAAAAGCCTATTCCAAGACCAAACAAATGGCATTACCCTTGTTACGGACTTTTGTTGAAAGCAAAACAAGAATGCTACCTGGAAGGAGTGTAATCAACCCTTAACGAAATTGAAAAAAAGTCACTAACCATCATTTATAAATGGGGGTGTGACGAGTCACAACAAGCACGGTACAAACAAAAATTCTCGGAAGACGCCGAATCCGATGCTAGTATATTTTTGAGTTCTTTTGTCCCACTTCAAATTATTTGTGGTAAAGAAAACAATAAAGTGTTGTGTCAAAACCCAACACCATCATCACCACGATTTTGCCGCCCCATCAGATTTCGGTATGTGAAAGAAACTACAGATGTAACAAACGAGGAAATAAGTTATGTGCAAAATGATATTAAGAACCTCACTCCTACAAAAGTAAATATTGATGGAAAAGAATTTGCTTATAATCACATTTTAAAGATGACCATGATTGATGGCAAAGTTTGCAATGCTGTAACCAACACGACCTCAACTAGCCGATGCTATATATGTGGCGCCACTTCCAAAGATTTCAATAATTTAAGCAAAAAGAACGAAATAAGTCCCGATGCTCTTGAGTTTGGCATTTCGGTATTGCACGCAAAAATACGTATTTTTGGCATATAAATTGCCCGTGAAGAAATATGGAAAGAAAAGGACCGAGAAAAGAGAAAGCATTAGAAGGAGAAAGGAAAAAAGAAATCCAAGAAAGATTCCGCTTAGAAACTGGGCTGTTGATGGACATGCCTAAAGCCAATTTTGGTAATACCAATGATGGCAATACGAGTAGAAGATTTTTTGAAAACACAGAATTAGCGGCAGACATAACAGGCATTAATCCACGAATTAATACTCAAATTTAAAATCTTATTAGAGGCGATTTCAAGTGGACACAAAATAAATACAACAAAATTCGAAGAATAGGCCTTCAACACCGCGCAAATGTATGTGGAATTATACGGATGGCATCCCATGACTCCAACAATGCATAAATTACTATTACATGGGGCGACCATCATAGATAATGCACTGTTGCCAATCGGCCAATTGTCGGAGGAGGCTGCAGAAGCACGAAATAAACATTTTCGGTCACACAGACAGAATTTTTCAAGGGAAGAATGCAACCGTGATATATATCAAATATTGCTTCTTAATTCAGATCCACTCGTAAGTAGTGAAAGATCGTTAAAGAAAACTTCACACAACATTTTTTCCAGTGAAGTTATAGAACTATTAGAACCTGCCGAGCCCCTATTAGAACCAGACAATCAAGTATTGAGCACGAAAAAGTCGAGATAGAAATATCTTTTAATAAGACAATTTAATGCATTTTTATTTATTTATGATTTATGAGAATAAAATGTGTTTTTATTATAAAATATATGTTTTTCTTATTTATTTTTTAAAATAAATAGATAGTTTTTTAATATACAGTCTTTCGAAGCCATTAACGTCCAAAAATATTTTTGGCCGCCTAAATATTTCAAATCGACCACTGTGCATCGGTTTGATACAGCTGTCATAATTACATTCAACTAAGCCACCCTTAAGTGGTGACAAAAAGTCTACATGAGTACTGATAATGAAAGTGTAGCGACTTTCGAAAGTAGCTGTTCTGCTCTGCTATGTAAGTTGAATAATTAAAAACTCATGTTAACTCTGGTTTGTACCTCGGAATACTTACCACGTCTTTTTAAATTTTAACAAATTTTCGACCAATTAGTTTATTAATCTTAATTGAATGTAATATAACAATAAGAATGTTCGTTAAAAATACTTCCATACATGTTTTAAATATTTACTGATTGATGCTCTGATCAAGTCTCGCCATATTTGTCACAGTGATATTATTCATTAGCAGATGAATGGAGAATTGAAAAATTAGTGCGAAAAGGATCAACCACTGTACGAACTGGCCAGTGGGCAAGGCTGTTTATGTGTACCCTAAAATGCAATAGATTTACTTTTTTCATAGCAAATTTCCACAATTTTAATGCGTTGTTGTGGCGTCACACGATGATTTGTCAAACGTTACTGAACAGAAATGTCACATTTGGACATTATCATTTGTTAAACCATACTTATCGATATCAATTGTTCCCATGCGCACGGTATAAGTGAGAACTGGATTACTATACGGAATGTGTTGTATTATTATGTACGTGTACCTTAATTTAATAAAATTTTAAATCACTAGTCACATGCAAAATGTTTGTAAAATTGTAGGTATGGTCCAACTAAAAAACAACCCATTGGAGCGATACGGTCAGCTCTGTAGTATAATATTATTGTGGAATTTTACTGAATGGCTGTATTACTTAGTTATATAGCTTTTTGTTAGCCTCGTATTTGTATATATTGAAAAATTAAACTAATTAGGAGCTTAGAGAATTATTTGTATTGTGTAAACAGTGAAGGTACGTTCACACTTATCAAATATTTGCCCAAAAAATCGGATCCTTAAATTCTAATGAAAAACCTTTTATTTCAAACACGTTTTTTTATTTAGAGTTAAACAGCTTAAAATATATTGCATTCCATGACACTGTCTATTACTTACATATGTATGAAAATGCTTTACTTAATAAATACGTATCTGAATCAAAATATATTTCATTAGTATTTAGTGGTTACGCTTTTTTGACAAATATTTGATAGGTGTGAACGTAGCTTTAGTTTTGTTGCTTGCTAATGACTCTAGCGGGTGTTCTTTTTTATCTCCGTTTACACAAGACAGTTTCTACATTCAGTTTGGAACTTACCTAATTTTCCACATGAGAAATTAGTAGAGTGAGAAAATGCTTTCATCAATATTCGCAGCTTGTGTTCTTTAAGGTAAATTATTTGCAACAAGTAAGTTTATAAATAAATTTATTTATTTCTTGAAATGAAGAAATTGTGTACATTATCTAAGAAGAAAATAAAAAAATACTACAGAAAAAAACTAAAGCATAAATTATTTAGCCTTTTGAACAAAACAAAAAAAAAAATTCAATTACCTTTTCACACCATTCCATAAAAATTTCATTTGTTACCCTTCCAATCTCGTAAATGTAAAAATGTTTTTATGTCGTAATGTCCAAATCTTCGAGATGGCAGCACTGTTTGATCTGGGAATCGATTTGATAATATATTGTATTTGTGGTCAGTTCTATTTCTCACTTAATAATAAATAGACTAACTCCACGATCAATGCTTGGAATCATGATTTTATCAGAATAATTTTTTCGTTCAGCAATGAAATTCACTTTTTGTTGAAGCCGAAGTACTTTTTTATTTTGACAAATTCAACCTGCGAAGAGATGTATTTGCCTGCGAAACACTCATAATCTGGTATCTTCCGAACTAAAGACCTTCTGACTGACATGCTAGCTATTACGTCTTTTAGGCCGCCGGGTTTATAAGTGTAAATGTTGGGCAAAATTTACAAATTTTCAGTAGAGGCAAAACACTGAAAATTTTTTATACTACTTTATATTACAGACACGGATACAATTGTGTATTTTTTTGGCGGAAGAATACAGATATTGATGTAGATTTTTACAGTGGGTAGATATGACCACTGTACATCTATTTCTGGCAAAAAGTGAAAATTGAAAAATTTCGAGATTACCCTCTTTTTACTGAAGATCTCATTATATCACCCTTCTCTGTCGCTACACTAGTTAAAATTGAATGCCGAAGTGAAGAAATTTTCTGGTTTCTCATCTTTCTTTGTCTATCTTATCGCCTCCTTTCATAGAATGCCGATCCAAGTATGGAAAATGTCATATACCACCTATTCCACTATAGTTATGCAGCGCAGGGGTCCACAATGCTGAATGGGTAGCAAAAGGTTCGGTACTATTAGAAACGGCATATCTAGCATTATCTTTATATGTCTAAAGATAGTTGACGTAATATTATTGCGTGTGAGGTTGCTAGTAAAATATGACTTTGTTACCAGGATGAGCAGCAAAGCAGTTAATAAATGGAAACTTTAGGTACATCTGCAGGCTTGTCCAAGCGTGACAGGATAATGGCCGATTGAGAGACATGCTGGATTGGTAGGACTGTCAGATAATGAATTCTGCCGTACTTGCTTAAAGAAAGCAGGGAAGATGTAGTTTTGCAGTGTTTTGTTTCAAGTGGTCAGCCGTGAAACTTTCGACACACACATTTTTAGGCAAGCGTAAATGAACTGATGAAATACCTCAATTCGACGGGGTCGATCTGGTGCAAATTATAGGACCCGAGTACTTGGATTCGGTCCTGCAAAGGTTGACGTCGATCATCGATGAGTCTATTGGTCTCTCAAACAGGTGGTGCTATTCTGTAATGCGACGCGAAAACTGAACGAATTCGTATCCTATTTACATTGAAATGCGAAAGTAATTCTTTTCGCAGCAGATTACAGAGTAACCCCCAGAAAACATTCATATTCTACCTGAATGTCTATACGTAGGCTAAATACTAATTAATATTTTGTATGATATTTTTCAGTTGATTTACTCGAAGAAATATTGGCTAAACGAATAATTTCAAGTAATGATCATGTTAATTGCCCTATAAAAGATTGCAATTTACACCTATTAGACAGTTTTCTTTGGGGATTTTTCAACACCGAAACACTATACACGATTGCTCACTCGAAACCATAGCTGTTAAGTAATGATTACTAATCATAACAATTAGTAATTAGATTTTTTTTTTGAACGATTATATTACGATTATTTTCAGATTCGCACGATTACTAATTGATTACGATTACAGATAATAGAAAAATAATCAAGGTTTTAAATTATGTATGAATTTTTATTAGTCGAACTTTCTTATGTAAATTGTTAATTTTATCAACGGGCTTAAGTTCGAATCTTCAAGACGGCAAACCATTTTTTATTATTTTATTAATAAATGAATTTGTTCAAATTCTATTTTTATTAATTTATATTAAGATTGGAATATTAAGAATATTTTTCAATAATCATCAAACCAGCAGAACGGATCAGTACTGATTTTGAGGCCGCTACGCCATCTCATCAGCGTTCTTTGTTCAATTTTTCCACTTTTGCAAGTGGTGCTAGTTAGTAGGAATATCAACTATTTAACCAATATTTTAACGAAAATTGAATATGAGAAGTTATCACATTCATATTTTTAAGTTATTACATTTTTGGTTAGTACGAAATTCCCCAACCCTGACGATTAATATCCCCAATATTCCATGTATCTCTTTCGCTTTTTCCAGAGCCATCGGCTGCTGATAACTAAAGCTTCTTTGTTATTTATGTTCAAGTAATTGAATTTAGTTGTCAATTTACAACAGGGATTTCCATTTCTTTGCACAATTGTGTACACCACTACTAACACATATTTTTATACTCTTCAATTCAGTCGTCGATGTGACTTCGACAAGTGTACATGTCTAGCGGATGCTATATTATTTTGTTTTAGCTTACACTTAAAAAATATTGTGCATACCACTACAAATACATATTTTTGTTTCAGGTTAACAGAAAAAACTTTATGATGGCACTTAAAAAATATTGTGCGATCAAAAACGCTTTTGGTAACATCCAATGCCTTATATGCTACGCAACATTTAAGGAAGGAACGGAATATGTTATTAAACGGCATTGCGATCGTTTTCAAAAAACATAAATAATTTAAATGATAAGGAAAGAGAAGACCTGTTTTATAAAAATAAAACAATTTTTTTAGAAAAATTGAAAAAATGGTTATTAGAAGAAGAAATTTATGAACCAAAATCAGATTGGGATGGCGAGTTCTATCCTGAACTAAAAAAAATTCATTTAAGTGCCTCTCTTTATTCGGCACTACTTAGGTTAGGTTAGGTTAGGTTAAAAAGGGCTGCCCGCAGTAAGCGAGAAAAACACTCGGAGGCCATCAAAAGGCCCATTGTGATGCCCAAGAGGACTATACCCTACACACTCTTCTCAAGACGAAGTGGTGGTTCCTGAGAACCATCCAGAACTTCTCACAAAGCCCGCCAGGGCAGCCAGCGGTGCATCCCTGAGGCAATCAAGATCCCGCAGGAAACGAGAGCCTAGATGTCTAAGCCTACGCTCCTGCAGGGCCGGACAGTCACAAAGGAAATGCTGTACTGACTCCTCCTCCTCCTCATCGAAGCAGCTCCTGCAGCGGCCATCATGGGGAAAGCCCAAACGCTCCGACATGTGCCCAATTGCACAGTGCCCCGTCAAGACCCCTACCAGGAGTGCCAGCGGCTGTTTCCCAAAAAACAGAAGTTGCCTAGTCCTAGCTTTGCTAAGCGAGGGCCATAGAGTTTTGGAGACCCTACAGGTGGTAATACTTGACCACCTGTTTGTCACCTCCCTCCTTGCCCACCTCTGAAATCTGCCCAGCAGCTCAGCTGAGGGAATGTCAATGTCCCTACGCGATACTGCTTCATCCAAGGCCGAACCCGCTCTCGCGCATTCGTCCGCCATCTCATTCCCCTGAATGCCTTCATGCCCTGGAACCCAAACCACATTGACATCATGCCCCCTAAGTCTGGCCAGAGATTGAATGCATGCCAGTACACATCTCGACTTTATAATCTCCGAACCCAGGGCTCTAATTGCTGCCAGACTATCTACACAGATGTCAATAGTTCTTGCCTCCAAATTGAGCCCATCAATCCTTAATGCTGCCTCGGTAATGGCATAAATCTCTGCTTGGAAAACTGTCGAGGTATCGGGTAGCCTGAGCGATACCGAAAGGCCGAGACCCTCGGAAAATACCCCCGAACCAGTGCCAGTGTCCATCTTCGAGCCGTCCGTAAAAACCAAAGTTGCATTACTACGAGTCGCAGAGTTTTCCTTCCAGTCCTTCCTCTCCGGGAATGCGACTGAGAAGGATTTGTCGAAGCACATGACCGGAGTCATATAATCAGTCCGTCCCCCCAGGACCTGCCCTCCTACCTTTTGTAGGATAATGCCATGTCCCGTACGATCATGCCTGAAACTGCCCGACTCCATGAGCCTGAGGGCAGATCTGGCAGATATGTACTTGATGTATATATCAAGGGGAGCCAAATCAAGCATTGTCTCTAGACTGGCCTGAGGGGCCGACCTCATTGCGCCAGTCACAGCAAGACATGCTAGCCTCTGTACCTTGCCCAGTATAGAGAGATATGTCCTCTTGTCCACAGCCCTCCACCAAACAAGTGATCCATAAGTAAGAATGGGTCTGATCACCGCCGTATACATCCAGTGAAGGATGTACGGTTTCAACCCCCATCTCCTCCCTGAAACTCTCTTGCATGCGTAAAACGCACATAGAGCCCTCCTCGTTCTATCCTCCACATTTCGTCTCCACGATAGTTTAGAGTCTAGAATAATGCCGAGGTACTTGGCTTCCCTCGAGAGTCCCAAGCTCATGCCACCAAGGCATGGTGGCCTAAAAGCCGGGATCTTATATCTCTTGGTAAAAAGTACCAGTACAGTCTTCGAAGGGTTTATGCCTAGACCGTTCCCCTTGGCCCAGTCCAGTAGTTCGTTCAGCGCCGATTCCATGAGTTCACTTATCGTAGGCAAATATTTACCCCTTATAAGGAGCACAACGTCATCAGCATAAGCAACTACCTTGGTGCCACCTGCGTTCAACCTGAAAAGGATGCTGTTCAGGACAAGGTTCCATAGGAGCGGAGACAGAACTCCCCCCTGCGGAGTGCCCCTTGTTACAGCCTTCCTCCTCGTACTCATGCCCAAACTGGATACTATGGATCTGCTCCTAAGCATGTTCCCTGCCCAGTCCGTAATTAACTGGTCCGCACCGATCTCTCTGAGCGCCCCAGTTATCGAGGATATGTTCAGATTGTTAAAAGCGCCCTCTATGTCTAGGAAGGATGCCATAACAAAATCCTTCTTGTCAAGGGAATCTTCTATAGTGCCGACAACATCATGCAGCGCCGTCTCCACCGACCTACCCTTCTGGTAGGCATGCTGTGCACCGCAGAAATTCTCTGGCGAGAGAAGTTCCCTGACATACAAATCAACCAGTCTCTCCAGTGTTTTCAATAGAAAAGATGACAGACTGATTGGTCTGTAATCTTTAGCGGTACCGTGGTTTATCCTACCCGCTTTTGGAATAAATACCACAGTAACCTCCCTCCACTCCATAGGAATGTACCCGTAAACGAGACTTCCCCTAAAAATGGTTAGCAGCCATGGTAACTACTTACCTATGCAAACAAATTTTTTCGGATTTAAAATTTATTTGTTCCAAGCAACGTAATAAATTAAGTTCATCCCATTTGAAAAGCATTCTACTATTACGGAACTGCCATAAAAGTATAAATTTAGAAGATTTTATTTTATAAGTAGTATAACACAAGGGAAGAAAATTAAACATTTTTTGTGTTGATAGAAAATTTGTAGCAGTTCTTTACCAATTCAATGTCGCTGATTTTAAAACTGCACTTTTTTTTCTATCAGCTGTGATTTGCGTGCAATATTTACTTTTTATGAATTTTTAAAACATAAAATTCTTTAAAAAAAGTGCAGTTTTAAAATCAGCGACATTGAATTGGTAAAGAATTGCAAAAAATTTTTTATCAACACAAAAAATTTTTAATTTTGTACCTTTGTGTTATACAACTTATAAAATATATTACTAACATTTTATTTCGGCTGTAAATGAATGTATTCTCTAAATTTTTTTACTCTCTGGTACTCACTACTACACAACCAAAAATTTTTTGGAAATCCCTGATTTACAATGAACAAGTGCGCGTGCCCCCACAATGATTTAAATTATGTATGCATATTTATTAGTCGAACTTTCTTATGAAAATTGTTAATTTTATCAACGGGCTTAAGTTCGAATCTGCAAGACTGCAAACCATTTTTTATTATTGTATTAATAAATGAATTTGTTCAAATTCTATTTTTATTAATTTATATTAAGATTGGAATATTAAGAATATTTTTCATAATCATCAAACCAGCAGAACTTATCAGTACTGGTTTCGAGGCCGCTACGCCATCTCATCAGCGTTCTTTGTTCAATTTTTCCACTTTTGCAAGTGGTGCTAGTTAGTAGGAATATCAACTATTTAACCAATATTTTAACGAAAATTGAATATGAGAAGTTATCACATTCATATTTTTAAGTTATTACATTTTTGGTTAGTACGAAATTCCCCAACCCTGACGATTAATATTCCCAATATTCCATGTATCTCTCTCAAAAATGGCACATTGACGGTGCCCACCACTGATGTATTGGTAAATTGTGTATGTGTTGAGCTTGCGAGCTACCCACCAAACAAAAAGCCAAGTGTTTGAAAGATAATGGTGCATTATATATTTATACATAAGTACCAATTATTTCTAAGTTGAAAAAAAACCTTGATTACGTAAAATTGTTAATTAAAAATAAAACTTTTTCTAAGTAAACAGTCAAATGAAAAAAATTTAAAAAGATAGGACAATAATTTGTTATGTTTTCCATTCAAGAAAAAATAAATAAATAAAAGAATGGTTGCTTGCTGAAGTTGAATATTCGCAAAAAAACGCGGTTGGTTGTATCAAACATAATAAGCTTTGATATTTGTCGGCATGGAAGATCATTTTCTTATGGCAAACATATTCAAATTATTTTTGGTAAGATTTTACACAGACTAATTAATAAGATAAGGTGTATTACTATATTAGGAGAATTAGCACAGTCCGTTATTAGAGAAAAATTGTATAAAAGGCATTGTATGTTATCGAAAAGATTGTTTCTGACAAAATATTTTTCGCATATCATCATGACTGAAATTGTTTGCTGGACAAATATTCTGGAAAAAAGTATAAAAAATGCGTAAGCATCCGCCTGATATTCATTTGTTGCTGTCTCATCGACGACTAAATTAAAGAGGGTAAGAATACGTGTGAATGATCTCAGCACAATTGTGCTATAAAACGCCCGTATCTGCAATACTTTGACGATGCCCACCACTGCACAGAGAAAACAAAATTCGTTACATGCCGCATGTAGAAAGGGCAATCCTAAACGAATCGTATTTCGCCGTTTTAAATGCCACACGTTAAATGTAGAAAGCAGAAATTTACACGTTACATGTAGAAAAACTGCACGCCACATATAGAAAGGAAAAAATAAACGCGGCATGTAGAAAAGCTTTATGCTGCGTAAGCAAAGGCAAAGTCTGCATGGGATGAGAAAATCAGGTCGTTCCCATATAAGTTCTACATTTTTCAAACAGCAACTTGAATACTACACGAAAGCTGTAGGTTTTCAACATTAACATTTGTATATTGAATAACTACATGCCCGTGTGGAAATTCTTAACGAAAATATAGCTCCAAATCAGTACAAAATTCTAATATTTTTCATTTACAAACCTGGGGGTCAATTCTGGTTCTGTAAAAACGTGAAATGAAAAAAAAATTTTCATTTTCGTTTTCATAACAACTTTTCATAACACTTTTCACATTTACACAAAATGCGATTCCCGTTCATGTTATCAAAAACTGTTTCATTCCAGTTGTATCCATGAAAATACTGTAACCATGATATATAACTTCCAATGTCACTTACAGAGGGCGAAGTTTAAAAGTTTCGAGTGCGACGTTAGGCCGCATACACAATTTTGTAATTTCTTGAGCCGCCGCCTTAATGTTCATCTACAGTTGGTTGAGTTTTTGAATATGTTAAAAATTTTGTGTCTAACTTAGTTATTATTAAACAAATATTAGCACAAATATATAAAACACTAAGTATAATTGCAACTATCTAGTATTAATACATTGCAAAGGGAAGCTATTTTCATACACATATTTAACAATAAAACATATGTAACCATTGTTACAAACGCGCGTACATATAAAAATATATATATATATATATATATGTATACATATATATATGTATATATATATATATATATATATATATATATATATATATATATATATATATATATCTATATATATATATATATATATATATATATATATATATATATATATATTTATATATGTATGTGTGCGTGTACATGAGTGTGTGCACATGTATATGATATGCACATATATGTATATATATATATATATATATATATACATATATATATATATATATATATATATATATAAATATATGTATATATATATATATATATATATATATATATATGTATATATATATATATATATATATATATGTATATATATATATATATGTATATATATATATATATATATATATATATATAAATATATGTGCATATATATACATGTGCACACTCTCATGTACACACACACATACATACATGAATATATATATATATATATACATGTATATATATATATATATATATATATATATATATATATATACATGTATATATATATATATATATATATATATATATATATACATATATGTGCATATTATATACATGTGCACACACTCATGTAAATATATATGTGTAAATATATATATATATATATATATATATATATATATATATATACATGTATATATATATATGTGTGTGTTTGTACGGCAATTAGTTTAGGTAAGCTGCCGCTAAATAATTGTTAGTAACCGCCGATGCTAACTTAACCTCTAGTCCGGGTTCTGAGTAATTGTCAAATGAAAAAAATAAAAACAAACTCGCACGCATTAATGAATAAAAATAAAAAAATTATATCCACTTCTTTCAGAACAACTGTACAAAAAATAATAATAAAGATTATATAGTAAATAAAAAGTTAATGGTAATTTATATACATATACACATTCGTATATATATATATATATATATATATATATATATATATCTATATATATATATATATATATATATATATATATATATATATATATATATATCTATATATATATATATATATATATATATATATATCTATATATATATATATATATATATATATATATATATATATATATACAGTGCTAGCTCGCTTATCCGAATTAATGATTGCAGACCCTGATTCGGATTAACGAGAAATTCGGATTACTGGATGTGCTGTTTTTATGTATTATAATTCACTATATTCGAAACTAAAACACATGCCAAGATTTCAAAACAAATTTATTTTATTTTTATTACTTAACAAACAATAAAATAATTTTTTTTTAATATGTATGTATATACATTTTCTTAATGCACATAATTTGTGATGTAGGTTTGCTTCTCTTTCATTGCACATGCTTCCAAAGCCTTGTTTCGCAATTCTTTTAGCATCAATATATGTTGTGTTTGCATACCTCGTTCCTTTGCCCAATCTATTGAAGTATTTAAGGCCTGTACAGCTTCACGATTTTTAACGTGTTTCGTAATTATGGGCTCTGATTCTTCATTTTCTGGTTCCGACTCTGAACTACTACAGGAATTACTGCCAGAGTTGATAATCCAGCTAAGAATTTCATCTTCAGAAAATTGCACGTCATTATTGCGGTGAAATAAATTGGTTATTGTGCGAAATTCTTCTGTTTCTTCAACACAATTATTCTCAGCCATTTCTTGTTGTAATAGTGATAGTGGAATGCTATCCTCTGCAGCCCACCTTTGAGAATGAATATGCTTCCAACAAGACTTTATAGAAGAATTGGCCACTCTGTCCCAAGACCGTTTAAGCAATTCACAAGCGTCCTTTAAACTGAATTGTTTCAAAAAAATGTCTGTGTTGTCCGCTTCAGAGCTTACCAATTCACACAAGAGGTCTTTTTTGTAAAACAGCTTTGTAAGTCGTATCGCGTTTTGATCCATGGGTTGGATAATACTTGTACAATTTGGGGGTAAAAACATAGTTTTATATTGCCCACATTCAGATACCAGCGGCTCTCCATGACATTTTGCATTATCCAGTAACAATAAAGCTTTTTTGGGCAAATTATTTTTAGTTTGATAGTCTTTTATCTGTGGAATAAAAGATTTAAAAAACCATTCTGTAAAAATATGTGTTGTCATCCATGCATTCTTCGATGCGTAATATTCAACAATATGTTGTTTTTTAAACGAGCGTGGGTTTTTTGATTTCCCAACCACAGCAATGTTTAGCTTGTGAGTTCCAGATTTATTAGCACAGCACAAGAAGGTGATTCTCTCTTTACTCATTTTTGTACCCGGAGCGGACTTTTCTTTACAATGAACTAAAGTTTTGTCTGGAAACATTTTCCAAAAAAGTCCAGATTCATCAGCGTTGTAAATTTGGTCGTCACTCAGATTTTCAGTCTCGATAACATCAAAGAGCTTATTTTGAAAATCAGGTACAAGATCAGGTCTAGCAGATAAGGATTCGCCGCATATTTTTAAAGTTCGCACAGAAAATCGCTTCTTAAAATTTTGCAACCATCCATCACTAGCCTTGATTGATTTGGATACATTTTTTGAAAAAGCGATTTAGCTTTTTGTCGTAAAATTTCTGATGAAATGTTTTGATGCCGTGACCGCTTCTCTTCAAACCAAGCATATAACTTCAGCTCAAGTTCTTCATTCTCTCCCGATTTAAGTGTCTTGCGCTGTTTTAAAAGTTTGCCATCAGAATTTTCAGCAAATCTAATAAAAGAATAAATATTAATGTACATTAAGTTTCGCAGAATACATTTTTACGCAGGTTTTTTACCTTTTAATATTTTCAGCATTTATTTTAATGTCACAAATTGTTGAAGCTCCTACACCAAATTTCGTTGCTAACATTTTTCCTGATTGTCCGCGATTTACTTCTTCTGTAATTTTGAGCTTATCAGCTAATGACAGCGTTTTATGTGCACGTTTTTTTGCCATATTTAAATTAATGTTTTCGTGACTAATACCATTCAACAACTAAATTATTTCCAACAAGATGTACACATAAATAAATATTTACACACAAGCCTCTGCACCTCAATGTCCCGTTAGTTTTCAAATTTCACACTTGGTTTGTAAAAAAACAGACACAATAATAAAAAAGCAGAAAATTAAAAATTCGGTTTAGCGAGCTTGTAATCAATGCGGACTATAGAGTATGTAATACGTCATAAATTCAATTCGGATTACTGGATAATTCGGATTACACGACTTCGGACTAGCGAGCTAGCACTGTATATACATATATATATATATATATATATATATATATATATATATATATGTATATATATATATATATATATGTATATATATATATATGTATATATATATATATATATATATATATATATATATACATATATATATATAATGCATATACATATAAAAAAATAGAAAAGTTAATGAAAAGCATTAAAAGTTAAATGAAAAATATTAAAAGTTGAATGAAAAGTATTAATAGTTGAATTAACTTTTTTAAAAGTATTTCCATAAACTGTTGCGCGTTTTCCTCTTGGAACCTTCTCCATTGTTATCACGATAATAAATGAAGTGAACAATTTTTTTTCATATGAAAACTTTTTGACAGTTGTTTACACAGTTGCATTGAACCAGAATCACCATTGATGTGCAAATATGAAAAAAAATCGTTTCATTCCGCCTGTTTTTTACATTATGAAAACACATTATTGTCCTTACGTTTTTTCATAGTACGCGAATCAGAATTACTATGAAAAGCTGAAAAAACTTTTCATTTCACGTTTTCACAGAACCAGAATCGACCCCCTGCTCTCGACACGTAACATGTAGTTTTTATACATGCCGCATTTACCTTTTCCATTTCCATAGTGTAGGGTAAATAGATGCTTTTTTAATTTGCTGCTCTACTCATTCAACGTCACAAGTGGAAAAACAAAATGAAAAATAAACAAATTAGCTGTTCTAACAACATCTCACAGTCCAACCTAAATTACGACGCAAAGCGCAGCTTTTATGCTGATATGACTAACCTAAATGAGAGCTTCAACGTTCCGCCATAATCAGTAATGTTTACTCAATTTTATTAATAAAAACCTAAAAGTAGATAAAGTTACATCACTTGACACTTCAACAAAATAAACAAGAGTGCCTTTGCAACAAACTTCACCTCTTTGCGCGCAGTCAAAATTAAATTTTCCAATTGCAAAGCGTTGATGCCACGTTATTTCGGTTGTTCTCATACATTTTGTATGGGCAGTTTGCGCTTTCCTTCTGAAACGGTATTTCGGTGTAGCAAAATGTATTGTAGTGACTGCTTGTAATCGTTGAGTGCGTCGTACACGAAAGGTTTTTGGTTAAAAGAAATTTATCGAAAATTGGATATTTTGGAAAAAAACCCATGCAAATGAAAAGAAAATTAATAACAGCAATTCAGAAAACCCACCAGATGAAACACTGAAACAATTAAAACAGGAGTTGACTGGCCCATTTCAAAGTGGGATGACCAATTAGACCGATGGGCTCGAACAATCTTTCTAAAACAGCGTGATTTGAAAAAGTTCAACAACGCAGAATTCCTCAATGAGTGGCCGCTTTTAAAAGATGGTAGGGCGAAGGATTTGGTAAATCATAATGATTTCAATTTAATGTATCTCTTTTAATTTCATTTTATTTAGATCACAATAGATTTCAACATTCTTCATCCACCGAAGGGAAACAACCTCTTTGAAAAGTGGTATGACTTTAGAGATACCGTGGTGAGCTACTCCTCCAAAAACCTTAATCGACGTTGCAAGGAAGCCTCGAAGGATGCGCTGGACTCATCAGACATAAGTAATTTAAACAAGCTTTATAAACTGATTTCCTTCTGATGTTGATATGATTTTTTTTATTATTTTACAGATTGCCTCAATAAAACGTTGCTGCAATTAATTAACTGCGTAGTACCATCAAAGGGAATCGGTGGAAAACAACACTCTTTGCTGGATGCCGAAGAATTTCTTATACTAGATATAGTGAGCATAAACAACTTAGATATTGGAGTAGTTACAAAAAAATGTCTAAGCCTCAAGTTAACCCTTCAACTGAAATAAAAGTACTTTTCTGCGCATGATGGAACTCTGACGTCACTCAACATGTGTTCTGATTGGCTAAGAAAATTCAGTTGGAGAACTATTATGTTATTGTAAAAACAGGACAGTGGGGCAAATTGCGATTTTTCAAATTAAATTTGTTTGATAATAAACAATTTTAAAAATTATTTTACCTTCCACTTTTTTTAATTTAAATTGTTCATTTATAGTTATTTTATATAAATATTGAACCCAAGTGCTAATTATTTTTCTTTTTTCCCCATTAAAAAAATTTTTTTCCTTGCAAAATATCAGCCATAACTTCCTTTGAGCTTCATCTCTTGGATAACTATAAAATGACACAGCGTTTTGAAACCCAAAAAAATTTTGATAACAATATTACAGTTTAACACAATTATTTCTCACTTGTTTTTTTTGCTGTTACTTTGTTTGCAATTGCCCACTGCACATTTCATGCTTGCTCTTTTTGTTCTCTTTTCTCTTTAATTTAGGTTTTTTGTTTACAGTTTATGAGCCTTAAAAATCAAGTTTTAATAAGTTTATTACACATTAAGTTATTTAATAATTATTTTAATATATTTATTTTAAAATACAACACAATTTATTATAAAATGTAACACAAAACTTGCACTTTCATAAATCCGATTTCATTTGCTTGTTGGAAATCTCTCTGAGTAAATTGGAAATCTCTCTGAGTAAATTGTGTGAAGAGTTGCCAAATATAGCATAAAATGTTAATTTTGTACGAGAAAGTATTAGTTTTGGATATAATAAACAATTTCTTCGAGGGAACAAATACGTCATCAAACGGTAAATCATGCGCAAGGCGTAATCTACATTTTATCATTCTTGATACATTTAAGGGTTGTGGCCCGATCATTAAAAAATTTAAGAATGCTGATAATTTCAGGCCATAATCGCGGCATGTAGAAAAGCTACATACCATATGTAGAAATGTCAGAAGCAAATACGGCATGCAAAAAAGCTACATTCCATATGTAGAAATGAGAAAAGTAAACGGGACATATAGAAAAGCTACATGCCACAGGTAGGAAAGAGAAAATCAAACGGTCATGCAGAAAAGATACATGCGACATATAGAAATGAGAAAAACAAACGCGGCGTATTGAAACGCTTTGGTGGCTCTTCAGATTCAGGAAAATTAATAATAATTGCTTTGTATGGGGGACGGCCGTTTCGGCATATCAAATTTAAAGAGCCTCACTATTTTATGGGACGGCCGTTTCGGCATATCAAATTTAAAGAGCCTGACTATTTTAGTTTTGCAAATATATACAAAATTAATTAATAATAGTGCAGATATATTGAAATTAAAAATAGCTTTGCATGGGAACAACCCTTTCCCCACAAAAGTTAATGAAATAAATTAAATTATTAAAATCTCTCAATCGTCAGTAAGAAAAATCCAAAATTTCAACACAATCGGTCTAAGCATTCGGCTTCCTATAAAGATCAAACAAACTCCCTACAGCGTCACCTGTTGAGAACTTTTTACTAAATCCCGCAGAAGGAAGTATCCAATTTGGTCCAGCCTTATTAAATTAAGACATCGAACAAACCGTCCGAAACAAGCCCCTGTTAGTTAGTGAGCTTATGCTTTAGTACCACCTGTTATCTATTTTGACTTCCTATTCTTCTATTATTATTTCTCCTGTTAGAGCGTCCTGTAGTAATCTTCCTCTTCCCCCTTTTAGTAGTTTATTATTTATTAAATGACGTTTTCAAGTATTGCAAAAATATGTAGATTTCTATGGTATGTATATGAGTTTTAAATTAATTGTAAATTTTATTTTATTTACGTCACAAAGATATTTTTTTTAGGTGTAGGACCAGCACGCATTAATTGTTAATTTTATCATTAACTATGTAGCTGTACCCTGAGCGCGTCGCTTATTCAATTCATTTTTAGTCATTTGATTGATGTTCTTTTTGAAAAAATTGTGACATTGCAGTGTTTTATTTAAATTCGATATATGTATATATTAAGTGAATCGGGATATATGTATGTATAATATATCTTGTGTTTCCATCTGGTGCGTAAACGAATAAATCAGAAGGTTTTCCGAAGCATGAGCAGGCCATATGTGTATACACATATATACATATATATATATATATATATATATATATAATATATATACATATGTATATATATATATATATATATATATGTATATATATGTATATATATATATATATATATATATATATATATATATATATATATATATATATATATATACAGTAGCCGCTCGGTTATATGCGCATCGAGAATAGTGAACATCCAGAATAGTGAACAACAAAATTTAAACACATGGGGTTCTAAAGAGTGAACACAGCCTATCTCTATTACGTGAACATCTTCCAACCGTTAATTTTTTTTAAATGTTTGTCTTATTGGAAGTATGTTCTTCCCCGAAATAAGTGAAAAACCTCAAACTGTTGATTTTGTTAATGTTTTGAGTGTTGAGTTGTTGAGTGATTATCTTACATATTAAAAATCGGTTCTTCCCCGATATAAACGTGTGCGTACGAATACAAAAAAGCTTTTTGAAGTCTTTAGTGTTCGTTACATAGTGCACCGAAGATGAAGCGCAAGGTGTTAACGTTATCTGATAAAAGTAACATTTTGGATAAAGGTGCAAGCGTTACTTCTCTTGCACACAGATTTGAAGTGGCCAAGTCAACAATTTGTGCTATTAAGAAAAATAAAAATCCGATTTTGGAAGTGACTGCAAAAAGTAAAGAAAAAATTAAAAGGAGAACATTGAGAGAAGCTGAAATGTCGTTGGAGGAGGCGAAGCTATATCATTGGTTCAATCAACAGAAGCAAAATATTTAAACGACCAATTGAAAGAAAAAAAATCAATGAGTGTTCGAACTCACGGGCAATGTGTTAACACCTTTTTGTTTATTTATTTTATATTAAACCCACAAAAACAAAGAGAATGCAAAGCAACAAACAAATGTACATACATACATTGTTATGTTTGTACATAAGCTACATACGTTGCTGCCTTGCTATCTCATTTTTATATATGTACGTATAAACACGTCACTATTCTCTTTGCTATGCATAAGACGAAACCGAGCCAAGCAACAACAACAAACAAACAAAGTCTTACAGACTTACACTTACACTTGCGTATGTATTGAAACTGATAGTTTACTGCCCTAGAGGCGCGCGTATAGATGTTAACACATCAAAAAAGTTCTATTACTACAAGTGATGGGTGGCTGCAGAAATTTAAGCGATGATTCGGTATACGGTTTTTATAGATATCCGGTGAAAAATTATCGTCCGGAGTTTGTAGAACCTTTTAAAAAAGAACTCCATTCTTTAATAGTAGAACACAATTTAATGCATGATGAAATTTACAAAGCGGACGAAACTGCCTTATTTTGGAAACTGCTTCCAGACAAAACATACGTTTTAAGAAGTGAAAAAAGTGCACCTAGAAGAAAAACCGACAAAGCACGTCTTACATTCCTGTCCTGTACAAATGCTTCTGGTGATAGGGAAGGCAAAACGGAGGCAATCGAAACATTCAATAAAGTTATTGCTTGGAGTGAAAATATTTTATCTGATATTAATGATATTTTGGTATTGCGCAAATGCAGGGACAAGGCAAAATCTCTTGAAGCAAAAAATATACAAAAAACCCATTTTCGGCCACTGTTCGCAAGTGCGAACAGTAAAATTACTCATTCTTATTGCCAAGTTCGAAAGCTTTATGCATTTATTTTTTAAAACTTAGAGATTCTATTATGTAATATGTAGTCTAGGTTTTAGTTAACCGTAAAAATAATTTGTAAAATTTATCTCATATTTTAAGTGAAAGAATATTTCGTGGGACGCTATTTCAGAGGATTTTTTTAGAATTAAAAATATATATTATTTGTTCAAATATGTTATATATTATTATATGGTACTTATGTAGTCAATTCAAATGACCATATAATATAAAAAAACTTAACTGTACCTGTTCGCAAGTGCGAACATTGACTGCTATTTGGAGAATAAACTTCTTTGATAGAAGTTTATTGTTCTTTGTTTTTATATAAATATGACAATTATTTTTACTAAAAATTACATATAAGAAAACCAGATAACGACAAAGAAAAAACTTTACTTTTCATTTGTTGTGTTTAGTGATATTTGGATATGTATATACTATGTATTTCAGTACATACTTTGACAACTTTCTTACATCATATTATTTAATGCGCCTTTTAAGTCAGTAATTGGTTTTGCGCTACGGAACCGTTTGCCCAAATCGCATAGCAAAAGGCCCACTACTCACCTGAAACGGGGAGAAAATGATTTCCAATTTGATAGGACAAATTCGGTATTGGTTTGTCGTTGGGCAGACAACAAAGAGGTGACGGATCTTACTAACTTCGACCAAATTGAAGTGATACGCAAGAAGAAAGAAAGCGATTGAAGAAAGAATTGAAAAAAATCAGAATGTGCCACAATCACTGCTTCTCAGCTCATATAAGAAAGCTATGGGTAGAGTTGACCTTCACGACAATGCTGTATCAAACTACAGAATAATGTCAAAGAAGTGGTATTGGCCTTTATTTGTTTCGGTTATCAGCTCATCAGTGGCTTATGCATGGAATCAGAAGGAAAAAAACTTTATCTCAAAAAAATTTCAGCGTGAGTGTCAGCAAAGCTTTGCTGTTAAGTTCGCAGCCAGATACTCAAGCTGTTCAACAAAAATCCGACAGAAACGATACTTACCAATTGCCACGTATTGGAGACGAACATATTCCAATAGTTGAACCACAAGGAAAAGCTCTTAGATGCCAACTGAAGGTGTGGCAAACCAATCAAGTGGATGTGCCAAAAATGCAATGTGCATTTGCATCCACAATGCTTTGAAAAATATCATATAAAAAAATCCTATTATATTTACATCTTAATAAATATATTACATAAATTTCTCGTTAGTTATTATTTGTATTTTTACATATAAATGAAAATTTTTATAAATGCACATAAACTGGTTCATATACGATATTCGTGTTAAATTGAAGCCAATGTTCGCGCTTACGAAAACCTATTTCCAGGGCTCATGGACAAGATAGCGCCAGAGCGACAACAGATTTGGATTCAGCAGACCCAAATCAGTATAAGAATCATTCATATTTTGAAAAAACTCCCGTTTGAATTTCCTTGGCTGAATATGGGTTAAAAACTAAAAAAAATCTCCAGGGATGGGAATGTAGAAGTTTTTTTTTTGCACATTCAGCATTTTGTAAAACATGTAATAACTAAAATTTTTAAGTTTTTCTTAAATAAAGCCTTTTTATACATCATGAAGATTTGCATTGGTCAAAAAAAATTTTTCAAAATTAAAATTTTGCTTCCAGGAGTGGGAAATAGAATTTTTTTTTTCAATAGAACGACTTTAGAACTAATGAAGACTAGCAAACAAATATTAAAAAATTTCGCTTCCAGGGATGGGAAATTGAAATTTTTTTATACATAAAAGTAACCAAGAAGACAACTAACGTCGGTTATTTTACTAATTCAAACATTTTTATACTTCAGGAAATATTAAATTGGTATTAAAAATTCGTTTTCGGGGTTGGAAAATCGAAATTCTTCGGTACATAAAAGTAATCTTATAAATTCCCAATTTTGTTTTTTTTTTTCAGTGAATTAAACATATTTTATACTTCGCTAAGAATTAAATTGGTATTAAAAATTTTTAAATTAAAAATTCAGTTCCAGGGTTGGAAAATCAAAATTTTTTGGTGCATAAAAGTAACTATATAAGTTTATACTTCGCTAAGAATTAAATAGGTATTAAAAATTTTAAAAATTAAATTCCAATTTCATGGTTGGAATATTTTTTATTCATAAAAGTAACCATATAATTTGCTATTTTTATGATGAATTATACCTACTTTATATATCAGGAAAAACTGAATTGGTATTAAAAACCAAAAAAATCGAAAAGACTATTCTACGATTGGACAATTAGAACTTTTTGGCGTACACGGAACGGATTTTAGTTTTTGTTTTTATATTAAACATATTTGATACTTTTGAAAGACGTTTAGAGGTATTAAAAATTAGAAAAGCCAAATATTTAGCTTTCTAGCCGAAAAATTTAAAAGTTTTCTTAAATATAAAAGTAACCAATAACATCATATTGACTTTTTTATTAAACCTACTTTTTGTTTTAGCAAGAAAGAAAGAAAGAAGAATTACATCTTGTTAGTATTTAAGTCCAATTTTTTATTATAAAAATTCAGTATTTTAAAACTACTCAAAGCGTAAGCTATATAGTTTATTATTTAAACAATCATCCTATTACAATGAATCCACCATCCTGTACACCGCCAGATGAAGCCACAAGAACAAACGAAAACCCAATGAGTCATATACCCAAGCATGATGTTACTGTCTTTGGTGTGTCTACTGATTTGGGTGATCTTAATTATGGATGTTATGGCGACGACATTAGAAAGCCGTGCGAAATTGCCCAGACTTAAAAGCAAAAAGATAATTTTTTTATTATTTTACTTTCTATTACTAAGTAAAATTAATTTTTTTATTTCATTCTGACTAAATTAATTTCTAAAGAGAAAAATGAACCCCAAAAATAAAAATAATAGCCATTTCGCTGATTTTTTCTTGTAAAGTGCCAAAAATGGTAATTTTTTTAAATGTTTGTATTGGGAACCCCCAGGGGTGGCTCCAGGGGGTGTGCCACTGGCATAGGTGGGTTGGCCCTCCTAAGTTATTGGGGGTCGGTCATACATTTTGACTCGATTGAGGCACTCTAAATGGGTCAAAGTGAGATTTTTCAAAATTTTACCCTGTGGGTCAAAAGTCGGAACATCAAAATACATTGTAGAGGTATGGTTCCTTCGGTAAAGTTTCTTATTTTGATCCCTAGAATACGATTTTTTTGCGTTTTTTAAATCGACTATATATATATATATATATATATATATATATATATATATATACATATATATATTTATATATATATATATATATATATATATATACATATATATATATATATATATATATATATATATATATATAGATATGTATATATGTACATATATGTATTAGTGGTTTTTGGTTTTCATTGGTTCTTACACCAAACCATCTGTAACAAACAAAAGGCACTAATATTCAATTGAGGCATTATGCCGAATAAGCGATAATAAAATATCAGTATTTCCATTCAAAATGATAAGTTAAAAGTTAAATTATACTTTGCGACAAAAAGACTTAAAAATTTAGGCATTAAAAAGTTTTTGAAAATTCTTGATAGTAAATATTTACTTTCAATAACACTGTGCAAAAAGTGCAAGGTCGTGACTATATGGGTTCGATTCTAGTATCAAATTGTATTAATTGTACTCAGTGTGGCCAATTTAGTGACCGTTTTTTTTATGGGCCTCCAAAGTTTCCCAATACTATCATGATGCCCAAAAAAAGGTATCATCAGTGTTTTCCAAATAGCTAATCAGCACTTAAAAATATGGCTTAACTATGTTCAGCAAAAATGTAGCCAAGAGTAGCTTGAATATATTTTCCTAGAATTTTATGACAAAAATGTATTTTATCTTAGAGTATTTTTTTTAAAGTTAAAGAAAAAAAATTTTTTTTCAATATTTTGATCATAACTTTTAGGAAATCATGATTTTTCCTAAAAAAAGGTGTTCATTTGTCGCATAGTGTACTTATCCAAAAAGTAGTTTTGCGTTTATAAATAAAAATCTGCTTTTCTAAAACAAGCTAAAAATAAAAAAGTTGAAGAATATGCAAAATGTTTAAAACACGAAATGTATTTATACGATAGAGCATCAAATTTAATTCCAATTTGCATACTTCCGTACATAACTAAGTTATGTATGTATGTTGTATTTACTTAGCGTTGCTTTACACAGCTCAGCAAATAATTTTAGTGTTCTAAATAATATATTATCTATAACCTAGATATCCTAAAAAGTTCATACAAAAATTTTTTTTAACATTCAAATCTTTTATATAATGGAAGTTTGATAAAATTAATTTTTCTGTTTTCATTAAATAATTGAGAATTTCAAAAAAATAAACTTCAACTCAAAAAATATTTCCGCTAAGAAAATTAAAATTTTTGAAAAAGTTACTGTTGTTAGTAACAACAGTAACTTTCATGTACTACAAAATATTGCAGTTATCCAACTCTGGAATCTAAACTTTGATTTTTTTTTTAATTTTGATACTTATTTTGTTTTTTCTGAACTAAAAAATAGTTTTAATTATGGCTCGATTGTGTATTGCAACATAACTTTAATTGGGCTGTCAATTTACAAAATGACATTACTTATGGCAATTGATAACCGATAACAGAAACCCAGTTGCGTTGCCAATTATAAATTGTAATTGTAGATGGCAACAAGTGATCGTCTGCTGTCGATTCTAGTTGTCAGTTTTAGGTTATTTTTGCAACAGCGAATTTGTAGTTGCTTTACAATTATTTTTGTAAAAAAAGCGGCATAAATACATTGTAAGTAAATATTTACAAATTAATTTGCATTTTTAATGTTTCAGAAAACTTTATTTTGAGATATTTTCTTTAAAATGGTAAAAATAGCTACAATGCTACAGTTTGAATTGCTCATAGAACAAATGGAGGCAAACCCAAAAACCAAAACCACCACAGATCAGATTTGGGCTAGAATTGCAGAAAAGTTGAAAAGTGTTGGCCCTCTTTTACGTACACCCGAAGAATGGGCGCGGGTTTCGGTTCATTATAAAGCAAAATTAAAAAAGAAAATGGCCCAAAACAAAAAGAATCTGTACATAACTGGAGGAGGCCCTTCTGAAGAAATAAACCTATCAGTATTGGAACAAGCTGCTGCAAACCTTCTACAAAAGGGTTTAAGCGTTAATCCACCAGGTAATTTGTTTGGCACGGAAATTGAGGAGGAGATATTAGAGTTCGACATATCGTCAATAGAAATAGAGAAGCAAGCACAACTAGAAGAAACTATAGAGCCCGGGCTGCCTCAGAAGAAAATTGTAGACGCCAAAGAAAAAAAGCTGACACCAATAAAACCAATAAAACTGGAGGAAAGAAAGTATAATTTACTTGAAGAACAAACTGGAACGCAAAGTGAGCTGTTAGCCACTATAAATAAGATAGAAGAAAATCTGAATAAAAAATATGAAACTTTAAAAGAGATTAAGGAATTAAAAAGAACACAAATAGAAGTTTTAAAAGAAATGAAGGATATAAAAAGAATGAAATAAGAGTCTTTAAAAGAAGAGCAAATTCTTAATAAAAAAATTAAAGAAAATAAGCTCCAAAATTTTAGAAAAACAACTATCTAATTTAAGCAATGATTAAAATTTGTCAAAATTTTTAATTTCATGGCTCTTCTTGAAGAGACTCATGTTGAATTCTATTTACTATTGTTAGTATTCCATTTATAGTCTTAAATATAATGACCTGAAACATGTACAAATGTTATAGTATAGCATATTGTTTTTACTTTTAATTATTTTATTCTAGTTTCAATGTAAATTAAATTTTAATATCGGTTCCATACGTTTATTTTTGAGAAAGATATTATAAGTTTTTTTACCTGAACTACTTCAAAATAAAATTCATAATTTGAGCAAAAAGAAATTTTATTCATTTAAATAAAACATTATTTTTTGTCTAATATCTGAAGCCAAAATGTCATCTTCATTATCACCAAAGTTTACGAAATTGGTTTCATAAGAATCTATGGAGTCTTGCTCCCAATCTGCTTTATCATGCAGGCCAATGTTGTACAACGCGCAAAAAGAATTTACTATGGAAACGGCTTTTTCCGGTTTGTAATGTAGACCTCGTTCTGCAGAAAGGCACCTAAATACAAACTTAAGAACACCGTTTGTACGCTCAATAACATTGCGGGCCTTACAGTGTGTTGTATTATATTTTCCCTCAGGGAATTGAGGTTCAGCCGAACGAAATGGTGTTAAAAGATATGATTCCAGTGAAAATCCTGCGTAACCTAAGATGAAATCTTTATAAAATCGAAAGGTCTTTACAAATTTGTGTAATGTTACCTAGTACCCAAGTATTTTGCCCGAAATCTGTAGCTATTTGTTCCTTTAAAGGACTTTTGTTCCAAATAAAGGCATCATGTGTAGATCTGGGATGTCTAGCGTCAACATACCGGATTAGCATTTGGAAATCGCACATCTAAGAAATTATAGGAATGATAATTTTTTCAAACTAAAGTAACCTTTTCTATTTATATACAAATGACGGATATATTCTTTGGGTCCCATGATGCGCACGTGTGTGCCATCTATGCATCCAACAATGCCGGGAAAAATAAATTTTTGTTTAGGATTTTTTCATCCTCTGTCATTTTTGAGACAATCCACATTTTACAAACTTTTTGCTCGATTAGGTGAATGACTTCATTCAAAACCAGCGACAACGTAGACTGAGCCATGCCGAGGTTAAAATCATTTCCATGTGATTTCTGAAAACTTCCTTCCGCAAAAAACCTTAAAGCTGCACAAACATTCAAAAGAGGAGATATTGCTGTTGACCGATAACTTTTGGAAAAGTCGCTTTTTAAAGTTTCCACTAAGTAGATTACTGCATCTTTAGGAAGCCGAAAATACGCTTTGAAGCTAAATGGAAAAGTCGTAATTCCAAAACATTACTGCCATCAATATAAATATCTCTTACTTAAGGCCGAGTCAGATAGAACTTTTCCGCTTTGCGTGACGTTTCTAACTTTTAACAGAAAAGCGAAAAGCAAAAGGGGTATGTCACAATAAAAACTTTGACAACACCCGTGTATTGTTTCTTTACCTTAAAAAGTGGTTGATAATATTGTTATTATACATATTTTTTAATATTTATTGCATAAATTGTACATATATATTTAGCATTTATTAAAACACATTCAGATATTTAAAACGTACGTCAGAACTTGGCAAAGGAAAAAAAAAGATTCCCGCCGATTGTCAAAGCACGCAAAAAGATGAGAATTGCCCAACTTTACGCTTCGCGTTACATTAAAAGTACTTTATGTGACATGTTTCATATAGGTATGTATATTTCATCTTAAATGTCAAAGCGACATAGGATTCTATACCACATTAGTATTCTATACTACATGTGTATCAACCTATACTACAATTAAACCACAAAATAAAGTAGTTTATATCTGGTTTCAATACTACGAAAATATACGTAGTATTAACCCAGTTTACACCCTTTAGCTTTGTTCAATTGCATTGGGAATGAGTCATTGTCCAATTTCGCCACTTCAACTTTCGAGAAGTTCGACGCCTCAACATTATTAAGAAAAATGTCCATGAATATGTAGAGATATAATGGATTTATAAACCATAAAGACTTACACGTGTACAAAAACGCCTGTACTTCTTTTTTATTATTTTAGAATGAAAAAAGCATATTCTTCTTTTAAGACGATTGTAAATAACGAATAGCGAAAACATAAAATATGCAATTTTGTTGTTATTATTAGCAATTATCCTAAAAAGTTTTTCTTTTTCCATTTTTTTTATTACACGAAAGTAAAAACAAAAATATTAGTATATATACCACATGTCTGTCATACCAAAGTAGTATCAAAAACCATAGTATTTATATCATGGTATACAAATCCTATGTGTGTCAGGGATATTACAGTGCAGGCGGCAATTCCAAAAGATTCTAATTATCCCTTAAGTGTCGTCGAATTGATGCAACATTTTGCTCCTTTTCTTCCTCACAAAAAAATAATTCCACTGAACTAATCATTTTTCCAATTTTATTCAATTAAATATTTATATTTAATTTGTCACTTTAATTTTATAATGCCGGTTTGTTTACAATTATCTAGTTGCCAGTCATCTGTTAAATCACCATGTTCGATAACTATTGACAACTAACGAGTGTTGCCATAAGTAATATAGATTTTTTTAATAGTTGTGTCGCTATGGGGCAACTA
This sequence comes from Linnaemya tessellans, assembly GCA_951800035.1. Lineage (NCBI taxonomy): Eukaryota > Metazoa > Arthropoda > Insecta > Diptera > Tachinidae > Linnaemya > Linnaemya tessellans. The sequence continues at coordinate 42,968,589 of OX637533.1, read as the reverse complement.
TAATTCAATTGCAATAGACAATCGAGCCATTGGTAAAAAACCGACGTTAGTTGCCTCTTTGGTTACTTCTATGTATTTATAAAAAAATTTCAATTTCCTATCCCTGGAAGCGAAATTTAATTTTTTTACCAGTCCTAGTCTTCATTAGGTATAAAGTCGTTTTATTTAAGAAAAACTTAAAATTTGCAACCATTTTGGTCACTTTCATGTACTACAACATATTGCATGTACCAAAAAAACTTTAAACTTCCCAACCCTGGAAGTGAAATATTAATTTTTTATTTTTAACCAATGCAAAAACAACGTCAATTGCCTCTTTGGTTACTTTTATGTATACAAAAAAAATTTAAATTTCCTAACCCTGGAAGCGAAATTTTAATTTTTAAAATTTTTTTATCAATGCAAATCTTCATGAGGTATAAAGTAGTTTTGTTTAAGAAAAACTAAAATTTTGTAACTAGTTTGGTTATTACATGTACTACAAAATATTGCATGTACAAATAAAACTTTCATTTTCCCAACCCTGGAAGCAAAATTTTAATTTTTTGTTTATCAGTGCAACGCTTCATAAGGTATAAAGTCATTTTTTTTAAATAAAAATTTAAAATTGTTAACCATTTTGGTCACTTTCATGTACTATTAAATATTGCACTTGTCCATCCCTGGATTCGAAATTTAATTCTTGAATTTTTGATACCAATTTTGTTCTTCCTAAATTATAAGACAGGCTTAGTTAGCAAAAAAACAACATCAGTTGCCTGTTTGATTACTTTCACTTATAAAAAAATTTAATTTCCCACCCCTGGAAGCAAAATTTGAATTAGAAATTTTTTTTTTGCCAATGCAAATCTAAAGAGGTTTTGTTAAAAAAGCCTAAAATTTTTAACAATTTTAGTTACTACAAAATACGGAATGGGCAAAAAAAAAATTTTTTATATTCCATCCCTGGAAAAAAATTTGTAAATTGTTTTAGTTTTTAATAGACCATTGAGGCTTCCCAAAGTACGAAATAGGTTTAATTTACAAACATTAAAAAAAATAATTGATTTTTGGTATAAATTATGCGTCGAGAAATAGGTGCAAGCTTCCCAGCTCTGGAACCATACTTCGGATCTTTCTGAATTTCAATAGCACTCTATTAAAGTCCATTTCCAATCCAACGGTCCAAGAACGAAGTCTCTAGCTCTTTTGGGGGCTTGAGAAAATCGATTTCACGTACAGACGGACGGACAGACGGACATCGCTCAATCGTTATCGCTATTCATAAGGATCCAGAATATATATATAATTTATGGGGTCCTATATTGGTTTTGAAGAAATTACACACGGAATGACAAACCTATATATGTATACCCTTTCACTTTTTTGTGAAGGGTATAAAAACTTTCGAATTTATATACCTGAAAATTAGTGTTTGAATCAATCGATCGCCATAAACAGAAAAACTAAAATAAACTGAATTTTGTAAAAATTTCCGAAATCATATTTGTGATCAATTAGTATTCTCGATTCTTTTATAACTTTTTTAAAAGTTATTGCAGTGTAGAAATTAAAATTATAACATTAAAATTAGCGGGAATTTGCAGGAATGGCCGTTATGGTCAACTATTTTCTATATTTAAAATTTGTCCAAATATTGGAGTGGGTATTAAGTATCCATCTATATTTGTATAAAACAGCATTTTATTAGCTTAAAAATTTTGATAGAAAAAGTTTTCACCTACTTTTTATTACTTTTCTTCCTGCTCTCTCGTTGATGGATAGTGATAGGGAAGTAAATAAACAGAGCTAATGTTTTCTTTCGTGGCGAATTTATTAATTGTTGTTATAAAAAATTCTATTTTGAATTTATTGTCATATCGGAATATGAAAATTAAAAAAAAAATCATTGTGCAATTTTCTTAGTGGGCAGAGTAAATATATATGTTACGATTAGTATGAAAAACTATGGTTGGTTGATCTTTTAGGTTTCATTCAAATTTATTTTACAGAAATTAATGTTGTATTTAAATAGAACTTAAGTTTTAAGATAGATTGAATACACAAATTTATAATGGTAAAGTATACGGAATACGAATTTAATTTATTGTTTAAATTTTATGAAGCTTAAATACAGAAAGTAACATTCAGAATGAAAATAAATTTTTATTAATAAACTATTTGTAGCAAGGTATATAAATACAAGGTAGTGCCACTTGCTTTTATTAAATTTTAATAAGGATTTTTGAAGTTTATTTTTCTACATCATATTGAATATGACGTTGCCACATTATAAAAAATAATTTTCATTATTTGGAAATTTTATATATATATATATATATATATATATATATATATGTATATATATATATATATATATATATATATATATATATATATATATATATATATATATATGCATATATATGTGTATTTTAAATGAAATTTATTTGTTGGTGGTCAAGCAATGTCTATATGCATTTCATTGGTGCTTTACCAAATCATCAGTAGACTTTAACCATGATTTGGTAAAGCACCAATGAAACGCATATGGACATTGCTTGACCACCAACAAATAAATTTCATTTAAAATAGTATTGTGACAACAATATGTCAAATAACAATTTCATATATATGTATATAAGTTTTTCCATTTGTCTAGCAATTTCGTTAATTAAATTGTATATACTAAACTTCATTCATTGGTCTCTAACTTATTTAAATTTCAAGGTGTCCAGTTCAACAATTTCCAAAATAATGGCCTTTTTAGTACCAAGCCACATTTTTATGAGATCACGGACAAACTACCATTATAATATATTATACCATGGTATTTAACTATTACTTTATCCCCTCTCTTTTAACATATTTCATTGTATTACCTCATTTTCAATTTAAACATACTGAACGTACAACATAGATAGAATCTCCCGCTCAAAATCTCATTGTGAATCGTTTTTGCATATTGACAGAGAGAAAAATTTCATTTTGAAGTTTTGAACATAAACATTTTGCAATATTTTGTTAAAATAATTTAATAAAAGCTATATAAAATGTAAAGAATATAGAAAACTATAAAAAATCCCAGTTCCTATGCATTTCCAAAAGAAATAAAAAGTCATTGTGTTGCTTTGCATTGAACCAAAAACATTGAAACCATTACATTGATCAATAAGACAATTTAACAAAAAATATGTTTATTCAAGGTTCACGACAAGATTTTTATAATAAATTAATTGGCAAACGGATTTTAATTATTGTTAATTATGACATCGATGCAATTAAAAATGTTAACATCTCAAACCAAAAGAAAAAAAAAACGGGTAACTTAAAATAATATGGTAACTTAATTTTTATAGGAATGTCAGAATCCTTAAAATTGTCAGAAAATTATTTTAAATTTAATAGCTCACAGTGGCAGTACCATGTTTTATTATACCATGATTTGTAGTCGTTTAGTTTATTATGTAATTCAACAATGAAAAGCCATTTAATTTTTAAATATAATTTTGTGCCATATTGTTATCATCAAGCCCATCTTCTGGCAACAGTACCTGGTTTCTCTAATTTGCGAGAAGTTCTTCCATCGAAAATTTTTTTTTTTTAATTATGTTTACCATCATATTTATTATAGGTAGAAGCATATATGTTGAGTATTATAAATACAAATCTAATAGAAGTACAAGAAGTAAAAGTGCTATATTCGGCTGTGTCGAATCTTAAATACCCTTCACAGATGTAATTATTCTTTCTTTCTTTCTTGCCAAGACAGAAAGTAGGTTTAATTAAAAAATCAAAATGATGTTATCGGTTACTTTTATATTTAAGAAAACGTTTAAATTCCTCGGCTAGGAAGCTAAATGTTTCGCTTTTCTTATTTCAAATACCTCTGAACGTCTTTCAAAAATATTAAATATGTTTAATTTACAAACAAAAAGAAAAAATCCGTTTCATGTACCCCAAAAAGTCCTAATTGTCCAATATTTAATACCAATTTCATCATAAAAATCAAAAATAACAAATATTATGGTTACTTTTATAAATTAGAAAATGTCGATATTCCAACCCTGAAATCGGATTTTTAATTTTTTTTGGCTTTTAATACCAATTTAACTCTTCCCGAAGCATAAAAATAATTTAATTTTTTTCTAGGATATAAAATATATTTAATTCAATAAAAACACAAAATTTGGAATTTATGTGGGTACTTTTAAGTACCAAAAATATTTCGATTTTCCAAATCTGGAAGCGAATTTTTATGTTTTGCCAATGCAATTCTTAGTGAGGTATAATATAGCTTTACTTGACAAAAAAATTAAAATTTTTAAACTTTTTGGCCATGAACATAAAATATTTCATTTGTCCAACCCTGGAGTCGAAATATTGATTTTTTTAAGATTTTAATGCCAATTTTGTTCTTCCTGAATTATAAAACAGTTTTAATTAGCGAAAACAACAACGTCAATTGCCTTATTGGTTACTTTTATGCAGGAAAAATATTGCAATTTCCCAACCCTGGAAACGAAATTTTTAATTTTTTTTACCAATGCAGCTCTTAATGAGGCATGAAATAGTTTTATTTAAGAAAAACGTAATATTTGTAACCATTTTGGGCACTTTCATGTACTATAATATATTCCATGTTCCAAAAAAACTTTAAACTTCCCAACCCTGGAAGTGAAATTGAAATTTTTTTTACCATGAGGTATAAAGTAGTATTATTTAAGAAAAATTTTGAACCATTTTGGTCACGTTCTTGAACTATAAAATATTGCACTTGTCCAACCAACCCTGGATTAGAAATTGTGATTTTTGTGGAAATTTTTGATACCAATTTTGTTCTTCCTAGAATATAAAATAGTTTTGATTAGCAAAAAAAACCTCAACTGCCCTTTTGGTTACTTTTATGTATAAAAAAAATTTTCAATTTCCCAACCCTGGAAGCGATATTTTAATTTTTTAATTTTTTTTATCAATGCAAGTCTTCATGAGGCATAAAGTAGTTTTGTTTAAAAAAATCTAAAGTTTTGTAACCAGTTTGGTTATTACATGTACTACAAAATATTGCATGTACCAAGAAAAACTTTCATTTTCCCACCCTGGAAGAGAAATTTTAATATTGCTTTTTTATCAGTGCAACGCTTCATTTGGTCACTTTCATGTACTATTAAATATTGCACTTGTCCATCCCTGGATTCGAAATTTTATTTTTTATTTTTGAATATTTGATACCAATTGTGTTTTTCCTAAATTATAAGACAATTTTAGTTAGCAAAAAAAAACAACATCAGTTGCCTGTTTGATTACTTTCACGTATAAAAAATTAAAAAACACTACAAAATCTTATTTTTATATATTTACAAAAACCACACCTTATGTTTATATTATATTATTAATATATTGTTTAAATTTACAATATTTTTTTTTTAAATAATGGGCAGGAAGTATGTACATAGTATGTTGATAAAATTTGTTTTTTTTTTAATTTAAACTTTTATTTCAATAGTTCAAACAACCAAAACAGTTAGTAAAAAGAAAACATAAAATTGCGGCGAATTTAACAAATTTTGACAATCGGTTCACTATCACCTGTGCTGATGCATTTACAATATATATATATATATATATATATATATATATATATATATATATATATATATATATATATATATATATATATATTATATATGTTTATTATACCATGCTGTGTTTCACAGACTGACAACAGTTTTTCGACGTTAGAAATTCTCACATTAGTCACACAAATACGTCTTTCAAATTGTGTGAACGATTTGTGTTTAAATAATTTTTCATTTAGAAAAGGTTTTTTTTGTCAAAGTTTAGAATATTAAGTTTATAATTTACTTAATATTGAAAATTTACTATACAATGAAGAATGTATCTTAAATTTTGCATTTCTTAAATTTGTTTTTTTTTTGTCCTTGCGATGTTTTCACAACTCAAACAAGTTTTCAAACGACACTTATTATTATATTTATATCACACAAACAATAAAAGCTTTTTGCAAAAAAAAAAAAAAAAAACAAGTAAAAACGTTCTATTCGACCGTGTCGAATCTTAAATACCCTCCAAATATTTAGTAAGTAAATTTAAAATGTTTAACTTGGTGGGACGGAGTTTTTTATATAATATCGTACGTCAACGCCCACTAAAGAGGCCGGGGTTCAAAAATAGACAATATCATGTTTTCCACAGACGAACGTATGGGCATTGCTAGACCCTCTTAGACTTCATCACTGATCAAGAATATACATATATACTGTATTGCGTTCAATTCTCTTTGGAAGGTATTAAAACTGTATATTGGCGAGCTCGCTCTGGCAAAGACAGTGGGGGAGACGTTTCACCTTTGCCATAAGACTCTAAAAATAAATGTTTTGGGGTAATTATACACAAAATACAAAAAAAAATTTTTTTTTGATGTGGTCATTTAGGGGAAGAAGGGGGTAGGGCAATTTTGTTACATTTTTACAATATTTTTGCATATCATAACGCCCGCGGAGTCCAAAAATTATTATTTTTTATTTTGTGGCTCGAAGTTTAACGCGTTAGACCTTCTTCAATATAAAAATATATCATTTGCTTAACAATATTATATAAAAACTTTAAAAATTATGTTGTTTTTAGAGGTTAGTTTAGTTCTTTTTAGGGGAACTTTTTTCCCTCTCCTAACTTAACCTGTGCTATCCTTCAAGATATATTTATACCAAATTTCAAGAGCCTAGCTCTTTTCGTTTGGACTGAACCGTGATTTGCACAGACGGACCGACATGCTCAGATTGTCTTAGATTTCATCACTGATCAAGAATATATATACTTTATGGGGTCTCAGATGGATATTTCGCTGCGTTACAAACGGAATGACAAAGTAAATATACCAATCATATTATTTTTTGGAGGGTATAATGACAGGAAAATTAAAATGGTAAGTCAATTTTGGATACTCATCATAAAACTCAAAGTATAGATATCTATATCAAGTATATGCAAGAGCCCAGCTGACTAAAATTTTGTTCAGTTTTTACATGAAAAAAATTTGTTTACTTTTGTAGCGAGCCATATTTGTTTATTCGTTGAAAAAATAATATTGTAAAATTGTGAAAAACATTATTAATTCAACAAAAGTAGCAAAAAAGAATTGTTTGGAAAAGATTTTTGTGAAAAAGTGTTTTGTTTAAGAAAAGTAACAAAAATAAATTGTTTTAAAAAAGTTCTATGCGAAAAGTATTTAAATTTTTGAAAATAATTGTGAACAAAGCTAAATAAAATAAAAGAAAATTTCTGACATAAGATATTAATTTTACAAAAACAAAATGTACGGTGGTTTTTGTAATTTTATGTTGTTGTACTCTTGCGATATATATAGATATACTTTGATAAAACTCATATTCATAAATATTAAAAAATAAATTAGATGTTACAATCAGTCTAGTGAGAAAAGGTTTGAACAAAAATAAATAAAATGGATACAAAATCATTTTACGAAACATTTTTTGCAGCTTAAGAGCAAAAAAATTCGATTTTTTTTGTTGGAAAAAGTCAATGCTTTTTCCAATAGACATAAGAAAAAAGTTTGCTCTACAAAATTAAATATTCACTATTCTATATCGAATTGTTAAAAAATTAGGGCAAACAATTAAAAGTGGAAGCATCTTTTTGGTCTTTCTCGTCTTCAGTACTAATTTATTTCCTTCTTAACAAATTTGTTATATAAATATTTCGAAAAAAAAGTTTAAATTTGTCCCCTCTAAAGCTTTCATCTTTCACTTTTATGTACTAAAAAAATTCAATTGTCCAACTCTGGAATAGTATTTTTATTTTTAATATCATTTTTATTCTTCCTGAAGAAAACAAATTTTTAATTAACAAAAAAAAAACAAAATGAGTAAGCTATTTCGTAACTTTGATGTAAAAAAGTTTTCCAATTGGCCAAACCTGAATCTTTAATACCACTAAACAAGAAAAACTAAAATTAGTAGCATGTACCAAACAAATTTCGAATGTCTAGTAGTGATTTTAATTCTTCGTGAATTATAAAAAATGTTTAATTCACCAAAAAAACAAAATTAGTATCTTATTCGGTTACTTCAGGGTTTTAAAAAAATTCGATTGCATAACTCTGAAATCGAATTTTTTATTTATTTATTTATTTTTAACACCAATTTTATTCTTACTGAAGTATAAAATTGATTTAATTCACAAAAACCTAATTACTAACGTATTTGGTTTCTTTTGTGTACTAAAAAAATTCGGGTTTCGAAACCTGGAATAAAATTTTTAGTTTGTTTTAATTTTTGGTATAAAATAAGTTAAACAAAAACCAAAAATAATTAGTTTTGGCTAATTAATTTTTTGGACCAAAATAGGTTTAAGTTTTCCAGCTCTAGAACCTATTTTGGATTTTTCTGAATTTCAATACTCTATGCATTTGGGTTCATTTTCAATCCATCAGTCCAAGAATGAAGTCTTTAGCTTCATCGCTTATTCGTCTTCTCTATTTGTAAAGATCCAGAATATATATATATATATATATATATATATATATATATGTATATATACTATATACATACATATGTATATTATGGAATCGCATATTAATATATCACTTTTTTGTGAAGAGTGTGCAGATTATGTAATATCCCACTATAAACGTGGTTAGGTTTTAATACAATTTTTAAGAAACATTAATTATTTTTCACAGTTGTTTTTCCAGATCAAATATTTACACGATTTAATTTAAAAAATACCGTTCACATAATTAAAAGTATAATTTTCCATTTTTCTTGTATCCACCCAAAAAAAGTGCTGAAATTCAATGCATACATTTCTTTGTAAAATATAATGTTGTAAGATCTTTTGGACTTGATTTAAAAAAATAAACACATAAAATTTAGAGAAATGTATGAAGTCCAATGTTTAAAGATGATTTCATGTAAACAAATTGCAGTCATTGCACGAAAGCGCTCGTCATTCGCAGTAACGTGCCTGCCTTAGTCGCCTTTGCAAAAGATGCCACCGGCTTATAATCCACACCAAACAGTGCATTTTTTGCGATGCGTTGCTTATTCACGTAACCCTTCAATCATATGTAAGTACGATGAACTTTCTTAGCCGAGCATGAATTTTAATAAGAAAATTCGATTATTCAATGATGGTTAAAAAATCACGATTTACTTTGTACTAAATAACGAAATAAAACAGAAATTTAGAGTAACTTGTGGCATCTGAATTTGATGCATTAGAACAGACCAAAGTATATCTATATCAGTGGTGGGCATCGTCAATGTTTGGTAAATTGTGTATGTGTTCAGCTTGCGAGCTACCCACCAAACAAAAAGCCAAGTGTTTGAAAGATAATGGTGCATTATATATTTATACATAAGTACCAATTATTTCTAAGTTGAAAAACCTTGATTACGTAAAATTGTAAATTAAAAATAAAACTTTTTCTAAGTAAACAGTCAAATGAAAAAATTAAAAAAGATAGGACAATAATTTGTTATGTTTTCCATTCAAGAAAAAATAAATAAATAAAAGAATGGTTGCTTGCTGAAGTTGAATATTCGCAAAAAAACGCGGTTGGTTGTATCAAACATAATAAGCTTTGATATTTGTCGGCATGGAAGATTATTTTCATATGGGAAACATCTTGAAAATATTTTTGGTAAGATTTTACACAGACTAATTAATAAGACTAGGTGTATTACTATATTAGGAGAATTAGCACAGTCCGTTATTAGAGAAAAATTGTATAAAAGGCATTGTATGTTATCGAAAAGATTGTTTATGACGAAATATTTTTCGCATATCATCATGACTGAAATTGTTTGCTGGACAAATATTCTGGAAAAAAATATAAAAAATGCGTAAGCATCCGCCTGATATTCATTCGTCGCTGTCTCATCGACGACTAAATTAAAGAGGGTAAGAATACGTGTGAATGATCTCAGCACAATTGTGCTATGAAACGCCCGTATCTGATCTATATATGGGCATTTCCAGAAAAAAGTCCACCTTGATCGAAAAATTAAAAGTTAACAAACAGATTTTTTCCTAATGTATTATAAAAGAGAAACTTCTAAAATAAATTAAATTTAGGAGCTCAAAGCTTTCTTTTGTTGGGATGGTGAAATACTGAGCTACAAGTTTGAAGTTCCCGTTTTTGTAAGTGTTTCTTAACTTCAAGGGCATTTTCTCTTTATAATTAACATTCCTAAAAGCAATTTCATAATAATACTCTTAATGCAAAACTGTTGCTACAAACATATTTAATCATAAAACAAATGCAAAAAATAAATTTAGTATTTTGTAGTTTTTATATAATTTTCTAATATTTATGTCTTTTTCGCATTTTTTTTTAACATAATAAAATAAAGTGGAAATTTTAGTAATGTAACGCCAGTAACGTAACGCCAAACCAATTTTCATAAAAGAAAAAAAGGAAAAAAGATTTGTTCAATTTATAACTTGGAAAATAAATGTATATTGGTCCAAAACCTATCAAAAAAAATTTTATTAAAAATACTTGCCCAATTCGCAGAGTTCAACAATTTTGTTATCAAAGTCAAATCGCACTTCCGTTTTTTGTAACGTAACGCCAGGTCACTTTTTGGAGTATATCTTGAAATTCTTAGGCTCAACTATTTCCATTTTTTGGCTGAATATAGAGCTATCCAATCACTTCTCTAATGTGAGAAAAAAACTTTTTTAAATTCTGGTTTTTAACGTTTTTTTTCAACATATCGTCGTACAAAAGTAACGTAACGCCAAAATGGAAATGCCCATATACTTTGGAACAGACTATTCAAAAACAGTTCAGCCTTTTTTTTACTGTCGGCTTCGTTTTGAAACTTAATAGTAATAAACTTGGCTAGCAAAAAATATATTTTAATTCTTAAAAATTAAATTTATTTGTTGGTGGTCAACCAATGTCTATATGCATTTCATTGGCGCTTTACCAAATCATCAGTAGACTTTAACCACAGTTTTAAAAAGTTAAAAATCCTTTATCTTATGCATATACTTCTAAAAACCATCTGAGAATTCATAATTTGTAAATAACAAAATATTATCAAAAATCACAACAGAATAAGCATAGTAGGCCTTGAAACTCATACAAAACTAAACCAACAAATAAATTATATTCGATATGAATCTATTTTATTTTTCTACACCTTTATACAATCAGAAATCCATTGGATAACAAGAAAAGTATTTATAAGGCAAAATGAAAAATAAAATCTAAATGAAACCAAAGTATATCAATATCAAGTAGTCGCAAGAGTACAACAACATAAAATTACAAACACCACCGTACATTTTGTTTGTGTAAAATTAATATCTCATGTCAGAAATTTTCTTTTATTTTATTTTGTTTTGTTCACAATTATTTCCAAAAATTTAAATACTTTTCGCATAGAACTTTTTTAAAACAATTCCTTTTTGTTACTTTTCTTAAACAATACACTTTTTCACAAAAATCTTTTCCACAACAATTCTTTTTTGCTACTTTTATTGAATTAATAATGTTTTTCACAATTTTACAAAATTATTTTTTCAACGAATAAACAAATATGGCTCGCTACAAAAGTAAACAAATTTTGACATACGTTCTTGTAAAAACTGAAAAAAATTTTAGTCAGCTGGGCTCTTGCATATACTTGATATACATAGATATACTTTGAATGAAACTGTTATGAAATTTTTATTTGACATTTTGTTGTCACAATACTATTTTAAATGAAATTTATTTAAAACTTATGTATATTTAAAAATCTGACATGATTGTTATTAATTTTCAACATTCGGACGATACAAGCTTCAAATTAATTTCAGTTCCAGTTGGACTTAAACAGACTATGAATGACTTTAGAAGTATCTTAAAATTTATCAGACTTAATTTAAGAATCAATTTTTAAGTTTTGACGCCAAATGTTTGAGAAATTCTCTATTTTGCAGTTATAGTCGTCCTCCTTAGTAATATCTGATTTGAAGTAAATAGTAACATATTGCCCTCCTTTATATTGCAGACGTCAAGAGTCAATGTATCAGATGACCGGCCTCTACTCAGAGACTAATAGTGGCGATGACAGCAGCATTGATTTAGCTGAAGATCATATTGGAGTTTCGAATGCAATTGGAAGCACAGCAACAACCATAACGTCATCAATAATGCCAATGACAACCGCTAATGTAACTCTTCTTGCAAACAATGCCCGCAATTTACACGCTAAAACGTCTTCATGCTCCGACACTGTTATCAAATGCCACAGCCGCCAGTCATCGGCTGTACTTGGTAATACACAACATAATCATAGTAACCTGCATGGTGGTCAGCACAATATAACCAGCAATAACCCTACAACATGTGGCCTTAATGATGACGATAATGATGACTTGCGCTCACAAGACTGCGGCATACTGGGATGTCGGCCAGGTGCTATACAGAAGTTTGCCCGCATAAAAATATTCGTTTTGTTGCTGTCCATGTTAGTAATGCTACAGCAGGCTTTAAGCTCCGGCTACATCAATTCTGTAATAACAACAATAGAGAAGCGATTTGAAATACCCTCCAGCTATTCGGGTCTAATAGCTTCAAGTTATGAAATTGGTAACGTAATCACCGTGATATTTGTAAGTTATTTGGGTAGTCGACGCCACATACCGGTATGGATTGGAATAGGTAGGTGATTTGCTTTGATTACAATTAACGAACTGTGCGCCAATAAATAATATTCTGATTTTTGTTGTATAATAATTTCCCTAAAGGTGCCGTTATAATGGGCATTGGCTCATTGGTGTTTATGGTACCCCACTTTACAAGTGAACCAAACCCCGGAGTTTCCATTGCTAATGAAACTAGCGACAATATATGCCGGAGCGCTTTAGTGCGTAATCAAGATATGGATTTAGGCAGACTTTCCAGTGGCCTGTCAAATCCTCCTTTAGCACCTCACACTTTACGCGAGGATAATTGTCTTGAAGGCAAACTATCGACATTTGGCCCCGTATTGCTCTTTGTCATTGCCCAATTGCTGCTGGGTTGTGGTGGCAGTCCTTTATTTACTTTGGGCACGACATACGTTGATGACCACGTCAAGACGGAAAGTTCTTCTATGTATATTGGTTGTATGTACAGTATGGCGGCTTTTGGTCCTGTTGTTGGTTTTCTATTGGGTGCATATTTATTATCTTTTCACATGGATTCACTTTCCTCGTCCATAATTTCTATTGGTAAGTAAACCAGTTTATAAAGGCAGTGAACAGAACATGCAAGTGCTTTGGACATGTTGACATGTCCTGGCATTATGCATATTAATTTGTTCTAAATCTTGCATGTTTTTTATATATTTGTTTTTCTTTCTCTTTTATCAGATCAAGGTGATCGTCGTTGGGTTGGCATGTGGTGGGGTGGCTTTTTGTTATGTGGTGTTTTGCTTTTAATTGTCGCAATACCATTCTTTTCATTTCCTAAGGTAAATATCAATTAAATGCTATGTGTATTTTCGGAAAATAACTGTTTTACATGACCACTCTGCCTTGCGAATATCAATTAGTGCAAACAAAAGGTATTCATAATATATTACAGGTATTTGTAACACAATTTATTGGTGAATGTGATGGCTTGATACTTTTAATGCAAAGTTAGTTTTAAAACAATCGGGTGTTCTGAACTAGAATATTCTTTGAATGCAAAGCAAAACTTTCAATAAAGCATGTTTTGCTGCCCATGCTTAGGTCGAACTCGTTCATTCGGTCGATTTTGATGAGATCCTTCAATGAAACCTATATAAAGTCCTCTGGTTTGATCATTGATTTTTATGTGGCATTTTTCATTACAAACTCAAATGTTATTGAAATGTATAGAATAATTTTTGCGTTTAACGTGGTTGAACATGGTTCATGGTTCGAAAGAAAAGGAAAAAACAAGTATAAAAAAAATGAATACAAAATATTTTTGGGTGAAGGTTCTTAACTGTAGAAAAGTAGTGAAAATGAAACATCTATGGGATTGTGTCTAAAGAGTGGTAGTTCTCTTTGATTTATATTTTTTATTTCTTTTAATTATTTTATACAAAATTACATGTGCACATTATAAATAAAATAACTGGCAACGACATTACTATCTGATAATTAGGATCTATAAAGGTATCTCTCCAGTTTTACTGATTTCATATGCGACTCCAGTGCAAATTTCGAATAAAAAACATATGGAAAAAATTACCCATTTAATTTTTCCAGAACTGTGATAAATTGTGAATGGAATATTATAGTTCCACATTCGTCTGCATATGTGGAAAAAATCGTTCCATATTAAAATGTCAATGTCAAAGGAAGCAATAGACAACTAACCTAAACTATTTGTGGCTTAATCCAAAAATTGCAATTGCTGTGATGTATATATGTACATACATACATATGTACATATTCATATAACAAATAATTTGTAATGTAAAATTGTAACTCCGATCTCGAAATCAAGCTAGTATTTTTAATACAAAAATAATTCGCAAAAAAGATATTTTGGTACAACTAAAATAAAAAAGTCCATTTTTTAAGGGCTGTTGGTACAATTTCAAAATACTCAAAACCGTCCCTGTTACAAACGAATACTGCGACCAACCTTACATATGACGATAGCATTTCGCTTTAGTGCTTAAACGCCCACTCCGACGTTAGCCTTATTGATGGTTTGTTTGCTGCATTACACACATTTGATCAATATTGGATACCTGCGGTAAATTGACAATAAAATCCACATTTTTAATCAGATTTTTATGGTTTATAGCTTATTTTATTTTTAAGATATGTAGCTCTCAGAAAAATTTGCAAAATGTTGAATATTTGCTTTATCTTTTTTTAATTCCATTTTTAAACTAAAAAAAATTACGAATTTCGCACAAAAATTTTTTCCCCATTCATTTCTGAATAATTTCTAAACGATAAGAGATAGAGAAAAATTTTGTTCGACTAAAATAAATATAAATACTTTTAAGAATCGAATAACTCGTTCTCGAGTTAGGGTGAAATATGTCCCCGTACCTGACTAATTTAGGGGGGAAAATTTGTCACGCCTATAAAAAAAATCCCGAACCGATGGAAAAAAACCGAAAACGGATTTGAGCTTAGCGCATCAAAATCCATATAGTCCACATACTTTTATTTAAAGGAGAGACAAACATTTTTTGCTGAGCAGTGTTATCAGGTACCACCAGTTCTACAAAATACAAACACCAAAAACACACGTATTTGTATAAGTACATCTTACTTATTTTCTATATATTTAAACTCCACATTCGTTCATACAAACAGATTTAAATACAATTTAAATCTTTCATCAGCTCTATTTAAATTCAATTTAATTTTTTCATGCCAACATGGGTTTTTGATCGGTTATTTACATGTTAGAATTTATAAAAACAAATATTTGTGATGTCAAACATGCTTTGAGAAATAGTTAAAAAAATTGTGATAAAGAATAAAATAAATGAAACCACGTCACTCTATATGTAATATAAATCCCCCTTATTCTATTTGTCAACGTCACGTCAAGACAATATCAAAAATAGTACACTTATGTACATACCCTTTCTGTGCAACAATTAACTACTTCTGACAGCCTCTTACTACTCTATGTCATTGAATATAGCAAAAAGTTGTGAGAAATTGACAATTGTTGAAGAGAATGAGTATAGAAGTGTTCTAACTTTCATATTGTCTTGACGTAACGTTGACAAATAGAATAAGGGAGAATGTTTTTCTGCTTGACAGCAATTAATTGTCAATTTAGATCGAATTTTTGCCAGAAACCTATAATCTTTTAATATTTTTCATTGATGTTGATTATTTAAATAAATGTCATCAAGTTTCTTTTTACCAGCTATTGACAGAGCAAATATGAATAAAATTGTTCTCACCTGAGCTCTCGAGACCACCTGTTATTAATTCGCCCTGTATAAAGATATACAAATTTATGTGAATAAACAATCACTTTATTAGAATAAAAATATTCGTCGCGAATAATGATTATTCATTATGTAGTAGTGTTTTCGGTTTTAGGGATTTTGGAAAGTTCAAAAACTTTTGCAAATTTTGGTAATATTCGTATTATAAAAAATTAGAAAAATATTTAAACTTATTTATAATTTTAAAGTTTTTTAATTAACTTCGCATTTCCAATTCTAAAAATTTTATTTGATATTTGTTGATTTCCGCAACAAAATAATTTTTTTTTTCATATTGAAACTTTATTGGTTTTGAACATGTTTAACGAAAAACAAGTAATTAATTCGACATTCCTGTCATAAAAAAAATTATCAGACAACTTCAATATTACACAAATTATCATCCTATAATTATATAAAATTTACAACGATTTTAAAAACGCAACCATTTTTGAACGCAACCTTTCGCAATATTTTCCATTATTATTTTGGCAATTGACAACTGGATATGTTACTTTTTTAGAATTTTTCTATCACTATTGTTTGACGACCCCCAGTGTATTCATGATTATATAAGTAATGCAGTGTTGCACGGACTAATTTCGCCATGTTTTGGAGCAAAACCTTTGAGGTTTTTATAAATGAAAAATGTATGGGAAAACAAGGATCAAAACACGTACATAATTATATTGAAACGCACCATTAAATCCTTTTATTTTAGTTATTGCACAAAATGCAAAACGCCCTATCATTTACAAAGTTTACAATAGAAGAAAAAATTTATGTAAATGAAAACATATTGATAATTACCGTAAAAAACAAATTGAATTCTAGTCAAAAGTCTTACGCCTACTTGGAAAGTTATTTTATAAAGTCCTATCTACATTGATGTTCTTCAAAGCAGATAATAACGGTACTATTTTAACCTGATATATAAATCTTATAGATGTTAAACGGTAAATATTTAAGACCTTTTGAAATATATGTCAAATTTTATATGGAAAACTATTTACCAGTCTATTGACTCTAAAACTTCTTGCTATATTGCTATATTTGCTTGGAACCGCTTTATAATCGTCATTTATATAAATTTTATAACATATAAAATCTATCGGTTTAAATTCAAACCACTGGTTGGTTATTTCGAATGTGGTAATGCTTACGTTGTTGTCTTCTGTCATCTCAGTATATTCCCCCTTATTCTATTTGTCAACGTCACGTCAAGACAATATCTAAAATAGGACACTTACATACCCTTTCTGTGCAACAATTAACTACTTCTGACAGCCTCTTAGTACTCTCTATGTCGTTGAATATAGCAAAAAGGTGTGAGAAATTGACAATTGTTGAAGAGAATGAGTATAGAAGTGTTCTAACTTTCATATTGTCTTAACGTGACGTTGACGTTGACAAATAGAATAAGGGGGTTTATTTTCGTTGAACGAAATGAATTGGTTTACGCTTGAGCAACGCTGGGATTTATTGGGAATTTATTTCCAAACCAAAGGCAATTTTTCGATTTTACCAAAATACTTTAAGAAGCAAAATTGTGGGCTCAGAGAACCCACACTTGGTTTTACAGAACCCATGCACCCATTACGAGTGACTGTTTGGTGGGGCTTGTAGAGCGGAGGCATCATTGGCCCATATTTCTTTGAAAATAATAGCGCAACCTTTACGATCAATGAAGACGCCTATCATACCATGATAACCGACTTTTTTCTGCCAGCTCTTCATGCTATTGATGTAAACGATGTTTGGTTTCAACAGAATAGTGCAACCTACTTCAATCGATTTATTATGTGATGTCAATTCGCCGCCAAGAAACTGCAATTTGGCGCCATCTGAGTGAAGTAATATTCGATCTCTAACCGGAACAATTTTTAAACTTGAACTTTTAAATGTCCCACACTTTATTATTTAAAATTGAACGTTTCAGTAAACAGCGATTTTAGCTCATTACTGATGGTTTTTATACCCTCCAAAATATGGAGGGTATACTAACTTTGACATTCCGTTTGTAACGAATCAAAATATTCATCTGAGACCCCATAAAATATATATATTCATAATCAGTGATGAAATCTAAGTCGTTCTGAGCTTGTCCGTCCTTACGTCTGTGCAAATCACGATTCAGTCCAAACGAAAAGAGCGAAACTCTTGAAATTTGGTATAAATATATCTTGAACGATAGCACAGGTCAAGTTAGTAAATGGGCTAAATCTGGCCAGAGGGAAAAAATTCCCCTAATATCCCTGACAGACATAGGATTTGTATACCATGATATAAATACTATGGTTTTTGATACTACTTTGGCATGACAGATACACTAATACTAATATTTTTTTTTTATTTTCGTGTAATAAAAATAAATAAAAAAAGAAAAACTTTTTATCATAATTGTTAATAATAACAACAAAATTGCATATTTTATGCGAAAAAAGAAATTGTGTTTTCGCTATTCGTTAATTATGTACAATCGCCTTAAAAGAAGAATATGCTTTTTTCATTCTAAAATAATAAAAAAGAAGTACAGGCGTTTTTGGACACGTGTAAGTCTTTATGGTTTATAAATCCATTATAACTATACATATTCATGGACATTTTTGTTAATAAGGTTGAGGCGTCGAACTTCTCGAAAGTTGAAGTAGCGAAATTGGACGATGACTCATTCCCAATGCAATTGAACAAAGCTTAAGGGTGTAAAGTGGGTTAATACTACGTATATTTTCGTAGTATTGAAACCAGATATAAACCAATTTACTATATTTTGTGGTTTAATTGTAGTATAGGTTGACAAACATGTAGTATAGAATACTAATGTGGTATAGAAATCCTATGTCTGTCAGCGGTATAATAAGAAGAACTAAACCAACCTCTAAAAACCACCATAATTTTTAAATGTTTTTATACCCTTCATAAAAAAGTAAAGGGTATATATAGTTTTGTCATTCGATATCAATATAGGACCCCATAAAGTATATATATTCTGGATCCTTATGAATAGCGATGACGATTGAGCGATGTCCTTCTGTACGTGAAATCGGTTTTCCCAATCCCCCAGAAAAGCTAGAGACTTCGTTCTTGGACCGTTGGATTGTAAATGAGCTTAAATAGAGTGGTATTGAAATTCAGAAAGATCCGAATTACTGTTCCAGAGCTGGGAAGCTTACACCTATTTCTCGACTCAAAATTTATACCAAAAATCAGTTTTTTTTTTAATTTGTAAATTAAACCTATTTCGTGCTTTGGGAAGCCTCAATGGTCTATTCAAAACTACAAAAATAAAAATAAATTTTCCAGGGATGGGAAAATACAATTTTTTTTCGGCCCATTCCGTATTTTGTAGTACACATAGTAACTAAAATTGTTAAAAATTTCAAGTTTTTCTTTAACAAAACCTCTTTATACGTCATGAAGATTTGCATTGGCCAAAAAAAAATTTTAAACTAAAATTTTGCTGCCAGGTGTGGGAAATTGAATTTTTTTATACGTGAAAGTAATCAAACAGGCAACTGATGTTTTTTTCCTAATTAAAATTGTCTTATAATTTAGGAAGAAGAAAATTGGTATCAAAAACTCAAACAAAAAATCAAAACTTCGAATCCAGGGTTGGTCAAGTGTAATATTTTATAGTACATGAAAGTGAACAAAATGGTTAAACATTTTAAATATTTCTTAAATAAAACTACTTTATAGCTCATGAAGTGTTGCACTGATGAAAAAGATCAAATAAAATTAAAATTTTGCTTCCAGGGTTGGGAAAATGGAAGGTTTTTTGGTACATGCAATATTTTTTAGTACATGTTATAGCTAAAATTTTTAAAAAATTTTAGTTCTTCTTAAACAAAACAACTCGTAAAGATTTGCATTGATACAAAAAATTTTAAAAATTAAAATTTGGCTTCCAGGGCTGGGAAATTGAAATTTTTGCATACATAAAAGTAACCAAAGAGGCAACTATCGTTTAATTTTAATTAAAACAATTTTTTTTTTCAGGAAAAACAAAATTGGTATCAAAAATAAAAAAAATAAAAATTTAGATTCCAGAGTTGGATAACTGCAATATATTGTAGTACATGAAAGTGACCAAAATGGTTACAAATATTAAGTTTTTTTAAATAAAACTATTTCATGCATATTTTACTATGCATTGGTAAAAAAACAACTAAAAATTAATATTTCGTTTCCAGGGATGGGAAATTGAAATATTTGTTATACATAAAAGTAACCCAAAAGGCAATTAAAGTTGTTGTTTTTGCTAATTAAAACTATTTCATAATTCAGGAAGAACAAAATTGGTATTAAAATTTTAAAAAATCAAAATTTCTACACTAGGGTTGGACAAATGAAATATTTTGTAGTGTCTACATGAAAGTGACCAAAAAAGTTTAAAGATTTTAATTTTGTTGTCAAGTAAAACTACGTTACAGTACCCAAATGAATTCCAAATTTTGTTTTTTAGTGAATTAAACCTATTTTATACTTCAGAAAGAATTAAATTGGTATTAAAAATTTTAAAATTAAAAATTCGGTTCCAGGGTTGGAAATTTTTTTAGTTAACAAAAGTAGCTATATAAGTTCCTAATTTTGGTTTTTTGTGAATGAAATCTCTTTTATTCTTCGGGAAGAGTTAAATTGGTATTAGAAACCAAAAAAATTAAAAATCCAATTTCAGGGTTGGATTATCGAAATTTTTTTTAGTCATAAAAGTAACCAAATAATTTGCTATTTTTGATTTTTATGATGAACTATACCTACTTTATATATCAGGAAGAAATAAATTGGTATTAAAAACCAAAAAAATCTTAAGGACTATTTTATGGTTAAACAATTAGAACTTTTTGGGGTACATGAAACGGATTTTTACTTTTTGTTTTTATATTAAACATATTTAATATTTTTGAAACACGTTCAGGGGTATTAGAAAAAAGAAAAGCCAAACATTTAGCTTTCTAGCCGAAAAATTTAAACGCTTTCTTAAATATAAAAGTAACCGATAACATCATTTTGATTTTGTAATTAAACCCACTTTCTGTTTTGGCAAGAAAGAAAGAAAGAAGAATTACATCTGTGAAGGGTATTTAAGATTCGGCATAGCCGAATATAGCACTTTTACTTGTTTATCTTATTTTGTTAAGCAAATGATATATTTTTATGTTAAAGATGGTCCAACGCATTAAACGTGGAGCCATAAAATGAAAAAAATTAATTTTTGGACCCCGCCTCATTTAGTGGGCGTTATTATATGCAAAAATAGTGCTAAAATTTATAAAATTGTTTTCCTTAAGCCTACACTCCTTAAAAATAACAATTTTAAGCTTGTATGACGAAGCTGATACGTTACCTGGTACAACTCTGCCCTACCCCCTCTTCCCCCTCTGCCGCCTAAATGACCCTATCAAAAAAAATTTTTTTTTTAAATTTTGTATTTAATTATCCTAAAGGTACCCCATAAGGTATACAAATTCTTGATCAGTAATGATCGTCTGTAAAACATGATATAGTCTATATTGCGTTGACGTAAGATATTATATAAAGGAACTCCGTCCCACCAAGTTAAACATTTTAAATTTACTTACTAAATATTTGGAGGGTATTTAAGATTCGACCCGATCGAATATAACGTTTTTACTTGTTTCTTTTAAATCGGTTTTAATAATTGTAATGCTACAACAATTTTTTCAAATGTTGCGTGAGCGCTCACTACTATTGACAATTTTAGTTAGTACTGAGGGTTTTTGTTTCATAGCAGTCAGATTTCAACGTTGCCATTTTATATATGTATGAATTTGGATTTTATGTAAAATTTAACCAATAATGAGTTAATAAAACTTACGTTTTTTTCATACATTTTTTTTATAATTATGTTTTTGATACTTCTTAAAATAATTTATTTCAAAGTAAAAGCTTATATTTTGCTTTGTTTGTATATTGCTATACAACAAAACTTAACACAAAAAAACATGGTAGTATTTTGGAGTTGATTGTAAAAAACTCACTGAGCTACTGAATGAACTAGCTCAGAAAAGTAAGCTGAGCTGCAAAGCACAACTCGACCTAAAAGAACAGTATTGAAGAGGGGCGTAAGCAGGGGCTATCCCAATTCGTTCAGGATTATACTTAGGCCTGTACAGTATTAATAAAAAAAGTCAATTTTGATTTTGTATGTAAAATTGTGTCATAAGCGTAGGCAAAAGACGGGGAAACAAGAAATAAAGATAATCGTTAATTAATTTAATTTAGTAACATAAAGCGTTTATTTATATTTTCCAATATAACTAGTCTTCAATTTATATAAAAGAAAAGATTAAACGAAACTATTCTATTATAGTTAATACGACAACTTCTCCAGACGCTTCTCGAATATTCAATTGCGCGCGTTCTCTTTGCTCAAAAGCTACTCATACAAAAGTGTCGTCATTACCAAAAAATAAAAGAATATAAGAATAAAAAGAAATGTCAAAATAATCTTGCTTGTATTTCACTACACAGGCTGACAATTGTATTCATTCAAATATTACAGGTCTTAACTCATGAAAAGAAGAAAATACGTAAAGCTTCGGTGGTAATACAGCCAGCTGTACCCAACAATTCCAACAGTTTGCCACGCAATACCGATGAGACGGGAAAAATTAAAAAAGAAATCGTTTCAGTTGCCCCCAGAGAGGAGTCGCAAAAGCCTAAAGTGGATACAGGCTACGGGAAGGATATAAAAGGTAGGAAAATGAAGTGCTGAAATTAATAGATAAAACAAGTACAAATACTTCGACATCTTGCAGATATACCGCAGTCTATGTTACGTCTTGTAACGAATCCCATTTATATTGTGACGTGTCTGGGTGCTTGCATGGAATTGATGATTGTATCTGGTTTTGTGGTATTTTTACCAAAATATTTGGAAACCCAATTCAGTTTGGGTAAAAGTCAGGCCAGTGTTTTTACTGGTTCGATTGCCATACCGGGAGCATGTATTGGCATCTTTGTTGGCGGCTGCATACTTAAACGTTTTCAATTGAAACCGAAGGGAGCGGTGACATTTGTGCTCATTTCAAATATAATTTGTTTATGCCTCTTTGCCATGCTGTTCTTTTTGGGATGCGACAATTTAAAAATGGCCGGTACTACTATACCGTATTACAATAACACAAAGCCAGGATCGCTGGAGCCATTTCAAGTCAACTTGACAGCCGCTTGCAATTTTGGTTGCGAATGTTTGACTAGTGATGTGGAACCTGTGTGCGGAAATAATGGTCTCACTTATTTTAGTCCCTGTCATGCGGGCTGTACTGCTTTTTCGTCCAGTTCAAATTACACAAATTGTGCATGTATGTGTTAAAATTTCATGGGAATTTCTTGATGAAAAGATTAATTTTAATATATAAACAGGTGTTCACGCTAATATCTCTAGCAGCATTTATTTGGGTGCCGGAGGTAGCCAGGCCCTAGCCCTTAATGCCAATGAAAATTTCGCTGAAGTTACTGTAGTTCCTGTTGCCACTGCCGGTCCTTGTGCCAATCCCTGCCGCAATATTTATCCATTCCTTATTTTACTCTTCTTTATGACCTTCATTGTGGCCGCCACCCAAATGCCTCTGCTTATGATTGTGCTGCGTTCGGTATCCGAAGAAGAGCGCTCTTTTGCTTTGGGCATGCAATTTGTTATTTTTCGTCTATTCGGCTACATACCAGCACCAATACTTTTTGGAAATCTTATTGACTCTACCTGTCTGCTGTGGAAATCTTCGTGTGGTCAGAAAGGTGGTCGTTGCTTAATATACGATATTGAAAAATTCCGTTACAAGTATGTTTATCGATCTTCGAGATGTTAAAAATAAATATATAAATATATTATTTGCTTTTTATTTTCAGATATGTCGGACTTTGTGCTTCAGTTAAAATTGTCGCTCTAGCTATATTTATGATCGACTGGTGGCTGGTACGACGCCGCAAGCAGTTAGACAAAATGAAGCCATTAAATGTCACAGATCCGGTAATAGGATCCATAATAAGCCTAGACAAACGTAAGTAGTCACAACAATTTACATACCTACGCATATAAATATTGATTTTTTCTTGTGGCTTATACTCGTATATGCAAAAACTTATTTTGAGCTAGAGTCGTGATATACAAATAAATAAATTACCTGTATTCCTGTTACTCTCTCTTAATTCAAAATGTGTGGATGTGGCAAAAAACTTCTTGCTATAAAATCTACGAAAAACTTATTTCTTTGTAAACGTAGTACATTTTAACATATGCACTTAAAATTACTTAAAAGCGTACATAGAAATGCATATTAACAATTAACATGAATATGAAAGATCATTCATGAGGACTTATCTCTTGCTAACAAACTTGTATTCGTATGTAAATTGTGTCAGAATAGATTAGACGACTGCGGACAATATTTTTTTTTGGATTAGATTGGACAAAGTCGAAACAATCTGTAGGTTCCTCTTGGTTTTTCTTATCGTTTCACATATGCAGAATGGATTATAATCATGTGACAATCACCCCTATCATGAATACATTTTCCCTAGAAATGTTTTTCCTCTTTCTAAAGTAACGATAGTGAGAAAACTCTCCGTGAATAATTACATGCGAAAATAAAACTTCTCTTAATATTTTCCAAAGTTTATCTGGGGAACAGAACAGAACATGTACGTAAGTAGTTCGACTTATCATTCGAATGTTAAAGTTAGGAAAATTTATTTTAACGGATCTTAATAAGACAGAAACTGATATATTACCCAACGAAATATAAATTTGTTATGCTTTCAAAAGATGTCGTTGCAAATTTTTTGAAATGCCTAAACAGAAGAATAACAATGTTGTTCTAATTCTAAACATTCTGCATA
Organism: Linnaemya tessellans; assembly: GCA_951800035.1. Classification (NCBI taxonomy): domain Eukaryota; kingdom Metazoa; phylum Arthropoda; class Insecta; order Diptera; family Tachinidae; genus Linnaemya; species Linnaemya tessellans. The sequence continues at coordinate 42,943,783 of OX637533.1, read as the reverse complement.
CTTTAGTTTGTTGGTACTAATTTGTTTTTGTTTCCGCCGAATTCTTTTACTACATAAATGTTGAATAGTGCAGTAAAGGTGGCTTTGTATGTATTAAATACATTGTAGAATCAAAATATTATAAAACTCTATGCGTGCTTAAGACAAGAAAACAATAGTCTGTTCCCAGCGGCGAACATTGCCCACCAGATTACATCTCTTCAATGATGTGTGCTACACAGTAGTGAGGTATCATTACCACGCTGACTTTGTGCACAAGCGAAGGCGTTCCTTCCACAAATGCGGCAATATATTGGAAAAACTATACTAGCTTCGTATATGAGATGGTGTGCTTTACCATCTTCCTTGTGTACATCACATTATCGATTACGTAATTGACATTTTCGAAGCCAGGTTTTAGGTATTTTTCATATTTGCACGAATGATATACATAAATATAATCAAACAAATATATTAAACAGGTAAGTTAATATGAGAAAAAGTAAAAGAAAGTGTACTTAAAAAAATAAATATTGGGGAAAACATTAAATTCGAAACCAAATAATTCAGGTAAAAAACAAAAGGAGTTTGGTTTGTGTTTTGCTAATATGCATTAAAACCCAGATGGTTGTAGTTCTACAATATCTAAAAAAACAAAATGAAATTTCCTACTGTGTCTTTGTAGTTATTGTATAAAAATGCCAGCACCTACAATAAATAGTATTAAAGCGGACAATGTTTACTTCAAAATACATCTCTGATATAATGAGAGTACAATAAAATGGTTTAGAAAATACTCATTTACCGATCGCTTGCATCCGTACTCTTTCATACTCAATACATTTTGCTTTTACATGATACGATATTCTCTATTAAAAAAATATTTTTTGACATACCGGAATATATACATGTATTAACATTTTAAACCACCTTAAGCTAAGATTGCAATCAAACCAAAGAACTGCAACAAGTATGATCGAACCGACTATTTCACTAAAATTGAATTTTAAGAACAAATCAAACAAGTGTTATTCAATTTTATACTCGTTCGTGGGAAGAAATCTTCGAGTGGAAAATTACTTTAACAAGTGATTAAAACACTTGTTATGTTAACAACACGTTGGCTTTGATGCAAAATGAGTTTCATACACATAACGACACAGTCAGAACATTCATGTTCGCACAAACAACAAGTGACTAAAACTTAATGTTTGAAACGAACGGTTGAGTAAAGAAGTGTTTTTTGCTTTTGAACAAAAACGATTAGATCATAAAAATCAATGTGCCTGATTTTGTATACATGTTGCAGATGTCTGAATCAAAATCACTCCAATACTAAATATTATACTTTCTATTTTTAACTTTTCTTTAAGACATTATTACATACATACATATATACGTGTGTATTTCTGTACAAGAATTTCTTTGCTTTTTAATTTTTTGGTGTTCATTCTTTTTTATCAAGTTAGAACTGATAGAGGAAGATTCACAATAACATTTTCCCTTCGCGGGAATACAAATTTCACGGTAACAAAAAATCCACTTGTTCTATACGAAAGGGGTGAATAATTTCTTTATCCGTCAGCGCTTGATAACGAAAGTTTTTTCCGAAGCTACATTTTCTTCCATAGGCTTGTTAAACCATAATATCATTGTATTATAAAAATTAACTCTTGCTTTTAAAGCTTCACAGAATTTGAAGGTAACTCTTTTTCATCGATTTCTTTGAGCTCCATGACAATACTATATTCAATATTATTTAATCTCCACAATGCAAAAATTGCTCAATATCGTATACATTGATATTAATTATTAATTTACAATCCTAGAATCGTCTTTTATACCTTCCAAAAAGAATTCTAGGGTATATTCACTTTGTCATTCCGTGTGTAACGCAGCGAAATATCCCTCTGAGACCCTGTAAGGTATATATATTCTTAATCGGTGATGAAATCTAAGACGATCTACTCATGTCCGCCTGTCTGTGGAAATCACGATTCAGTCCAAACGAAAATACCCAGACCGTTAAAACTTGTTATAAATATATCTTGAAGGATAGCACAGGTCAAGTTCATAAATGGGACTAATCGGGCCAGAGGGAAAAAAGTTCCCCTAAGAAGAACTAAACAAACCTCTAAAAACCAACATAATTTTTAAAGTTTTATTTTTTGTAATGTTGTTAAGCAAATGATACATTTTTATTTCAAATATGTTTCAAAGCGTTGAATATGTAGCCAGAAAATAAGAAAAATTAATTTTTGGACCACGTTCCCTTTAGTGGGCTTTGAGGTTACATATTACATGGAAAAGTAGTGTAAATATTTAACAAATTGTAAATTAAATTTTAAAGCTTTTATGACGAAGCTGCGATGTTCCCTGATCTTCCTCTGCCATTTTTTAGCTCCTAAATGGCCCTATAACATTATTTCTACTCTAAATAACTTTTTAGTGTTTTATGGCAAATGTGAGATGTCTCCTTCACGGTCCCTCCTGGAGTGACCCCTACAAATTAGAGTTTTTATCTAACAAATATGTGAAAGGTATTTAAGATTCGAGCCGGTTGAATATAACGTTCTTACTTGTTGCTATTTAATGTTATGTATCAAAATAGGTTTAAACAGGTTTGGATTTTGCTGAATTTCAATAGCAATCTATTTAGAACTATTTAGAATCCATCAGATCAAGAATGAGGTCTAGCTCTTCGAGGTCATAGAAAGCGCGATTGCACGTACAGATAGACAGACATCGCTGCATCGTCTTCGCAATTCATAGGGATCCAGAATATATACGCATATTGATATTGAGTAAATTACACACGGAATGACAAACCTATATACTCTTTCACTCTTTTAATAAAGGTATAAAAAATGAACCATAAGTTGAAATCGTAAAAAAACGTTTAACATTGTTATGAAGTATTGCAATTAAGTTCTTTTTAATACTACTTACAAACTTTAAATTTTTGGAGGACCTGTAAGTTATCGAGGGTACTTTTAAGTGACGTTTGGTCAGCACGATCCAAAAATTAAACAACAAAACTCAATGTTATATATCAAGGTCTTGTTTATATATTATAGAATTTAGTAATTAGTTAAGTAATTATCATAGTTTTTTTATACATTTATCCCATGATATTTAGCAAAACATTTTTTTTTATTACGACATAAATACACACAGAGTTAGAATATTTACGGTTCGATTGAAACTTATGTATACTGCACAGTTTGCATCTTCCACGTGTTTCGACAAAAGTTGGCCACCGTGCTCCTAGATTTCCTAATCGAAGATCCTTCGCAACTGATTCTGCATATCTTTGGCGTTTCTTACAACCGGAGGATATTTTCATACTATTACCGCTTACGGTCGGATTACTTTGACGTTAATAGTTACAGAGTGTCTGAATTTCAAAAGAGTTACTTTTTAAAGAATTAATAATAAATTATGTAAGAGTTAATAAATGCCATCCCTAATAGACCCCAGAAAATGCCACTATTTTATCCGCCCATAAACGATAATTGTGGGACAGTTTGTCATTTAAATTTCCTTTGCCGCTCCTAGAAACTGGTGTTTGCTCAGTTCCATGAAAGTTGACAATCTAGAGTCCCAACCACCCCCTTTTCATTTCGTTACCAATAGCTAAATTTTTAGGAGTTCCTTTTCTGTTATAGCGTGTTGTTCCACATGCTAATGTTCCTTCTGCATTGAATTATTCTAAAATCCGGAGTGATGTAAATACTCATCAAAAAATACCCCATTCATTTTCAGTCATTGATAAAACAACTCGTTCTCCACTAACGTCGGAATATTTTTTTCTATACGTTCGTCTTTACCTTGGTATATGGAAAACCACCCAGCCTTATAGCCTCTATTTATTGGCTTCACTGGACACTACTCCTTCATTGCACTTCGACCTTCGAATAATATCGAATCATCAATGGAGAGTTGTCTTGTAGCATGCTAGAATTAGGATTAGATTAGATTAGGAAAATTACAGGATCTGTTACAGCTTGATGTTTAGAGTCAGATTGTTCACCACACCGGTACACTCAGTATAGAATTTGTTTTATAAGCCGGGTCAAAATAGGCTAATACGTTCGAAAGATATCGTGAACGAAAAATTAGAAAAAAGTGAATTTAAAATAATTCCGAATTTATATATGTGATCAATTACTGTCCGAACTAAACTAGTCGCGTTTCAAAGGGTTCTTTCAAACTGAGATATCCTGTGAATTTGAATTGGTTCGGACCGGTACACTTGAGAAATATCAACCAAAAATTAATTTCATAAGTGTTCTTTTCATAATAACTTTTAAACGGTCTTGTCGATTGATTCCAAAAATTAATCAGCTTTTGAAATTCAAAAATTACGTCGATCGATACAGACCGAAAAATTTCAAAAAGTGTAGTTTTTAAGAAACTCCTAAATTACAAATGAGATTAATTAGTGTTGTCGATTCTTTTATATGTATCGAGAAACTACACAGAGACCTAATAAATACATAACAAAATAGAACACAATTTCTAAGATTTCTCTATGGTTTTTTTTCTAGAAGAAATTCTTATTATTTTTATAAGAAAAACCTTTTTGAAAAATTCAAGAAGAAAACTTAGGATTTTTACAAGGCTTTCTTATTGTTTTTTTTTCTCTTCTTGATTTTACTAGGCTTTCTTATTGTTTTTTCAAAAATGTTCTCTTCTTGATTCTGTAAGGCTATCTCTTTGTTTATTTAAATAATACTTCTTTTGTAGTAAGAATTTTAACGAACATTTTTATATTGCTATATTAAATTGAATTAAGATTCTATAGACTAATTGTTCGAAATTTTAATTTAAATCTCAGAAAGACATGATAAATATTCCAATATATACGATACCAATTTTGTTCTTCCTAAATTATAAGACAGTTTTAGTTAGCAAAAAACAAAAAAAAAACAACAGCAGTTGCCTGTTTGATTACTTTCATGTATAAAAAAAATTCAATTTCCCACCCCTGGAAGCAAAATTTGAATTAAAAAACATTTTTTTTTTTGGCCAATGCAAATCTTCATGACGTATAAAGTGGTTTTGTTAAAGAAAAACTTGGAATTTTTAACAATTTCAGTTACTACATGTACTACAAAATACGGAATAGGCCGAAAAAAAATTTTTAATTTCCCATCCCTGGAAATTTTTTTTTATTTTTTTAGTTTTTAATAGACCATTGAGGCTCCCCAAAGCACGAAATAGGTTTAATTTACAAACATTACAAAAAATAATTGATTTTTGGTATAAATTTTGCGTCGACAAATAGGTGTAAGCTTCCCAACTCTGGAACCATACTTCGGATCGTCCTGAATTTCAATAGCACTCTGTTTAAGTTCATTTCCAAGAACGAAGTCTCTAGCTCTTCTGGGGGCTTGGGAAAACCGATTTCACGTACAGACAGACGGACATCGCTTAATCGTCATCGCTATTCATAAGGATCCCGAATATATACTTAATGGGGTCCCATGTGCATAACGAAGAAATTACACACGGAATGACAAACCTATATATACCCTTTCACTTTTTTGTGAAGGGTATAATAAAAATATATTTCTATGGGTGTTTATATAGCTTGAGATTTTCTATTTATTTCTTTAAATTATATTCACTATTTACACTAGAGAATGGCTTAGAAAATGCATTGATGGCTTCGACTAGCGAAGAATTTCCTTCATCGATTTTAAATGATGTTGCTATGAAATTATAAAATGTATAAAATGGTGTTGTGATACACTGTGTAACTGAATTTTGAATATCAATTATGTCTTTACGAGTCTTTACAGTGAAGCTTTAAAAGAAATGATATTATTGATTCTTGATATGAAAAAGTAAGTTTTGTACAAGTTGAATTTGATTGTCAGATTGTAGATACAGAATTCGTCAAAGCTGGTACATTTCGTAAAAGTTGTAGTTGATTTTCAGAAATTGCTTTAGTTTCATAATTAGAAGGTGATAAGTTACAAAATTGTTTAGTATGTTTTTTTAAATGGTTCTGGGGGTTACACTGTAATGTGATGCGAAAAGAATTGCTTTCGCATTTGAATGTAAATAGCATACAAATGCGTTCAGTTTTTCATTCGCATCGCATTACGGAGTAACCCCGCTGGTGTCTATATATATTAAGAAAAATCTGATCGCAGTTCTGTTGAATGCATCGAAATTCATATATTGCTGGTGTTCCATGAATTGATTTTAAATGTTTTATAAAATCATTTGAAGTGGAATAACTTTTTGTACAAATAAAGCAACCAAGTAGGGTCATTTTGAAAAAAAAAAATTAGGTGATATTACTGTAATTTGCTTAGTAAATTTGCAATAGAGGAAAAATCCTCAGACTTCAAATCAAAAAAATACTGCTATAAAAATTACCACACTTGCTTTCTTTTCGGGGAATATTCAGTCTTAAAAACGTAAGATACCTTTATAATAATGTCTATACATGTCATGTAGGAAGCGCACTTCCACTTCAGGCTATCACAAAGCACGTAAAAACCAGAGATTTTGGAAAAATCAGGTTCAACAACCATTACTCTTGGCTGAAGTCTTTCTTTTCTTTCTGCATACATTTCAATAATTTGCATGATTCTTGGTTCTATATAATTAAGAGTTGGTACTAAAGTGTCGAATTCTGTTTGCGCATCGGTTATCGAAGGCTTATATTCTTTATTAAATTAAACTATTTCATGCCTCATTAAGAGTTGCATTGGTAAAAAAAAATTTAAATTTCGTTGCCAGGGTTGGAAAATCGAAATTTTTGGTACATAAAAGTAACCATATAAGATCCCAATTTTGGTTTTTTTCAGTGACTTAAACCTATTTTAAGAATCAAATTGGTATTAAAAATTTTAAAAAACTAAAAATTCGGTTCCAGGGTTGGAAAATCGAAATATTTTTGGTACCTAGATTCCAAATTTTGTGTTTTCAGTGAATTAAACCTATTTTATATATCAGAAAAAATTAAATTTAAAAATTAAAAATTCGGTTCCAGGGTTGAAAAATCGACATTTTCTGATTCGTAAAAGCAG